>BQMI01000085.1:0-241484 GCA_026005395.1 Asobara japonica
AAATACTAAATTTCATGTCGGTACACCATGTAAACAATCAGGGAATCGCCGATGTAGGTAACCAGTTGGAGTATTCAATTAAAATAGGTCTGAAAAGTTCTAGAAAAATATGAGTCAAAAATGAGGTACTTTGAACAATTTTTTGGTGAAGAGTCAAGATGATCATTAAATTTTGCTTCATAATTTTCGGATGTTATGTATAGAAGTTTATCGTGTATTGAAGAGCGCATTCGAGTCGACGGGAGGCCGCCGGCCGGTGCGGACACATCGCGCGCTATGGGCGCCGTACTTGAGGGGTTAACTTGAATCAAGTATGGTTTTGACTTGGCTCACGCAGAACTCTAATAATAAATATTGTTCTCTCAAAGACCACCTATTATACATCAATATCCAAAATTATAGCTAAGTAATTTTACCTTTTAGCAGCACACAATATATCTAGCGGAGAAGAACATGCTTTTGGTGCCATAATTGTGGCTATTAGTGATGAGTATATCCTATTCCTATAGTGAAAAGGAGAGACGAAACAAACTATCGATATATATCGAAATTATCGAAAACCGTAAGACCCAAACTAACGCTAGGGGAGGGTGCCCTTGTACCGCCCACCTAAGGAGGAATGCCTATTTTACATGTGAAAGGGTCATGCAAAATTACCACAAATTTTTAATGAGTTATTCAACTCTTTTACTGCTGAATTCTGAATTCTGAAGTCTTAACGAATACTGAAATTTAAATAATAAATTAAAAACGATTGTGACCACCGATCGAGCGGTGCTACCCGTCGTCGGGTAATAGCGCTCGGGATGTTTCCAATATTGCTCGCTCGGCTGTCTGTACCGCTCATCACCTAAATATTAATTATCTAACAGTTTACTCCCTAAAAAATTGATAATTATGTTTCACGTATCTATTTCATCCAAAAATCGGCACCTGTCAAACAACACAATACACGTACGCCACTGAGTGGTGAGTGTCCAACCGAGCGGTATTGCGCGCCCGGGCCGAGCGCTATTGCCGCTTCGCGCGTACTCGATATATTTATTTATATTTATTTATTAAGGGGGAGTGAGAAGTTTTAATTGGCCTCAAATCCCGCGAGAAAGTGCCACGAGTCGGATAGAAATCAGTGCATATTGAAATACAGGGATTTTAACTATAAGAAATCTTATTTAGAAGCCCGCTAATTTTGCACTGTAAGGACCGTGAAACTTGCTTATTCGTTTATCGCTATTTAAACTGGTAAATGGTGATAAATTTTTGCGAAAACTACTTGACATCACAAAATTACAAATATTGAGAAAAAAAAATTTTAATTCAATAATTGTGGAGATAACCGGGTGGGCGGTATTGCCCGTCGAGCGGTACAAGGGCACCCTCTCCTACACAAGTCAGCGCGGCGGAAAAAGGAAATGCGCGTGCGAAGCACGCGCCACCGGACTCGTAATCATAAATAGCGTAAACTACAGTTATACCAAAGAGCAGGGCCACTCCGAGATTCTTCTGCCTATACTCAGGCCAAATGTCAGCTCAGGATCAAGTAGAATTTCTTTCCTGAGGGATGATAAGATCAGATGATAACTTCTGAGGAATCATTTCTTTCATTTAGTTAGCTCAACCTGCAAATTCATGGACAGGCATTCGTTCAGCCAAGGAGGACGGAGAAATTTGCTTGCAGTATGATATGTTTGTGGATGACTCTGAGTTCGTTGGTAGTGAAGACTGTTTATACCTCAACGTCTACACTGGGAAATCGTCAGATGTAGGAAAGGACCTGAAACCAGTGATGGTGTGGGTTCATGGAGGTGGTTTTGCCACCGGTGCTGGGCACTCCACCCTATTCAACCCGAAATTCCTTCTTGATAAAGATATCGTCCTGGTGTCTTTCAATTACAGGTAAACTATTCTTGAAATTTTCGATGATTATTGAAATATAAAATTATGGGAAACATTTCATCAAATGCTGGACCAGGTCTCTGCCCTCATATTGGGGAAAAACTGGAGCTCAATTGGAGGACAGCCATTAGAAATAACGCTTTTAGATCTAGATATGGAATTTTTAAGGAAATACATCTTTTAAGTGTCTATAAAATTGTGACTTAATGATAGATACCTTTAATTTGTCATTTGCGCAGATGTTCGTATCAGCGCATTTTACATTATATGAATTATATAATATATCAATAATTAAATACGCTTGCAGGTTGGGACCCCTGGGTTTCTTGAGTACAGCTGACGATATACTTCCCGGTAACCAAGGACTGAAGGATCAAGTTCAAGCACTGAGATGGATTCACGAAAATATTGCAGCATTTGGAGGCGATCCAAATTCCATCACAATATTCGGAGAGAGTGCAGGTGGAGCTAGCACACATTATCTCATGCTGAGTCCTCTTGCAAAAGGTATAAAAAAAATGCTTACCGATTCGGAGTGCTTTCCGAATTAGCAATACAATTCCTGAGAATGAGAGCTAATTCTGGGATGTCGTGTTAAAGTGTCAATAGTTGTTAATTTCTTCAATTTATTCGTTTCATTTCTTTGCTTCATTGTGATTCTATCCTTTACACTTATGGTTATTCTGGGATGAAAGTTCATCATCCTGCATTATACACCAGCAGCAGAAAAATATTCAATTGAGGGAGACATCAACCAATGAGCAACAATAATTATTGGCACATTTACATATAACACTGATAGGATGAATTCATTTTATTACCATTGAGAGAGATATATGTGGAGAATATATATCTGATACAACTCATTTGTTCGAGACCTATATTTCAAATATATGTATATTATACAATTCTCGTATTTGTGATGAATATGCGAAATATAATTAATTTTCAATTGCCGTTAGAGATTATTTATAATTCTGTGGTATTACGTATAACGCAGATTATATATATATATATATATTTGCGGATTATAAACAGAGATAGATCTATATATATTTCCAGATATATTTAGTTCGAATTGCTGAAGCTTATCGGCAAGCGTTCCCTCCTCCCTCTTTTGCTTTAATCACTCATAACATTATGCCGGCATGAATAATAATTATTTATCATTCAGGTCTCTTCCATCGTGTTATCTCTCAAAGTGGAACAGTCTTCGGCCCATGGGCATTGTCAACACCGAGTGTTGCAAAGAAACAAGCTCACCGACTTGCCAAACAACTCAAGTGCCCTACAACAACTTCAGAGCAGCTGCGAGATTGTCTTAAAGCCAAAGATGTGATGGAAGTACTATCAGCGGATATGAAATGGCTGGTATGGTACAATTGGGTTCTTGAACCTTCTGTTAAAAGGCCGCGCAGTGCGGGGCGGGGGGCCGTCAGTGTGGCAATTCTTGAACAAAAAATAAGGATGTGGTCATATCTGGAAACTAAGCTTGGACCATGCGTGGCGCAGGCTTGGAATCCAAGCTTAGAATTACCTAGTATCCCCAAGCTTGGATTTACCTTAACGTATCGATGGGATCGAGCTTGTTCCGAGCTAGGCATGCCAAGGCTAGGCAATCCTAGCTTCTACAAAGCTTGGCTACATTGTCAAGGCTTGGCGCTTCCCGCCTGGGTGATTTTTAGCATTTTTGCGGTAATACCAAGAAAACCGTCATTCTTACGCAAAAAGTATGTTAACATTTTTTGCGCAGAATTTTCCGTACAACATTTTCGTGTGTAATGGTTTTTTTATAGAATTGATAATATTCGAGTTATGGTCATTTGTTTGTAAAAATTACTAAAACCTTACTTTTGTTTATTTAATTAACATCTTTCCCGGGGTCATTTATATGCGGATTCAACTTTTTTCCGTTCACATTATTGAAAACCACCATAATAACTTAAAAAATTATCAATGGTCAATTGTCACAATAATACTCTCTGATGACTTCGACTTCAAAAATTCGTAAAAAATTCCCCCGACGAGACCCTATAACGATTTTTTTAAAAAATGATCGTAGGTCCATACAGAATATATATTTCAAATTTCAGTCAAATCAAAAATGGCGCATTTGAGATATCTCCATTTGTTGATATAATTGTTGTTAAAATTTTTATTAAAAAAAAAGAAAAAATACCTGTGTTTTTTTTGTGCTGAGGAACAGATATATGCATTGTTGTGCAAATCCGAGACCATCGGGTTCCCAGTCCGACGATTTCACGTGGAATACATGAAAAACTGACCTATAAATGAGATATTTTTATAGGTTTTCGCGATGGATCCTCTTATTCCATTCAAACCTGTAGTAGAGCCAGACCGTCCTGGTGCTTTTCTGCCCAAGTATCCAATAGAAATTCTGAAAAATGCGGACCTTAATGATGTACCTTGGATGACAGGTCTCACATCCCATGAAGGAGCTCTACGAACCGCAAGTACGCAATTTTAATATTATGTTCAATAACTGAGAGAAAAATTTATCCCACCGATTTTCTTTTGTGTTCAGTTTGTACTCAGCTTAATTAGCACGTAATGCGCGCTATTTAGCCATAAATACTAAAAGCATGAATATATATTATAATCTCTACATCTTTTTTATTCCCAGATCTATACGGACAAGAGCATAAAAAATATGTCCAGGAACTTGATAAGAATTTCTCTGAATTGGCGCCGATAACGTTTCTGTATGAATCTGTATGCCCTAAAACACTGGGAAATGAAGTGGCTGACAAGCTTAGGAAATTTTATATAGGAGATAAGCGCATCGATGAATATACGAGATTTAATTTGCTAGACGTGAGAGACAATTTTTACCACGTTGCGAATACTTCCGTTTCTTATAAACTGAAGGCAACAAAACTGTGAATTCATTTCTGCTTTGAACGATCCAGAGAATCGGAGGACTCCGCACATACCTTTGGGCGGTGGAAAGAGGATGAAATTCGAAGTGAAATATCCCTTTTTTCCACGATGGATTTTTGTGGAGTTATTCATTTGACATTGATGCATCCTCACATTGGGCCCTTCTTGCTTCGCTGAGTTCGTTACAGTGCCTATTAGTTTCAAGTGAAGGTTGAACTCCGGTTCCATGACCAGGAACCGGTGGCACTACCTGCTCCACCTCCTGGAACTGTTCCCTCGAAGTGTTCCACTAGACCGAACTGAGACGGAACCTGCACTGCCATCTAGAATAGTTATTGGATGGGGACGTCCACTTGCACCTAGTAAGTATAGTACAGCCGACTCTCCCACTAGTGCACTGCGCGGGAGCTGACGCTCTACCGCCCTGTCCCACAAGTAACCCTCCCCTACTTCTCCCACTCCCGGATGCTAGTAAGCGCAGTGAGGTAGCTTCCAGAGTCACGCGGGACTATTTGCACAGTGGTGGGGATCCGGCGCTTGAGTTGATACTGAGTGGTGGGGTCATGACGATACTGACTATAGGGATCCATCAACTTGTGGGAAGTGCACTGGTGGGGGAGTCGACTGTAACTATATAAACGATCAGCGCAAAGTAGTGGCCTTCAACTTCAACATTGAATAGCTTCACCGTAATGCATCGTACAGAAAAGTGACACAACTCTCGACTCCAACATGAACCCCTCTTTCTCACCTCCAAATGGAATTGCGCAGTTTTGGGACATCCTGTATAAAAGCTATATATCATTTCATTTTTTCTCGCAATGATGCAAAGGCATCGTGCGATGACTGAAGCTTAATAAGCTAATTTTTCAATAACGAAGGCAATTAACAATAATTTCAGCTATATTCTGATGTAATGTTCACGGCCAGTACTGATACGTCAATCGCGAAGCATATGGAGAGCCTCGGAAGTCCTATTTACTATTACTACTTCACGTATCGAGGCAGCAATTCATGGTCAAAGGTCTGTACTGAAGAATTATTTTTACAAGAAGCTTTCCTGCTAGCTACAAACATTTTATCGACTTCAGCCAAATAGTCTTTCATCCAAATTATATGTTCATTAATTTCCGTTGTAGGTTCTCGGCGATAAAGTAAGAGACCACGGGGTGGCTCACGGCGATGAACTACTATATCTATTCCCAATCGGTGAAAATATATCTCCAGAAGCTATCTTAACCCAAGATGACAAAAAAATGATCGATATTATGACGACCTTGTGGTACAATTTCGCCAAGTCTGGGTAGGTTAAATTATTCATGCAATCACTCCAAAAGCAGAAGCACTGAATTAAAAATCAATTTCAATATTTACAGGAACCCCACACCAGAAATTACTTCAGAATTACCAGTGAAATGGAAACCAATTAGAACAAGCGCTAAGGAATATCTGTTAATTCAGAATCCTCAGAATATCGGAATGTCGGAAAATTTATGGAAAAAAAGACGACAGTTTTATGAAACTTTGCCGTGCCCTGTAGGCCTGGCTCCATCTTCAGAATTGAAGGATATTAAGGAGGAATTATGATTTAAAAAATACATAATTTTGCCAACCAGATCAATTGGGCTGGAATAGAAAAATGGAATTCTCTTGAGAAGACAGTTGAGACAAAAATTATATGTAATTTCTTCTCATAACATTAATTTTGATATAAAAAAGGTGTTATCATATCTCTAAGGTAAAAATTGGAAATTATTCACTTCTCTCGACGTTTGACATCATTCGTGTGACATAAAAAAGGGGTATTGTGCCTTTGAAGATTGTCTTATATGTTCTTATTTGTTACGTAGTTATATTGTTTGCTGTTGTATTCATTAGTCTACGATAAAGATAGATAAGCGGAAGAAAAATAAGTGGTTGGCTTCCGTTTTTCAATGTCTTTCTTAAAAAAAATACTAAAACAATTCTATTCTCCATTTTTTGTTTCAAAACAGACTGGTTTGACGTACTAGAGATCCTGGCGTACTAGTTATTAATTATGTAACTAATTAGTAAAGTCATACTATACAATGTTATTGTATACATATACTGTAATGTTCACTATTTTTGGTTAATAGCAAATATTGGTCAATAACAAATTTTTTTTGAATACCGCCAATATTACTCCGTGTTATCATGACGACTGTGCACATGCGTATTCATTCATAAATTCGTTCAAACTCAGTGGATAAGTTCGCGGTACTATTCATCTATGATCCGACAGATGGCGGGAAAGTTTTTAAATTGTTTAGTTCACATCGCTTTTGAAGTCCGGGTGATTACTATGATTTCCCTATCAATGAGTTACTAGTAACCGAGATGATTTGGGACCATACAAAAATCGTATGTTTTATCACGCCCAAAAGAAGAGACAAAATAAATATTGCACAAAATCCAAGGGGAAGGCAGGCCGAATAAAATATTGGTTTTAAGGACTATATATAGTCAATTATAAGACTATTGCAAAATGTCGATGAAGAATCGATTCTTCGAACTCGGAGGCACAGCAATAAATTCCGTTGTCAGGAAATGAACAAACCGGTTGATTTGAATTAATAACTTCCCAATTGTGCGACATAAATTATTCGCCTCAAGCGCAGAGTGGTCGGGCTTATTTTAGCTCCTGTTTTCGAATTTAACTCTTGTGGGTGACCTACAATTGGTGCAATATGGCATGTATTGGATGGGCACAACTCATCCAATTTACGTGAGAAGAATACCATTCCAAGATTTTTTAATGTGAATCTATTCTACCTCCACGGTGACGTAATCGTTTTTTCATACTCGAATTATGACAAATAATATGTGACATATGATGGTCAGTCACCGGGTAAGCGAAGAAGTCGCGGAAAAGGGGGTTCTTATGTCAAAGGATAATGAGGCTTGGGACTCTTTGAGCGGTGACCCCGGGGAAACTTCGAAGTCCTCGCCGGGCCTTCGGGCCCGCCAATCGGGTTTTGATATATAAAGGCATATTCAAAGACGAAAGGAAAATTCCGGACTCAACCCATTTTGCCCCATATACCCATAAGAAACATTGTTTTTCGTGTTTTGAACTTCAAAGTGCTCCTCGGTCCACAATTTTGATCCGATTTTATTTTTTTTTTCAAAATGTTCGTCATACCCCAAAGAACAGAGTTAAGTAACCGTTTTGTTCTATTCGCTTTACATCATGAAAAAATAATTTTTTAGTTTGCGTTTTTTTGAATTTTTTCGGAAAACCTCAAAATTTGTCGTTTTCACTAATTGATTATTGTAATCATACGTAATATGTCTTTTATGACGAGATCGCTCAAAACACGAAGAACAATGTTCCTTATGGGTGTATGGGGCAAAATGGGTTGGGTCCGGAATTTTCCTTACTTTCTTCGATATGCCTTTATATATCAAAACCCGATTGGTGGGTCCGCAGGGCGGGCGAGGAGTTCGAAATTTCACCGGGGTGACCCCTTAATATTTTATATCAAATGCGTGATACTCTACGCATATTTACAATCCATATCGTTCGCCGGACCTTTTCGAATGAGGCACATGTGCAATCGGTCCATTTGATACAATTGTTGCAAATAGCCACAGCGCGATTTTATAATGAATGAAGCTGATTATTGATCGACATTGTTGAAGTGTTTCTGCAATGGTGTATTAGTATTATCATCGGTCTCATGAAAAATTCAAACGACACGTGCCGATATTTTCTGAATTCTATTTCCATGAAACGAGGTATTTGTTATGAGTTTATTGCAAATCCGTAAATCGCGGAGTAATTTCAGGTGAATTGAGTTGATTGTAATTACTGACGTTCATAAATTGTTCGTCGGTGTTAACATTGACGAACCTGCAGTGCGTGCATGTGTGTGCGTGTGGGTTTGTGCATGGGAGACAGAGAGAGAAAACTGTTCATACTTGATCACATATTGAGTCAAGTACTCGATTCAAGTATGCTTCGTCAATGATACTTGATACAACCATAGAGTTGTATCATAGCCTTCATAGCCGTCTTGTCCTAAATTTGATCATCGATTGCAAAATTTGGTGAACGGCGGCGCTGAGACCACAGCGCGACTTCTCAACAGTTAATGAAGATTGAAAAGATATAATAATAATTGCCCTCAGTGAGGACAAAATGCCAACTCCCCGATTTGGAATTTCGAGTTTTCGAGATCATGTCTGTTTCAAAAACTTACGAGACTTCTCACTTGAGTATTTACTGAATTTTTTTTCATTTCTCTATATGTCGCTGCCTTTTGTGATTTTTTTCATAATCAGGAGATAATTCCCTCTTCTACGTGAAGGCCATTTACTTCTCATTGAAGCCTTTAAGTCTCATTGAAGCATTTTGAACCCACGAATATACAACAACTACGTTGAAGAAGGTCAATAAGTCCATATCTCCGGCTTCACTCAACTTCACGTTCCTGGTATCAATGCTATACACAAAAATGATATACAAGTATTATATTCTGAGTCGGTCCATCTATACTTGTAGAGACCAATTTTTGCGATCGCCGCCGCCATCTAGTCACACACACACACACACACACACATTGCATTAGAATTCTTCGGGATCATTTTGGTACCCTTAAGACACCACTTCCAGGCCAAGATGAAAAAGTTCGATTTCGGGGTGATTACAATAACTTCCCTATCGAGAAATAAAAAAAAATTATTCCTGTATATATGCGCGCATGAGTTATATCCGATGCAGCAAGTCTTTCCGATCGCCATCATCTTCTTTCCTCCTTCCACCGAGAAATCTATAAAACAGCCCAGGATCATCCGGCTTAATGATACGTACTAGCTACGAGTCTCTCACCTCTCTGCAGTCGAGTGCCTACCTCCGCGGAGTGAGCGGTCACTCTAGGCAACTTATTAATTTCAATATACATTCAAAATTATTTAATTGTGTGCAGTAGATTGGGCTCCTAGGCAATTCGACCCGTTACGGTGACAATGTTTGCAACAGTGAAGATGGTCACGATTATGGCAACGTTGGTATTGACCAGTGTTTTAGCTACTGCATCTCCAATTGTGAAGATCAGAAATGGTACCCTGGAGGGGTCCATTATGAGAACCAGACGCGGAAGGGAATTCCCCGCATATCGGGGAATCCCCTATGCACTTCCACCTCTCGGCGAGCTGAGATTCGAGGTACAAACTCTATCATTATTACTACTCTCCGATCTTTTCCGGTTGTGATCAAACTAACGCTGAGACAATTATGAAAAAAATGGTATTGCTGCTCTAGGGTCTATGGACAGAAAGTGTCATTAAAGTTCTGAAAAATAGTAAAAAATTTTATCTCTGATTTATCTCCGACACGAGTAGACCCAAAAATTACAAAACTTTTACTTTTCCCACCCTCTCCCCCCCCCCCCCTCGTGACATGAAAAATTGAAATGGACATTTGAAAAAGTTACAGCGTGTAAACTATCGGCCTGCATTTAGCAGTTTGCACGCAAAGCACCTCTTGAACACATCAAATCAAATCAGACTCAAATCTGAATGACGTGACATAGACTTGCACGGTCGCGAATAATTATCAACCGCACATATCTGTTGTGCAATGGGTTAATTGACATTTAGATCATTATCTTCTTGCGCGATTTCGCGAACCAGAGTGTCTCGACAATTTTCTCATATTTCTAGGTTGGTAGGGAATTCTTTGGTGAACAATTGTTTCTTGTGAAGAAGTGTTACAAACATTTTGTGTGGAGTTCAATTTTCAAAAATAAACTTCTATATGAATTTTTTGTAGGCCGATTTGATCGCGAGATATTGTATAAAATCGCATCTGTGGCTAGTGCTGCCGCGATAGACGATAGAGTCGAGAGAAGACGAGCTAATACGAGAGGGCAATTTTATGGTCATCGCCAAGTCGAGACAATGCGAGAGAAATGTGACAAGAGACGAGATGTCTCGACAAGAATTCAAAAAAAATTGTTTTCAACTAATCAATTTCACTAATAATTCAACCAATAATTTTTTCGAAAATTTATGGCGACCCTAAGAAATAATAATGATGATAATAAATTGTTCACACATTCAGAAAATTTTATTTATTCAACAGTGTACAAATTTGAAGATACATTTCTGACAATATAACTACCAACATGAACACCCATCTTTTGCCAATATATTCTTTCTCAATAATTACAAGATATATTTGATGGCACTGTCCAATTTTGGTGTTAATGGACACTGGAATCAAGAATGAAGGCACAGAAGCATTTCTGCATGAATATCATTCTACCGATTTCTGTGTTATCGTATTAATAAACCAGCCTTTGAAAAGAGTCGTTCTGAAGCAGCACTAGAAAAATTAAAAAAAAAAATCGAGACAAGACGAGACATTCCGAGATTGGATTGCATTCTCGACCTCGAGAGGCGATAACACTTGGTTTTATAATTTCGATACGAGACGACAGAGCTGAAATTAACCTCCATATGATCAATATGACTTCCCCTATCGCCTACAAGACCTCTCTCATTATACTAAATGGCCCTATGAAGTTCTAATACTGTTCTAGACACAAAGGTCCCAATTTTTGTGAACCTTTAGCTGCCACACTGGGGTCGTTCGTGACTGGACCTTATGAGTAAAATCAGTCATGTCTCGGATTTCTTTGCAAATTATATTTTTTTTAATAAATTAAATTGGCAATTCTTTGCATGGCCCTCATATTGTCTCAAAAAGGGGTCGTTAATGTACAACTGTGAATTTTTTTACGATGAAACACCGCTTGGTTCACTGAGAATAGAAGATTATGTGACTGGAGTCAAAAACGCCCCAGTGTGGCGGCTATGATTGGCGCTGGAAGTGTGGCAGCTAAGTGTTAAATTTCAAGTTTCAAAAATTTAAGGTTTCAATAAAAACCTAAGATGAATGAGAAAGGTTCTGAATGGTTGTTGAACCATCTTGCATAGCGTTGTAACAACGGCTACAGATGAAAATAATTCGCAGCCTCCGAAACCGGCAGATGCATGGAGCGGCGTGAGATCTGCTAAGGAGGACGCCGAGATATGCACCCAGAGGAATATCTACACTCATCAAGAGGAAGTTGTTGGCGTAGAGGATTGCCTATATCTCAATGTTTACACTCCAAAACTTCCAAATCCTAATGCAGAACTTTCTAACTATCCCGTTATGATCTGGTTCCATGGTGGAGGCTGGGTAACTGGAGCAGGTCATTCCGAGTTTTATGGACCCAAATTTTTGCTCGATCATGACGTGGTTTTCGTCACTGCTAACTTCAGGTATCTACTGGTTTTCATGATTTTTCATTCTCGAGATATGCAATTGGAAAAGAACGACAATGTGATTGCGCGGAAAAATATTCAGATGGTGGTCCAGATTCGAATGAGCATCTCGTGATAACGTAGCCGGTTCACATGTGTGTGTGTGTGTATGGGTATGGGTATTGGCGTGGATGTTAGTATGTGTTGGGTGTTGGGTGTGTGTGTGTGTGTTTGTGTGTGTGTGTTTGTGTGTGTTTGTGCATGTCGACAAAAAACTTCGTCAAACGTTTCCTAAAAAAAACTCAAAATTTGCCAATTTTGGATTTATCTGGAAAATCAGAGGGTCTAAAAAAGCAACATAAAAAATTTATCATAACTCAAACGAAATTCCCTACAAAAAACATGGAATAATATTTTTCCTGGAAACCACTCGTAACCAATAATTTTGATCCTCCAAGTTATTGATAGAGCCTCAAACGGTTACACTCACTCAATGCACCAGTTTGTTTCTTTCATGTATTTATTCTTTTTAGATTGGGACCCTTGGGTTTTCTCAGTACCGAAGATTTGGTCTCGCCTGGTAATCAAGGAATGAAAGACCAATCTCAAGTGATTCGATGGGTCCATGAAAACATTGCGGCGTTTGGTGGCGATCCAAACCGGGTTACCGTATTTGGTGAAAGTGCCGGAGGAGCAAGTACCCACTATCACATGATGAGTCCGCTCTCTCGAGGTACTTGATTATTATTGCATGTCTAAATAATTAATGAATTACATGTACTTATGAGCTTCGAGCATCAGCATGAGAATGAAGAAAAATGGACTCATATTTTTTTCATTTTTTTTATTTACTCGTTAGACAATTGCAGGTCATGCAATACTTTATTTACACAAAAATAATTGCATTTGGAATTTTTCCAAATACGTCGCAAAAAATTCATCTCCTGCGAGCAATTATTTATTAATTTTTTTTTCACCACATCAGCAAAAAAAGTAAATAAGTTGAGTTTATTAAATCGTGCAATTTCTTAGATAAACAGACTTTATTCTCCCCTCGTAATTCGCCAGTCATTCTAATCCCCAATATTTCGAAATTCCTCCTCCTCCCCCCCCCCCCCCATTATGAATATTCAATCAGAAGGATTGAAAAGAATTATAATTTCAAATTGGAGATTAATTTCAAAAGCTGCATAATCCCATTCAGAGATCTTCTCGTTAGAGGCGAGAAAAAAAAATGGCGAATTCATATTTGTGAATCAAGCTCGTAGAACAAAAATTATGAAAATCTTGTTGAACTAGTTTTTTGTTTGGTAAATCAAGGATTTTTTTTCAGGATAACCATGATTAGGATCGGTGGAAAAATAAGGAAATTTATTTCCGAAATTGCGATTATCTCCACGTTTGATATTGTAACACTTTTTATTAAACATAGTAATGTGTATGTGTGCGTGCGTGTGTGTGTGTGTGTGTGTGTGTGTGTGTGTGTGTGTGGGTGTGTGTGTGTGTGTGTCAATGGATACTCATTCAGCACGATTGTTCTTTTCATGGCCAAGTGCAATTAAAGAATTTTCATTTTGTCGCGAGCATTCGTAATGCAAATCAAAAACTGACCAAACTCGTTTTTCTTATGGAAAAACATTACGAAATAAGTATTTTTTTGCAATACTGCAGATACTATGATGATTAACGCGTGTAATGCATTGTGCAACCGCAATTAGCCTTGACTGTGAACTCACACTCGACTAGTATAGGTGAATGATGTTTTTCCCATTTTCAGATTATATCCACCGTGGAATATCTCAAAGTGGAACTGCCTTGTGCCCGTGGGTTTTGACAAGACCGGGAATTGCTAAACAACAAGCAAAACGACTTGGGAAATTCCTTAACTGTCCAACGGCGAGCTCTGCTGAATTGCTCAAATGTTTGAAGAAAAAAGATGCTGTGGAAATCATTGGTACTGATCGCAAATTCCAGGTAATATCTCATCGCTCTGATAGGGAAGTTATCCGGGACAGGAATATATGATTTGTATAGATTATAACACCACATTTGGTAATATGCACAATCCATTAATTGGAGAATATTATAGTCTCGATATGGAATAGAATATCCCCGATGTGGGGATCAATTATTCGGCGATATTTTTATTCCCAAATTGTGGATATTCAATCTCCGAATTGGGGATATATATATAAAATACTCGCATATTTATCTCACTGCAGTGGGGATTTTCATATCCTCAGAATCGGAGATTGTTATATCCCCAAATTGGGAATTTTATATGGCCAAAATTGGGACTTTTTAGATCCCCAAAATTGGGGATTTTCATATCCCCGAAATTGGGGATTTTTATACCCCCAAGATTGGGAATTTTTATATCCTCAAAATTGAGGATTTTCATATCCCCAAAATTGGGGATTTTTATATCCCCAAAATTGAGCATTTTCATATTCCCAAAATGGGGGATGTTTATATCCCCCAGTTGGGGATTTTTAGATCCCCAATTGGGGATTTTTACATCTCCCAGTTGGGGATTTTTATATCCCCCAGTTGGGGATTTTTATATTCCCCAATTGCGGCTTTTTATATCCCCCAGTTGGGGATTTTTCTGTCTCCCAATTGGGGATTTTTATGTCCCCCAATTGGGGGCTTTATATCCCCCAATTGGGGATTTTTATAACCCCCAATTGGGGATTCTATCAATCCCGTATTGGGAACATTTACATCCTCGACCAGGGAATTTTTATGTCACCGAATTTGAAATTCAAAATTCAAACAACATTAAAAAACTAACTTTCAACGTTTTTAAGCACAGTGTCAAGTATGGAAAAGATGCAAAAATTTTCTACTTCCTCAAAAATACCAATTGGTAAAATCACCAAATGAACTCACACTATTACAGTGGTTCAAGGGAGAACTTCACATTTGGTGAAAGGCTCAACATCAACCAAATTGGCCAACTATATTTATCCTCCACTGACATTATATTTATGCCCACTCAAAATTATCCTTGAGCGTTATCCGCACGGAACATAGATTATCGTCATTAATAGTGTGATTTTGTAATTGTCGTTATGGCGTTTAGCAAAACACATAGAGTTTTCACAATTTATGTCCATTTAATTTTCATGATGAAAGTGTTACTCATTGCAGCTGTAAAAAAATCAACAAGAAAAAACTAATTAGCAATATTCCATTTTCCCCCAAATTCCAAGCTCTTAATTCTCTTAATTAAGAATTCTAAATTCTTAAGTCAAAGCGAATCACAAATGGGTTCTCTCTGTTTCTTTTATGTTTTCTGCGATCCGATTTAGGATATAGCGCGACCCCTCCCGACGGCGCCAATGGAGACCGACTTTTTCCCAAACCGTGCAGCATTCACACAGTTTAAACGCATGAACACAATACCCAATGGACATTACATTCCTCGGTTCATCCAGTATACTGATAGAAAAAATCTCTGACACGAAGAATCCATTCCTTTGCAAAAACCAAATTCTCCAATTTGGTGGGAAATCCTCCCCATGAGGATGTTCGAATGAGTTCCAAATGTTACTAGAACTTTACATTAAGGATGTTCCACCGCTATTTCTCATTTTTGTCGATTTTTTGCTAATTTATCTCAAATTTTTGTTCCACATAATTTTGTTCACGCTGAAAGAACTGAAGATTGCTCATCGATATAAAAAAATGGAAAAAAATCATTTGAGATAATTCATCTTAATATCTTGATGAAGATCGCGAGACACGCGAAATTTTGAATAGGAACTAAAAATTCAGTTACGTGTGAATCAAAGCGAGTCATAAACAATTTTAATTTTATCTCGAAATCAGACTTGCGGAGAACCGGTTTATCGCACTTGAATTTTGCATAATTGACCGCGATATTCGCCACTTTATGTAATACCCTATGCACCAACAGAAAAATTTATTTCAACATTGCATGAATTACGGTGTCAGCAGAACTTCACTTGCCAACGATTCCAATTGATTGATCGTGAATTTATTTTCATGCATGCGACATGCAAAGCATTTCATTAACGTATCGTTAAGGAAAATTAAAATGTGCAATCGCGGCTGGTTTCAGAATTTTTCACCCCGTATGAAGGTTTGGATAACCATAGCACGCTATATGGGCAATTGCAATAAACTTAAAGAATTTGGGGAAAACTCTAAAATTTCAACAATTCGAGAAATGCAGAAAATGAATTTCGAAACGTGAAAAACATGCCAATCACACATTTAATTTGAAATCGTTGGAAATATCCCAGTTTCTATTGATTTCAAAAATTCAGAAAAATCCGAAATCTTAAACTCTTCTTTTTTTAGCCAAAAAAATATGATCAAAACATGAATTTCCAAAATTTGAGAATTTGTCATAATATCCACAGAATATCCATTATCTCATATTTCTTACAGGTCTTCGACTACGATCCTATGATTCCCTTCAGACCCGTCATTGAGCCAGATCATCCGGGTGCTTTTCTCAACGAAGACCCTGCTCAGACATTGAAAAACGGTAACTTGGCGGACATACCTTGGATGACAGGATTCAATTCTCATGAAGGTGCCATCAGAGTCGCTGGTAAGTCAACTAGAAATGCAGGAGGGATCAAAATTTATGATTTTTTTTTTTTCAAAATTTTAACCCTTTGCAAATGTCAATTTTTAAAAAATGGTTAATTCTCTTCAAATGTTGACATTTGACTGATCTCGAATTCGTCAAACATATTAAACGTAATTAATCAGTAAATTTTTCAAAATCTAGTTGTCCTATTTATTTCTCAAAAAAGTTCTCGATTGCTTCCTTCATTCAAAAAAAAATCATTCTCCAATATTTTGTACATACCTATATACACACACACACATACAGACACACACACACACACACACAGAGTAGCATATACACAAGTACATATCCAAAAATTACGTAAAGCCCTTTCATGAGGATGAATCGTGGAAGTAGAGTCATAGGTGTTGTGATGCACGGACACAGACATACACACACACATCAATTTAATTTTGTCGGAAAGTATTTTGGCACCTCTCAATATATGAGTCACATGATGCATCATGGATTTTCGACCTTGAGATCATTATCGTAACTCCTCCATATAGAAAAGCTAATTAAATAATAATGTTCATTTATCAGGCCTGTACGGATTAAAAGACGGAGCAGACCTCAAGATGTTCAATGAAAAATTCATGGAGTTGGCGCCGATGTCCCTGGGGTATGAAGACACGTGTCCCAAGGAACATCATGCTGATGTGTCACAGAGGATCCGTAAATTTTATCTGGGGGATAAACCAGCTGATGAATCCAACAGATTCAATGTCGTTGACGTAATTAATCATCACTTATGTAGATAATAATTCACTAGCGAAGTTGTCAATCGAGTTAAATGCGTTTGAGCGCCATTTCAGGTTTCGCTGGATATCGCGAAAAGTAAACGAGATATCGAAATTTACTATTAAACAAATTTGTAGGTCTGGTTTTGCTGCGTAAAAAAGGTTTATACAAAAATTTCGCGATCTTGGTCCAATTTCGAGATAGACGCTGAAGTGTGACAAGAGACGAAGACACGCCCTACCAGTTCGCTACTGCATTAAATTAATATATGGAGGCGTATGTTTACTGTAGATTTAATCACAAATGTTGGGGAGTGGTTCTCAAAATTCATGAGCGAAGTGATTTACCTCATTCAATTTTTTTCAATTTTTCAAATTTTGATGTTTTAGAATTGTAAAACAATTCTGAGAATCCAATTTCAATAGAAATATTTTTAAATTTATGATTCCATGCTCGAAGTGCGGATACCTCATCATCCCTCTGTCCACTTGATTTAATTGAGTTGTCAGAATACCTCAAATGAAGGCATTCGAATTGCTTGAAGTAATTCCGGGAGACCGCCTGACTGAAGCGTTTTCATTATGCGGTGGTATATAAGCGATACCCTGAGGGGAAATATGAAGAATTCTACAAAGAAAGTCTTTGGAGGTTCCATACATTCAATTTCATCTAATCCATAAAAAGGCTTTTATTGCATAAATATAAGAGCGTGTTCCTCAGGGTGTAGCTAAATGGCCCCTCCGAGATTCAACCCCAATAGGAAACAGCACTATCATAGTCATCACCGTCGAGTGAGCACAACTCTCACCAAGTGACATTGCATTGTCCAACTATGGCACTGAACATATGGGTTTCCCTTACAGGTGCATCATAACATATTTTTTTTTTAATTTCTTTAACGCCTTCGATCCATTATGGATGTGTGGGCTTATAAGACATAAGAAACCACAGAAAACCTATGTCGGTATAGGCGGCCACCCTATGAACAACCTTCCGCTCATCAGGCATTCCGACAAAATTCTCGGGGATTTGAACTTAGGAACCCAAGCAGCAGCGCTAAGACTGCGCGCTTCGTCCGCTCGGCTATTCTAATGTCGGTGATCATAACATATTGAGTGTTCCATTCTCTTGGATTGTTCGAGGCTTTGGTGTAGTGGGTGAGGTATCTGCCTACTAGGTTGAAGGTACTGGGTTCGCGCACGACTTCCGGAGAATGTTTCACGTGATGAAATATTTTCCCATGGATTTCTACCGATAAACGGAGCATTCCGCGTGCCCCTAGTAGAAATCCAACACCGAGTGGACGTCGCCGCGGCGTTGCAGTGCGGTGTTGGACAGCGCAGCGGCATTGGCATTTGACAGCACGTAGACCTGCGGAATAACGCTGATGCGCGATGAAGAAAATACGCAGTATGATAGATTATAATAGTGAGATTAGTGATTGAGTTTTTATAGTTATGATTTAGTACTGAGTTTTAGTGATTAGTGAGTATTAGAAAAGTGATTTTATGACGAATGAGAAACTAATTCTCAAGACAGATTACTCATTTTTTTGGCTATAGAAGGCAAAACCACATGTTACCCGAGCGAAGTGAGGTTAGAATAACTGCTTCACCCCCCTAATGACATAAACGTTCGTCAGTTTGGAATAAATCGAAGAAAAATTAAACGAGTCATGAGTGCGGTGATTTTCCACAAAAAAAACTAATTTGCACTTTTTTTATAACCCAAGTTGTTCATGAGATCAGTGCAATTTTTTAAAATACTTGTCCTTCATCAATTACTTCAGCTAAACGTAGACTCAAACCAGCAAAACTGTGACAATAATCATGTTTGAAAATTTTAAAATCCTACGAATCCATCCATTGTTCACCGGCTTCATCGTTTTATTTTCTCTATGATTCTCCACTGTTCACAAATAACTAATATGCACTCCGTCGAACCATTCACCATATCCTCAGAAATCATAAGTTAACTGAAGTGCCTGACAACATGCGCATCAAACGTTGCGGCGCAGTCGCCGCGGTACATGTCAGCAACGTCCCTGGGGCAAACCGCCGGAGCGTTGCGGCGCTGTATCCGCACAACGTTGCAGTCCCAACACCGCCGCGCCGTTCAACCTCGCAGAGCTACGGCCGATTTCTACTAGGGGTGCTATCAGTGGTACTCATAAAATGAGATCGCAAGGCCTGGCGGGACGCTAACCCGACCCAAGGGGGGGGGGGCGGCGGGTTCCATAAGAAGAGGGGGTGGGAGGGGAGCTTGAATTGCCCTTGACGGGAGCCCATTGAAGAATTTGCTCGAAGAGCCTTCAGATGTTGCATCACAGTATATCCTTTCGGCTACATTGACAAATCTTTTCGCAGATGTACTCTGATGCTTGGTTCAACGTGGGTGCAGACATGGCAGTCAGGGACCATTTGGAGTTCTTATCAAGCCCTGTATATTATTACTATTTCGCATACAGAGGTGGTGCGTCCTTTTCGAAAATCTTTGGTGATGAGAAGAAGGATTATGGGGTGTCTCATGCGGACGAATTGCAGTACTTGTTCCCAGTCGGAGAACAATTGTTTCAGGATGTTCCGTTCAGCAAGGCTGATCACGCGGTCGCTGATGTTCTAACGAAGTTGTGGACGAATTTCGCAAAGACTGGGTAGGTTGTTAGATGGAGGTGTAATTTAATAAACGAAATTTTTTTGAGTTTTTTTGCAAGTTTGTAGAATTTTGAAATTTTTTTAAATTCTTGACATTTTTGTAGTTTTTGAAATTTTCGAAATTTGTGGAATTTTTCAAAAAAATTTGAAATTTTTGAAAGTTTTGGAGTTTTTAAAACAAATTTTTTCAACAAATTTGCAGAAAATTGTTCTGTAATTATTATGAGTATCATAGATTTTCAAAAGAAAAATTGATTTTTCATGAATTTAAATGTTAGTCATAAGTAGCGAATCGATTATTGAACAATTTCCAAAACGCTGTAGAATGCGGAAAAATTGTTTTAATCAAATATATTTCCTATTCAACAATATTTAATTTCCTTATTCCAGAAATCCAACACCGACGTTCACATCAGAAATTCCGCTAAAATGGAAGCCAGTGCGTACGGAAGCTCTTGAATATTTGTTAATTAAGGATTCAAAGAATCTCAAGATGTCGCAGCATTTGCTGAAAGATAGAATGGATTTATGGGCATCATTACCTCATCGTGCCAATGTAGACACTTCGAATAAATCATCGCTGTATAGAGACGAATTGTAAAACATAGAATTAAGAAAAAAAAAATATGTTCCCAACGATGGAAAAACCGACAAATTGAAACAATTACATTTGACGTAATGACCGAAACTGGGCTTATTCAATTATTACAGTTCCGCATATCGAACTTCACAAAACTATTTTTCAAACTACTTTCCAGAAATTTATTTGATTTTTTATTCAATTTAAATTCCAAAAAATTTCCAGAAAATTTCGAAGTTTTCGAAAATTTGATAAATTTTTACGCTTCGAAAATTTTATAAATTCCCAAGCACGATAGTAATGACATATATATGTACTAGCTGACCCAGCCACGCGTTGCTGTGGCTCAGTAATTATAATAGTGATAGGTTAAATTGAAAATGATAGGTAAAGAAGGTTCAGACGGAACAGTGCACGATTATAACACAATACAAAGTATGATTATAAAAATCATTCACGAACAATTATAACAGTATGATTACGTTGAGAAGATAAACGAAAATGGAACACGTCGCCAGCTGCCAGATGTATTTTTTTTCTTTATTGAAACTATACAAGAGTATATATGAACATAATATATAAAAAATTGGCACCAGGGACATGGTCATGAGCGCCATCTTCACATCTTGCGCACCAGATGTATGCGCAACCTACATGTCAAACCGCCATCTATTAGAATTTCAGAGAACTAACCAATAAATACACACTATTGTCGTATAATAAACATTCAACTTGCAATAACAAATATTTAGATAAATAATCTATAATAATATTGAGGTAAAAACTATCCTATCTGTTAGGTTGGACCAAATGACAGATGTTTACGAAGTTTGATCGAAATCGATTCGGTAGTTTCAGAGTTTGTCGCAAACAAACATTGTGACACGAAAATTTTATATATATAAGATAGATCTAGTTCTGGCATTGAGAGATTGAACAGTTTTTGTACCAGAGAGAGTCTAGCGCAAGGTAAGCAGTTTCCGCGTAAGTCACTGTAAATCATTTCATTGATAAAACCGCTGACTTTCACTTCAGCTTTAGACGACCTTCTCATGTACATGAACTATTCCCGACGTAAATACATATTGTAATTGGAAAAAGTTGCCTCGTAACATTCCTGCGGTTAGTAGCTAGATTGGATCATTATGCGCTGCCCACCTTCTGGGCTGAAGCGTTTGCAATTTAATGGCAACTTCCCCAAATTTCTCACATTAAGAAACTCTAAAATTTCCCTTTTTTTAAAATTCTATATTGTATTTCTAAAAAAAAAATTATATTTTCATCTTTATCATTTTCAAAAAACTTCAGTGGACATTGTTGAAGATTCTCAATTTTTTTGGATGGAAACTTTCCTGGAGTCATTTCAGAGTCTGAATATTTTCGATATTCTCGGAATTCGGAACATTCTCCTATTTGGGATTTCTTTTAGTTATTTTAAAATGTCTGAACTCTCTAAATGTTCCTAAGCCTTCCTTGCTTATCCTGGCAATGCAAAATCCTATAAGTGACGCCTGAAACTAGGACTGGAGTATAATTTTAACATGTGGGTACTTGGTGAACTGTGTGAAAAATTGCTGCATGTCAATATGGAAAAGACACGTAATGAACTCCTCTATCCAATCAGTCGAGGGGTGATTCACTACCAAATCGAAGGACACAGTGATGGCTGCTTTCAGGTGATTTCAATGATTTCAGGAAATCGTAGATTTATTTTTATGTCCCCCGAATTTCTAGGTGGTTTCATCCGATTTCGGATGATTTCAATGTTTTTATTTCACCCGTGCAAGGGAGCAAGGGCGAGTTGGGTCTAGTTGAGCCCCAGGATACAGTAGGCGGCAATAAAAATAGATCAACTATATAACAATAATGGAATGTTTCATAATGCATTGTGTAGGTCAAATTATATATACGTATATCAATCGACCAAACAACGTCAGTGCCTCCCACTAAATAAATACTGACAAAACTACATTGACATTCGTCGAATTCATGATTTCGACCGATTTCACGTGATTTCGTTCGGAATCATCCGAAATCAATGAAATCGCGGCATTTCACTGATTTCGTGTGATTTCATTGCTTAGTGACATAGTGATTTCGGGAGTTAATAATCCCTCGCAATCAGTACTTACGTCCAACTTCATGGAGCTCAAGTATCTGTCATTAATTTGTTCGGAAAGTGAAACGTTCAGGTCTGCATTCATTGAATATTAGTGGTCGGTTAAATCTGTCAAGTGTGACGATTTAATCAGATGCTCTTGGTTAATGGGCAGTGGAAAAATCTAAATTTCTAGGTCTGATGAAATCAATTGAGACGTTGCATGTGAAGTGGTTTGGGTGAAGCAATTTTTGAATTTTTTTATTTTTACGATGCGGTAAACAGCACGCTGGGTGTCGATGATTATCATTTTGATATGGCAAATTATTGATTAAGGTAACAAGTTATGAAAAATCTAGTGGTCACTGATGATTCCGTTATTAACCATCTAATTCGGAAATTGTTGTGTCTGCCTGTGTGGGTATAATTATGATTTTCTTTCACCTCCGTCCCTCTCTTTTCTTATCTACTCTTCACGGTCGCTGCTATGGAGCATTCCTCCCAACGGGAACGCTGGACACCCACCCACGCGATTGGGGTCGACTTTCGCCATTGGCGCCATCGTATTTCTAAACACAATGTAAACCTGCAGAAATCTATGGGTCCTGGGTGTGGACGTGTGTTTTTTTCCTCTGTTCCGCTCTCGCGTACTCCTCACGGTAGCTATGATCCTCAGCATTTCTTCGAGAGAGAGTACTGATTCCGACATTCGCCATTTAGACCATCGTATTTATGAACACAGGGTAAACCTCGAGAAACCCTTGCGTTACGATGGCGGGTACCTATGATGGGGGATCCCAACCCCTCCGCCTGCCGTTGGGCTCGGTCCAGAATGCTTCTGCTATTGGTTGAAATTCATGAGAAAACATTTCATCATGTGAAACTTTCTAGGGACAGCTGGGCGCGAACCCAGGGTCTTCAACGTAGTAGGCAGATCTTATAGATCAACGCAGATCAACGTAGTAGAGCCAGGACACCGAAGCCTCGAGTGGGTGTGGAGGTGGGTGTGAGCGTGGGTATAGGGGTGGGTGTGGGGGTGGGTGTGGAAGTGGGTTTGGGGGTGGGTGTGGGGGTGGGTGTGGGGATGGATGTGAGTGTGGGGGTGGGTGTGAGTGTGGGGGTGGGTGTGGGTGTGGGTGAGGGGGGTGGGTGTGGCTGAGGGGGTGGGGTATTCGTAGAAATTAGATTTCCCACAACAATCCATTAATAATACTTTCCGCAAAATCACCAATCAACATAGCATCGAATTCTCAGGAAAGTTATACAAGTGCCACTTTTTCTCGAGAAGCTAGCACTTCATTCTATGCAAAATGGAGGAAACCGGAAGAACGGCTTCAGACGTTGAGAGAGATGAAAAATTATTGAAAATGCAAGAGAGAATGAAGGCACCTTTGGAATGGCCTTCAATTGACTCCTGCAAAATTCTTGACCTCCAGCCACAACATTTCGATGATGTTCTGCGACTTATCAAGGTATCCAAAGATACAAACAAACAAAATGAAATGTGTATAAGCTTCAAAATTTTGCAAATTTCGAAGATTTCGAACATTCCACATCTTGGAATAACCCACATATATCAAATTCGAGTAATTTGCGAGTCTTAGCAATTTTGAAACTTTAAAATGGTACTATTCTAAAAACTTCAAATTTTTTAAAATTTAAAGATTTTTCAACTTATTAAAATTGTAAAATCATCAAAATATTCGAGATTGATTACTCGGGGATCTTCAACATCTGATGAAGGTTTGAAAAGCAAGAATGAACCTGGAACAAGATGGAAAGCCACCCACCGACAATATATCATGCAATATGAGACACACAGATTCCTTTTCCTTCTTTAAAATTCCTTTCCTACTTATACATTACAATTGCAGCGTCACTACTTCAAGGACGACCCCATGTGTGTATCAGCCGGATTAGCGGACGATCCGCAGTCTCTCAAGTGTTACTTGGAGTACATTCGTGTGTGGATGAAGGATGGAACGAGTCTCGTAGCTGTCAGTTGCAAATCCGAAAGAATCGTGGGTGTAGTTATTGCAAGACCCAATCGTGAAATGGATCGAAGTATAACATATTCAAGAATGCAGGTTAATAGAGAATCAAATATGCGAATGTGGAGTGTGAAAGTGTGTGTGTGTGTGTGTGTGTGTCTCATGCTGTATGTTAAAATGAATCACTGGATTGGCAATTGGGTCATTGCCCCGCTTCACAATTAGGTGAATGGTCTACTTCACAATTGACTCAATGAACTATGGATTCATTGTTAAATCAATGGCCCAATGCACAAGTAGGCCGATGTCCCAATCCATAATTCGACTGTTATCCCAATTAAAAATTGGGTCAACATCCCAATACGTAATTTGGTGAGCGTCCCAATCAACAATTGGGTTCACGTATCAATTGGGCCAATGACCCACTTCAAAATTCGAATAATGTCGCAAACCACAATTGGACAATGTCCCAAATCACTATTGCACAATGTCCCAAATCACAATTGCACAATGTCCCAATTCCCAATTGAACAAACGTCCGAAATTATGAATTGTCCAAGCGTCCCAATTGTCAATTGTACAAGTGTTCAAATTGTCAATCGGATACATGTCCCAATGTCAATTATACAAATGCCCCACTTGTCAATTTACAGGTGTCCCAATTACCATCTGGAGATGTGTCCCAATTGTCAATTCGACAAATGTCCCAATTGTCGATTCGACAAATGTCCCAACTGTCAATTGGACAAATGTCCCAATTGTCGATTGGCCAAAATGTCCCAATTGTCGATTGGGAAAATGTCCCAATTGTCGATTGGGCAAATGTCCCAATTGTCAATGGGACAAGTGTCCCAATTGTTAATTGGACAAGTGCCCTAATTCATAATTGGACAAGTGTCCCAATTCACAAAGGGGCGAATTGCACAATTACCAATTGGGCCAATGGTGCAATTCACAATTGAGTCAATGCGTCGATTTCAACTTGGAGACCAATAAGGCCCCACATTCCAATTGGACAGTTGATCCAGGTGTCCCTAATCTGCCATTCCATTACTCTGTACATCCACATTACCCTCTATATTTGAATCAATGATTCAACACCTTCACGGTAAATGCAAGTGTCTGACTTCAAGATATTTCTCGTCGAAATTTAGGAATGTCTGAATTTCTGTATGTTTTTTCTATGCATGAATTCGAACATGGGAAACATCGGGGCAATGTCCACAAGAAACATCTTGAATTCAAACACTTGATCTTGCGGTGTTGGAGCAATATCCCAATCTGGAATCGGGGACAGTGTCCAATCTGGAATTGAACTGATGCTATGGATACTGAGGAAGCACACATTTCAAATGCTTTTGGGACGTTCTGATTCACTTGATAGATTTATGAAGGCGAGGCACTGGAGAAAATAATGAACTTCAAGAATACGTTAGTGAAACAAGCGGATATTCATAAGCACTTTGGCTGTCCCGAGATATTTCGAGCTTATATTATCTGTGTCCATCCGAGCTATCGATCTAAGGGTTTGGATTCTGCACTTCTTGAAACTTTTATTCAGATGGCAATAGCTTTGGGGATGTCCGCAGTTACGACCTTGATGACGTCAGGTTGAAATTCAATTTCTGCAATTTAGAAAGTTCTATTTTTTTTAGGTTGAAAAATCTCCGAAGCTTAATTGGCATTGGTAAATTTTGGGGAAGCGTAAAAGTTGTTTTTTTTTGCATTATCCAGATTAAAGACCTTGATGAAGAGTACCGTCAATATTCAAAAAATCGGTAAAGAAAAAATTGAGGTTTTCTTTTTTACTATCGTCATCCGATGAAACTTTACCATTACCTGATTAGTTTCGACTGTAAGTAGAATTGATGATGACGAGATATTGGTTTTCCCTGCAGGAGCATCTCAGAATTTAGCAAAGGGTTTGGGCTTTGAACGGTTGAGTGAAATCCGTTACAGTCGATGGATTGTTGACGACAAGGCGGTCTTCATTAATCCCGGTATTGGTAATTATTCAGCTGCAATTATGGGCATGCGCACCCCATCGGCTGAACATCTCGAGCATATTTGGACGGAGCGAAGATACTTGAAGAAGGAGGAAGAACGTCGGAGGCGTAAACGCAAGAATCGTTAAAGATTGTTCATTTGCGGTATTACATCTCACCTGAAAAAATGATGAAATCATTTCTCAGGAATTTGGGTGAAATTTTTTGAGTTTGATATTCCTATAGTAGAAAGGAGAGACGAAAGAAACTATCGATACATATCGAAATTATCGAAACCCGTAAGACCGAAACCGACGCGCCACCACTCCGCGCGGCGGCAAAACGAAATGCGCGTGCGAAGCACGCGCCACCGGACTCGTCGAGTGAAAGGAGCAAGAATATGAATTTTTTCAGTGCTATTTTGTTGATATAAAACACCGCTTAGTAACTGCACTATGAGACGAATTGTCTCCGAAAAATCCCCACCTTATATAAAAACATACTCGATTCAACAAAACTCGTTGATTACAATTTCATTGATGTTACCTGCCTCAAACTTTCAATTCTACAAAACGGAGTTCGTTCAAACAACAGTTTAACATCAATGTAATGTTCGCCTGAAGCAAATTATTGTGTTCAATCCGAAGTTGCGTACAATTGAAGTTTGGATTTGAAATACTATTTCATTAATATGACGGAACCTTGTGATTAAAACGATGACATATTATGTTTTTTCCACTAATGATTTCATTGGCACTATTGAAAAACTTGATGCGTTTGAATTACCGATAATTCCGTCTATTACGACATTTTTCTCTAAGTGTAACCATCCTTGTTCGTTTTAATCAAGAAGAAACATGTTCAACATTGGCTAGTTGATTAAAAAATAATTGTTTATTGACGACGATACTTGCGACTGAGACAATCTCTCTGGAAGCGGGTATAGTAGAGTCCCCTTAATATACCCAACTCATTCGCACCGCGCAGTTTGAACGACTCAGCGCTCTCGCTTGCACCAGTGTGCGTGGGTCTATGAGACATTCTCTCTTCTCGCGGTAAGAGAACGTCGGTGCAGCCGCGCGGTTACTGACGGGATAAGTACGTTTTTACCAAGAGTAGATACAACCTATGGTCGTGCGAGTTCCATTACCCTGCACCAATAGATCCCACTCGGAATTGAATAGTTGAACGAAATTTGAATTTGGAGATGTGGAAAGCTTTCGAAAGTATTTTGGCTTCGGAAAATGGTGTCTGAATTCACCGACACTCCTAAAAATTTCAAAACTTTCCGCAATTCGAAAAGTTTTCAGACTTCCACTAATTTCAAAAGTGCAAGAACTCTAATTTCCTAAAATATCGAAAATTTCTTGAAATTTATTCTGAAAATTTTAAGGCAATATCGATAAAATCAATTTGGTGATTTTCGTTTTGACAACTTCCGTTTTTTTGTATGTACTATAGCTAACTTCTACGACATTGACCGCAAGTTTCATTATCAGCGGTGGATGTATTCGGCTGAGATGCTGACAATGGACCGTGAGGAACTCTGGCATTCTTTCACACCTCGAACACAATGTATACTATTGTTAATGATGAAAAAAAAACATTTTTAAAAGACTTTGTACTTCCGTCTATTGCAGCCACCTTAACCCTTGTTTTCCTCTGAACCATCGCTGGGTACGCGACGCCCTTAACTGGTTCATTGCCAACCGTCGATAAACCTTCAAGGTCCCGATGTGTTGGACCATCGACATCTAGATGTCATTTTTCCATGAATCGCTTAATTTACGTTACGCGGCTGAGGGCGGGGAGGAGGGGCTGAGGGTCGCGCGTACGGCGAAAGCATGCGCGAGACTTGGACTGAGTGACTTGGAGTCAGTGCATGGCGGTCCGAGGTACTTCGTACATACTATCGCGTGCGTGATTCCGATAGTCACCTCTTACGCCGGTCACGCGTGTGTTTTTATTCCCCTGATTTTAGTTATATGATTGGAGATATTGTCCTGAGTGTGGTAGTGGCCCAGGTGATTAACCCAGTGTCAAGGGAGGGCTTAGTTCAGGGTGTGACAAGTGGTATACAGGGATCAAGGATACTATCACTAGATCTCGTGAGTTCTATAATATTATTATAAGTCTTTTCTCAATTTATTTTTTGGACCTGAATTGGAGGGTTAATTTCCGATAGCAGGTGAGTGCTAATGACGCGGAAAAGATCTACCTGATTCGCGTATATTACACAACGTAAGGAGATCTAGCCTGCTTGGGAGATAAAATAGCCGCGAAGTGGGGATCAAGATCTCCCAATTGGGGATAATATCTCCGTGATTTGGAGTTACAATCATGCTGGACCCAAAATTTCAATGCCTGCCACCAAAATAGGATAAAATGTAAAACCAATATTCAAATTGGAGATATCCCCAATTCGACATAGAAAATTCGGGGATATAGATAGTATAGAAGGAAGGGTAAAAAAATCAAATGATTGTCTCTGGTAGCAAGAAGGGCTCTGGAGAAAATTAACAAGGACGTAGCCTCATCAGGTATGCACGAAGGATACATTGATCTGGCTTCAAAGCAGTCGTGGTTTGAGATATAAGGTATTATCCCCTTAATTCTATGGCTCCCTTCAGGAAGGCTCCTGGAGCACTGGCAGAAGATTTGGTTGGATCCAAAAGACAAACTAACCGAAAGAAAATTGCATGGGCAACGAGAATTTTTTTCATTTGATCAAAGTAGATTTATCACTCGAATCAAATTTTTCTTCGGATTTCATCAAAGTGGGACCAATGCGATCAAGTTGACCTGAGTTATGACTCATTTTGGGTACAAAACTATTGTTCCATCACAATTATTGTCATGTAGAGCGTTAATTTGAATTAAGCACAGCGTGGACTTCGACCAAGTAGAGTCTGGGAGTTACCTGAGTGAAGTAGGCAAAACCTTGTCAAGTAGGGATAGGCAGTCAAAAAGGGATCACTGGTTCTCCATGATATGTCTCTAAAATTGATTCTTGAAATTGAGTTTTGGAGAGAATAGAAATGCATTTACGCTTTCCGATCAGTGTCATCCGGAGTTGATCGATGAGTCACATGATAACAATCACAACTGAATTCTGGGGAAACTGATATGAGGCAAAACAGGGACGATTCCATTGCCGATGGCTATACGTCAAAATATGTCAATCTAGAAAAGGGGAAGGTCTGGGCGGAATTATGGGAGTTCTAGATGTACATCTGCCTTTTATCCTTTGGGTGTGTTAAAAGGAAAGTGTGTGTGCAAATGTACGGTGCGAAAAAGTTCGCGTGATCCTTTGCGAAGTGATCGATGGGTTGTCGTTGATTTCGTATCTTTGGAAATTTTGAACATTCGGAAATGTGCGGAAAACCGAGTTTCCCAAAGCACTTGGTCAGTGATGAAAAATGGATTTTTTTAACGGATTTTTGCGCACCCTATAGATTTCATTCTGGTGGTTTTGCATCGAGATTCCATGGGTCGAACGTTGCAATTAGGTAGGGGCCGAATGAAGGATTTGACGGTTTAATAATAGAGACGTATTTATCTGTCGGGTCGGAGTGCTCCGGGGTAATGGATTGTTTCTGGTTTGCAAACCAAAGTGTTCATTGTTTGGGGAGAATGTAGTTTTTGTTGCCTACGGGGCTACTGTCACGTTGACAGTGGTGCTCACGTGGCGCTTCACACGAGGTGAAATAGGAAGCTTTACAGAGTTATTTATTTAGTTTTAGGGAGTACCACCACTGCAAAACTGAACAAACTCGATTTATATTATGTCAAAGTGTTTTCCTTTTAACCTTGTGAATAGCCGACAAAAACGTTCTGAATTACATTTCTGCTCACGAAATTTCATATATTCTATTCAAGTGTATTAATTTCAAGTACACTTGGTTCAACGACACCTGGTTCGAGTACGCTTGGTTCAAGGACACTTGGTTCGAGTACGCTTGGTTCAAGTAAACTTGGTTCAAGTACAGCTGATTCAAGTACACTTGGTTCAAGTACACTTGGTTCAAGTACATTTGGTTCAAGTACACCTGATTCAAGTACACTTGGTTCAAGTACACTTGGTGCAAGTACACTTGGTTTTAGTACCCTTGGTTGTAGTACTCTTGCATCAAGTACACTTGGTTCAAGTGCACTTGGTTCAAGTACACTTGGCTCAAGTACACTTGGCTCAAGTACACTTGGCTCAAGCACACTTGGTTCAAGTACATTTGGTGCAAGTACACTTGGTTTTAGTACCATTGGTTGTAGTACTCTTGGTTCAAGTACACTTGGTTCAAGTGCACTTAGTCCAAGTGCACTTGGCTCAAGTACACTTGGTTCAAGTACCCTTGGCTCAAGTACACTTGGCTCAAGCACATTTGGCTCAAGCACATTTGGCTCAAGTACACTTGACTCAAGAACACCTGGTTCCAGTACACTTGATTCAAGTACACTTGATTCAAGTACAGTTGATTCAAGTACACTTGATTCAAGTACACTTGATTCAAGTACACTTGATGCAAGTACATTTGATTCAAGTACACTTGATTCAAGTACACTTGATTCAAGTACGCTTGATTCAAGTACTCTTGGTTCAAGTACACTTGATTCAAGTATGCTTGATGTTCACAAACAAGTTCACCTGAGTGTCACCTGTGATCAGAGTTACTATTCATTCAAATTCTGAACGTGCGAATGTGTCGCTACGAGATGAACTTCGAAAATCTTGAAAAACTTGTGATGTTGAAATTTCTGTAGTTTTTAAAATGAACGAATTCAAAGAAAGAAGAACGGCTTGAAAAGGAAGTCTTGATGCAGAATGAATTTCTCGAGGAGTAGGGGCTTATCCAGGTTATCTTGTCGCTTTATCGCGATTGCATCGCATCGGAGTATGATGGGCAAACGGTGGCGATAAGGATGAGTGGGTTAATCATTTTTGAGTGGAGTGGAGGGGGTGAAGTTTTTATAGAATAATGGAGATTGTTATGGAATTTTGAACTACTGCATATGGTAAAGTTCCAAAATTTCTGGAGCATACATTTTTGGAACTCTATACATGCATTCTATTTATCTGAATACAAATATAATTCTATACTTAATATTGATAACATACAATTTGTCGAGGAGTAATTAATAATTTGGATTGTTTGCAATGGTCTATCGCACCAACAGTTGTTGAGATAAAACCAAAAGGTCTCGAATCAAAATGGTTCCTCATTAAAATATGGATTTTACTACCTATTGTTGTTAAATAAAGCACTTTTAGAAGCGCTTTTCCACAATTCCTAATGCGAATTGCTCAACAGCCTCAATTCAACAGCGGACAATAGTCAATCAGATAATTAATTTAAATGACTGCTCCCTCATTAGTCGCTCGTGTTTTTGTTCTTTCTCACGACACCAGTCGTAACTTTCATGTTCACTCGTGAATTTGCATTCAACCATCGAATTATCTCGATGGTAGTGTTACGTTTAGAAACCGCCCTCGGGGTTGCACGGTGTAATAAATGCTGGTGCATTACACTGGCGTTTTGGTCGAGTTGATGTGACATCACCTGGGTAATGGGTACTTTATTCGTGGGTCCATATGATGCTGCGCTAAAACATAACATGCTGAACGTTGTATGTGAGGATGTAAGGAAGAGATTCGGAATTTTTTCGAAATTCAAAATTTTTTGATTTTGGTGTTTTTGGAGGTTTAAAAATTTCCCAAAATTTTGAACAGTTTTGAGAAATTTTCAAAATTTTTAAAAATCCGGATTTTTTTTCTTTTGAATTATGGAACCTTTAACAATTTCGAAACTTCCAAACATTTTGAAAATTTATCAAAAATGTTTGAAATTTTTGAAAATTTGGAAAATTTTAGAACTTTTAAAACACTTTGAAAATCGTCGAAAAAAATGTGAAAAAAAATTGCATCCATCCCCTCCAAAAATTTCACCAATTTTTGAAAAATTCCAAAAAATTTTGTGATTTGCTAATTTTTTAAAAATTACACCCATTTTCAAGAAACATGAAATTTTGAATATTTTCAAAATAGATAATTCCAGTTTACAATTCCAACTTACAATGTTTTTACAACACTTCGTGAGTTAAAAGAATCTTCAATTCGCTCAATGAGGCAACGAATTTATTCATTTAATTAGTTATACAAATACATTTGGCCCAGTGACGTAGCTTGAGAAGACAAACAGAAATCGAGTCCCTAAGTTTTCTAGTCGTCGCTATTTAAGTATTTCCAGTATTTGCTTGGCTTTAATAAATAAAGAAGGTTGGGTACTGAGATATCTTATGCAGAAGTAATTTTACTATGAACTTCATCCACAAAGTTATGTTTTTTCACCGCTTCATAATTTAACGCAAGTTATGAAATTATAATCTCGAGGATGAGAAAGTTTGTCTAAACTTCCATCGATGTATATAATTAGTTTTATGCGATTTACATTCTCAAAAGTTTTCTTCATTACCAGTATTGATCTACTAAATCCACAATATGAGAGAAAATTTTCATGACTGAGTACTCAAATAATAATCATAATAATAAATTTCATTTACGAATTTTCACAATTTCTTAATTGTGGGATTTTTGAAATCTTTGAAATCATTTTTTGATTTCAAAAATTTCATTTTGTATCAAACTCTTCCGAAGTTATTCTGAAAGGATTTTGATGTTTCAAATTTTCTGTGATAAATTCGCAATTTGGAGCCGTTTATATTTTGTGGAATATTAGAATAAACCAAATTCTTCATCTTCCAAAATTTTTTTTTCTGATGATTTTTAAGATTTCCTGTGTTAAATTTTCAAAACGTACAAAAATTTCGTTTGTACGATTCACCAATTTTTTTTTTTTTTTGGAATAAGTTTTTTGCAAACTCAAAAACTTTTGAATGCTCGAACTTTCCAATTTTTTTTTAAACTTTCTCATCGGCTTTCTTAATACTTGAGATCATCATTGAATTCGACGTTTTTGCAAATCGAGAATTTAGAATTTTCCGGAATTGAAAACTACAGAAAAAAAAATAAAATCCAAAAATAGAAAAATTGAGAAAAAAAATGGCAGTTGGTTTTCAAATTGTTTAAGAGATTGAAAATTTTCGAATTCTTGACAATTATTAAAATTACGATTTTTTTTTAAACTGCAAAAAAGTGGAAATTGCCACTTTTTCCTTATTTGGAACTGCAACTGAAGAAAAAGTAATAACTTTATTCGCTAAACTCAATAGACACTGGATTAAAGTGTCCAGCTTCTAGACGTTCCCCTTTTATCCAGTTTTCTTCCCAATCATCGTCTCGGGGCAATCGACTCGGTCGTATCCGTCGAAATAACTCGTCTCTCTCTATTAATAGCAACGTGTCGTCTCCACTGAAATGAGCAAAAAAAATTACGCGACGAAAAAACAAATACATTAGAACATAGAAACAAGAATGAAGAAAAATAATTACGCAATTTTTTCGAATAGCAAAATATATCACAAATTCTCGCCGAAAATCTTGAAATGTACAAAAACTTGTGTCAGATTTTTAAAGCACAATTAGACAAATTTCGGAGAATTGTTGATAATTATCGAAATCTTTTGATACAATATCACAATTCTTCAAATTTTTCCGTTTAGAATTTCTGAAAATTTGTTGAAAAATAAAAAAAATGGAACGTGCCCTAAAATGTTAGCAAAATTCAAGTTTTTTATTCGGAAAAAAATCACGGTAAAGTACTATATATATGCCACATATATTCGGAATTCTCATTCGCGAGGTAAAACGTGCGCACTCTACAATATAGTACTACTCCAAAGCGCGTGGCAACCACTTTAGGACATATTTTCATTGGCCCCCGTATTTTCCCTTCTATTGCCCTTCTCCCCTCCAAAAACTTGTTCCTTTTCTTCTGTCTGGGCCATACAAAACGCCCAGAAATAAACCCGCTCTAGACATACTCACCCACGCGCCTCAAGACCACTCTAAGTCGCGACATAGCAGGTATATATAGGCATACATTTCGTTTTCGGTTATATTCTACCGTATTGTTTTTTCCCAGTAAATATTTTTTATATAGTTCCGAAGCCGACGCAGCCGGCATTAATTCATAAAGAAGAGGTACAGAACCGCGCCAGCCCCTGACAAGACAAGAAGTGGTCGAAGTATGACCAGTTCATATAACTTCCCGATCAAAATTAGCGAATTCAATTACGATGCTCCAAAACAGCTCCCGATATATAAAAGTAAACGTCTTATGTGATATGCCTTGTGTCAGGAACTTTGATAATTGAGACGATATCATTCAATTTGAATTTTGAACTTTGAATTTTGAATTTTGAATTTTGAATTTTGAATTTTGAATTTTGAATTTTGAATTTTGAATTTTGAATTTTGAATTTTGAATTTTGAATTTTGAATTTTGAATTTTGAATTTTGAATTTTGAATTTTGAATTTTGAATTTTGAATTTTGAATTTTGAATTTTGAATTTTGAATTTTGAAAATTTTGGGTAGAAAAGCGAGCACACGTAGCGCGCCGGAACGAAAATTAAGAGAAACAGAGAAATGAGTTTCGAGTTTCCGTAGTTTTTCCTCTCTCTTTCCCTCTCTATTTCTGTCTATCTATCTCTCTCTCTCCCTCTCTCTTCTTCACTTAATTTCACTCACTACGATACTTGCGGAAGATCCTCCCGGTGCGCCTATTCAGATATAAAGTTGTTAAGGTTCGGGAACAAGTTGGGTTTGATTAATTAAGTTGCTTCCGTCTTGCGTTGCACTGTTGTTAATTCAATGTTTCAGGTGAATAGTGAGAGATCTCTGGCTCTATTTTCGGTTACGTGCCCTCCATATTGTTCCTTCCATGCATGTTTTTTTTTTAATGCGCTCTGAACAACGTTTGTGTAATGCCGAAAATTCAAACAAAATCCGGAAGTCCAACAAATTCAATAATTTCACAAATTAAAAAAAAAAAGAAAATTCTGCAACACTCTAGATTACCGGCAAATCGTACATGCAATTAAACTTTTGGTTCCAGTGTAAGTCACAAAAACCCTCAAAATCTTTTGCAGAGTTTCAGAGACGCTGGCAAAAATTTTTAATCGCAATTTTTTTTATCAAACAAAATATGAAACGAATATCCTTTGAACCAAAGTGTCACTCGCACTAATGGATTGAAATCAACTATGTCGTTGGTTTCAATTTTTTTCTTTTTTTTCCCCCTTTTTTAAGGAAAATGAGATGTGGAATCAGATAGCCGGAAACTTACTTTTTCATCGTTTTATGAATTAAACGGGAGTTTTTCATCGGTGTAATGGGGACTGGTCGGCTGCAGGACTTTTATCAGTTGCATCATACTTCAAATACTATCTGGGTCGTAATAAAAAAGGGGGAGAAGTTGGAGGTAAATACTTGTGGAAGCAGTAGGGAGTTTATCGCGACGGATGGAAAAATTTTCTGTGCACTTTTTTCTCTATTGCGGTTGACATTTCTATTCGATATGATGGAGTGCATAATTTTGCTTATTTTGCACATTTTTGACATTATTGATATTTTCGAAATTTTGAGATTTTTCCATAGCTTATTTACCAGCGCAGCTTATTTTTGACAATTTTTATTTCTCATCTTTCTTTTAATTTTCAAATTTTTTCAGATTTTGGAGACTTTAGGAATTTGAGGAATTTTGAAATTTCCCAAATTTCTAAAATTTCATATCCTTGAATGATTTAATTTTTAATTTGTAAAAAGATTTAATTTTTTCGTAATTTTATTCGAATTCAGGTTCGTCTTGTCTATTGCGGTATTTTCTACTTTTCCTCATTCTCAGAGCTTCAATCACCCCCAGCACCTGAGTCTATTCAATTTCACGAAATTGCGCAATTTGCCAGACAGCCTGGTCACTTCGATTCGCATATTGTCCCTACTTTTTCACGCTTTGTGTTGGCGTAAACGTGAAAAAAGAAGAGGCGGAGCTTATTGTTCGGGGTATGTGTATTAACTGAGAACGCGCCATATGCAAGTGGAAAACCCGATGGAAACCGGGGATATATATATCTTTTTCACGCCTCGAGTCGCTTTTTAATCGGCCAACAATGCGCACTCGTTGGCTTCAGACTCTCAACCCCCATAACTGGTACTTATGATGTGGATACTTAAATCGTCCTGCGTCGCTTCATCCTGCTATTTTTAGTTTGAATTCTCTAAACTGTTAGACATTCTCTGAATTCACGAGATTTTTTATATTTTTTAGATTTTTTATAATCACTGCAATTTGTCATTTTGTTTTTAATATTTTGAATTTTGCGAACTTTCGGAACTTTTGCAAAGTGTTCCGCAATTTTTCGAAATTCCTCAAATTTTTTGATCTTTGTAAAAATTCTGAAATTTTTGTCCGAAATTTCCAAATTTTTTAGATTTTCCAAAATTTCCAAAAATAAATTTCAGCTTTTTACAAAAATACAAAAAAAATTTTTTTATTTTGGAATTTTCAAAACTTTTGCCAGTCAAGCCTACTTACGTTAAATCTGCTATCACCAAAGTTGCACCACTCCCGACATGAGTCAAGTGGTAATCTACCTCAATCAAGTTTTTTTATGTACATATTTTTTTCTCGTCGTTTTATCGAAAAACGCTGAAACTCTTGAAAAAAAATCGGTATCTCCTTTCCTCTGGGGTGCGAATGTATATTCACGCCCCTCGAGTTTTATCACAAATATTTGAGTCCATCTTGGCACCCTTGATATGCCCATGGGGCTGTTACACGATATCCCGCTGAATCTCCCCGAGTGAACGTCAAGCGTTTGTGCTTTACAGAAAGAGACAAAAAAAAAACGCAAAAAATGTATATGAAAAAATTGAGGGGTTGAGGGACGTCGGTATGTACGAGGGAGCTGCAGATGGTACGCTGAAAAGTGGAACGGTGGAAACTGATTGCGAAATCGGGGATCACGATTTTAAACGGTCAATGTGGAGTTGAAAATCGTGAAGTGTGACTTATAAATAGAGAATCGCTGTTTCGGAAGGTGACTAATCAATTTGAAAAATTTGAAAAATTTGAAAAATTTGAAAAATTTGAAAAATTTGAAAAATTTGAAAAATTTGAAAAATTTGAAAAATTTGAAAAATTTGAAAAATTTGAAAAATTTGAAAAATTGAAAAAAATGAGAAAATTGAAAAAATTGAAAAAATTGAAAAAATTGAAGAAATTGAAACAAATTGAAAAAATTGAAAAAAATGAAAAAATTGAAAAAATTGGAAAAACTTGAAACTGAACACCTTCAAAGAATCTCAAAAATTGGCTCACCAAAAAAATGAAAAATTCAAAAATTCCCAAAAGTCCCCAAGATTGCCAAAATTTCAGGAACTTCCACTGGTCTTCATTTTTTTCACAACCCTAGTGCATGCGACGGTGGGGGTGTTCCGAGCCCACGTGTATCGTGATGCGTGTTTGCAGTTGAAATTTTGCAAGCTCGCGAAGCAAGCGGGACAGGTGAAGCCCTCACGCGATCCGCCGATTAACTCGTGGGGGATGATTTTTCGGTGACTTAACGTAGCGTCTGCTCTCACCCCTTACAAAATTACTGGAGAAGGAAAATAAGGGGAACTACGAAAAACTCACGAATCTGATGGGCATGTCTTTTTGCCCCGGAAATAAGTGGCTGTCAACTGGGATTTATTGAAATTTCCGTTTTTGTCAAACGTCACGCAAATTTCATCCCAATTGTTTCTGGGTAGCCAAGTCTTAAGTTAAGCATTTTAAGACATATTTATGAATGGATCAATCACATTCTATTGAAATGCTTACACTTTCCATTTTTCCCAAATTTTTGAGAGACGGTAAATTTGCCTCAGATGAGCAAACTTAAATTAACACCTCCGTGGTCTTAAAATGAATTTCGCGATTGAATTTTTCAGTTTTCACGGAATTTATCTAAAGACCCGGAAGTCTTAATTTAAGTCATTTGAGAAATTTGAATTTCGTTAAGTCCAATTTAAGACTCTTAAGACTCAACTTAAATCATCTAAAACTCAATGCAAGTTGATTGGACACAGCTTCTCTTCTCTTAAGCTCACGGTCTTAATTTAAGACTTGTAAGACCTGATTTAAGACTCCGAGTTGCCAGTTAAGACTTCAATATTTTGGCGTGAAAATTGGTTTCTGGAGAACTTTGAAGGTCCTGATTCTAGTTCTGAATGTCTTAAACTTGAGTCTATCGGTTCAAGATATGGAATAAAAGTGCGAAACCACATGCGGAACGGAATTTCTCCATTTAATTTTCTTTTTGTATGCATGGCAATATCAACAGAATTAAGTGCAACCTTGAAATTGGCTCATTAACAATTTCGCTCTTATTTCAACATTTTTTAGCTCATACCGCAAGTGCACAATTTGTCTGCGTCCTATGGTGCTCATAAATGGGTAATTCGAGAGGAGCACTTTGGTGCTTCGCTCCAGCGTTTGAACATAAAACCGGTCAGGTTTAGGAGTGATGGGCGGGTGGGAGGGGGGAGGGGAGAGTTATTATTTCAGGCAGGGCGCGTGGGGATTAAAGGGAGGGATAATTAATACGTGAATGCACAGTGATTCGATAGCCCATTGAGCTTTAACAGCTGGGCATTAAGACTCCTTGAACATCTTTTCCCTTTTTCTGGCCATGGGACCAGATGAAATGGCACTTTATGAGTCGGAATACGTTTTATTGGAGGGTTTTTTTGTTATTGCCACTCAATGCACAATTTGGGAAAGTCATAAAAAATAGTTAATTCACTTCATGAGGTTTATTATCATTCAGAGAACTGAAGGGTGGGTGGGTGGGGCGGGTGGGTTGGGGTAGGTGGGAGGGGGGTGGTATGGGTGGGGTGGGAGGATTGGGATGGGTGGGTGGGTTGGAATGGGTGGGGTGGGGGGATTGGGATGGGTGGGTGGGTTAGAATGGGTGGGAGTGGGGAGTCGGACGGGTAAGTTGGGAGGGAGGGGGGTAGGATGGTTGGGGGGGGGGGGGGGGTGGTAGGCGGTCGAGTTTCTAGCAGCTTCTTAGATTTTCAAAAATGGGAATTTTTCAAAATATTGAAAATTCGTCAACTGTGAATGCTTCAATTTCTTTGAAAAAAAAATTTTGTCGTTTTCAATTTTATATTCAATTCCGGTCTTAGAAAAGTCCCTAAAACATTAGCATGAACATTCTGGGTCTCTTCTTCTTGTCAGCTCGTCCTTATTTATTTCACTACTCTTGTTTTTATGATTTTCCCTGGTGCAGTAGTTGGCAACAAGTCACGACATCATGATGTTGTGTGTGCGGTCGCCATGTAAAGCCCCACCGGGAGCGATCGATAACTCATCGCAAACAACAGTACCCATTGTTACCGGCTGAGTCTTCCGGGGAGGGCTTAAACTCGCCGAGCTTGAAATATGTGCAGCCAACGTAAACGCAAAATTCCAGTGCACCTGAATCAAGTAGAGAATTGCCTCCTCACTTGAGAGAAAATATATGTTTAATGTTTTTTTTGAAATTTATGAGGGTTTACATTTTTTTCCAATTTTTTAAAATTTTTTATTGCAGAATGAAATTCTGAAAATTTCTTGTTTCCGACAACAAACTTACGAAGCGTAAATGGAAAAAATGTACGGTAATATAGGAGCAACAGGAAACAGAATAGAGTAAGAGAAAGAGAGAACTCAAAATTGGCCGATTATAGTTTAATAGTCTGCAGGGTCTATCAGCTTTACTTTATTATAGCACAACCTCGCGATGAAATCTTCAATTGCAAGCGAGTCTAATGAGATGAACACTGGATCTCGGATGTAATGCTGACAAAGTCTAAACACACACGCCTTATCCTTTAAAAGCTGAAGGATCGCTTTGACTTTTCAAATTCTGGAACATTACAAAACTTACAAAAAATTTAAACACTAAAATTTAGTAAATTTCAAAAATTTGGGGAAATTTTGGAAAAGTTCGAAAACTTCCGAAAACTTTCAGAAGTTTCGAACTATCTAAAATTTTAAAAAAATTTAAAAATTCCAGTTATTTCCAGATTTTTAGAAATTTTAAGGATTTTGGAAAATTTTTAAAATTTGGAAAAATTTCAACGTTTTGACAATTTTAAGCACCTTCTGAATTGAAAAATTTGGGAAGTCTGAAAAATTTCGAAAATGGTAAAATCATCAAAAATTCCAAAAATACTATAAACCAAAATTTCAACAAACCTCAAAAGTTCTTGCTACAAATAACCATAAGAAGAAATGAGCTAAATATTTCGAATCATACTGTAAGCCATCTCAATATCCTTGGTACAAAAATTGTAATTTATCCAGAGAAACTGTTGTAAGCGTGAATCGAATTAGAGCCGACCACTATCATCTTGGAGCCTCCCTGCACAGAATTGGTATCATTAATGAGCCGAGTTCTTGCTGCGGAGCGGAAATCCAAGATTTTGAGCACATTTTATGGCACTGCCCGAAACTTGAAAAACAACGCAATGAACTGCTAACTAATCTGAGAAACTCTTCGTGCTCTCTTCCTTAATCATCAAAAAAATTTGCAGATGCAACTGACATCCAATTTGTTGAAAAAATCGGTAAATTCTTGAGAGATTGCAAAATTAAAGTGTAAACTAATATTCTGATAACTGCTAAACAGAACGAAACGTAAAAAATGCTTAATAATCCTGTCCAATATAAGCGTATGTAACTGACAGTGTAAATAAATCTCATGTATAGAGTTCAACACTTTAAATAAATAATAAAAAAGAACCTCAAAAGTTTCCACAATTCGCACAATTTTGTAAATAAAAAAAATTACAAGGTTTTGAGAAGTTTTAAAATGACGACAGTATGAAAAATTGCCCAGAAAATATTGAGCGATCACGATTAGACTGCCGTTAGGCAATATCGACTGAGCATGTAACAGGTATATTGATAGTTGCGAATATATTTTTTTGGGTTTCTCCGTATATCACGATGTGGAAGGTGCGGTTGCATGGGAGCTATTCGGATCGATCGGTTATTAGGGAGGTTAGTATCGATTTCTCGGCGCGAGCTGGCGTCGCCATGCACGCGTGGACGGGTTTCACTTGTGTCTTACGTCGGTTCTACAAACTCCTAGAGTTCGCGTATTTTCCGCGTCCTAATAATAATCCAAAATGTGAACATGTTTAATTCAATCCATAAAAGGTATGGTCTCAGCACCACCTCTTTTCGAATACTTCTCGATTCTAACGACAAGAATAATCTGAAAAATATGGTATTCCCACTCTACACTATATAGAAGGAATATGGAAGTTTCTATATTGAACCTCCCAATTTTCGAGATTTTTCCATAACGAAATTATTCAATGTGTGAGAATGGAGAATTTTCTTGTTCATTTACCCTTCGATCCGATTTAAGATGTACCGCAACCCCTCCCGGTGGCGCCAATGGAGAGCGTCTTTTTCCCAAACTGCACAGCATTCATACAGTTTAGACCAATGAGCCCGATTTTGGCAATGATATTTATATTCCATGGTTTATCCAGTAATTGAAGGAAAACCATGGAAAACTTCAATTTGTATGACCGTTTCTGTTATGAAACGGTCGACGGTGAATCGGTATAAGTTAGAGCCTGGACAATTCCACTTTACTATACCGAAAACAGACTCCCCGTACAGGGATTCAATCTTTGGACCTTCTATGCCGAAGATCAGCGCTCTAACCACACGGCCATTGCCGTTGGTAATAGTCAAATTTCATTAAATTCAAATGCCGAAGAATTCCCATTGAGAAATGCAAGTAAATTCAATAATTCCAAAAATATCGAACATTATTATCAGAATTACATAATTTCGGACATTTTAAAAATATCCAAAAATTCAAAATTTCCAGGACTTTCAAAACTGTAAAAACCACTTTGAAAATGAAACAGTTTGAGCATATCAAACCATCTCAAAAATTAAAAAAAAAATTGCAAAAATTTAAAAAAATCGAGCATTTTAAAAGGTCATAATTTGTTGCTTTCCATTCTCAACATGATGATGAATAGCAACAAATCAATGATGGTCGGTGGTGAATTGAATCACCTGAGAGGCTTTCGAAATTACCCTGATTTCCCTGTCGGCCAGAACCGATCAGGAATCACGGATTTATGAATCGGCGAAACGCTCGGTTGTACGTAGTATGGATATATAATTTCATGGGTGTAATGAACCGTTGCACCTTACGCGAGCCCAGAACCTGGTCTATCATGCGAGCTGATAAACTAGTTTAAACGTCAGCATACTGCTGTACTATTCGCCAATTGCAATGTGTATATATCTACATATATGCATATGCTATACTTTGAGGCAATTGAGATCTCCGCATTCGTATGTGCGTTTCAGTGCCCCATAAAACAACATGGATGTCGTACATATAGTGGATATATGTCAATAGAGACATATAGGTTATTTCGTCAATTATCAACCCACTCGGAAAATTTTTGCATATGTAATTATATATTATTATGTTTATCTATTTCAAAAAATATAACTATATTTGAATAATAAATATAATAAGATAATCATAACATATAACAATAGATATAATTATCTTTCACATTTTCGATTTTGAGTGGGTCGGGAAGGAGTCTCTGAAATTTCCAAAAATTATGATATCTTTGGAATTTCAAAAAAATTTTATTCGGCGAAATATATTGAAGAATTTCAACAATTTTGTGAGCAATCCTACAGATTATTTCAAAGTACTATGGTTACGAGTCGAGTTCCAAGATTATAATCTGGAATAATCATTAATGCAAGGTCTTATGTTTAACAATTTCCCGTTGTAATCTGGACTCAACTGACCGCTTAGTGTAAATCATGTGAATTAAGTTCCAACTAGAAAATTATGCGGAGATATTGATATCCTTGATGTGGGGCCATAAATATTCCCAAGTCGAAAGGAATAAATATTTACGATTCCGGGAAATAAATTCGCGCTTCAGGGAAAATAAATATCCCCAATTCGGGGATATAACTAACTTGGTTTTGAGGATAGAAAAATTTCGAATTCGGGGATATAAAGATTCTCGCTTGGGGGGAGTAAATATTCCCCATTCGGTGGAAATGAATATCCCCGACTGGGGGGATATAAATATCCCCGTCTCGAGGATATAAATATGGTGGTGTGGAGGATAAAAAGATACCGGATTGGAAGATATAAAACTCCTCGCTTGGGGGATAGAAATATCCCTGGTTCGGGGATACAAATATCACGGTTTTGAAGATACAAAGCTCTCGCATTCCGCGATATAGATATCCCCGGATTGGGGATAAAATAAAGTTCTCCGATTCGGGGATGAAGATCCCCGCTGTGCGTGAATAGAGATATGGTCAATATGCATAAATTAATATCCTTGATATGGGGATACATATATATGCTTTATTCGGAGACAAGATCACCAATTCGGGGATTGGAATATCTCCCGACTCGGGGATACGAATATCTGAGATTTGGAGACAATCTCAGGCAAATATCTGGCGTTCGGGGATACAGTTATCCGCGATGTAAGATGGAATTCCCCATACTAAGGGATACGAACATCCCCAGTTTGGGGATAAAAATATCCCCGATGCGAATTTTGCCATATAGTCGACTCCAATTTTCCTCACTATGTCCAGTTGTTTGCCCAAACTGTAAGCACTACTACTTTATGGACTTTACTACTTACCGTGCAATGTAATTGGCTTGAGCCACCTGCGCGTCCCTTTAGAGCACGTGGCATTTATGATTGCCCGTAAATTATTCATGGCGGTCGTTCATTCATCTTCTCATGCCGAGATTTTTCTCCAAATTGTGTTTTACAAATCTCCCACCAATTTTAACCACCAATTTCCCCACTCTGCTTGATAACGGGGGGGGGGGGAGGGGGAGGGGGGCGGAGAAATATGAAAATGCAATTTGTTTTGGATGTTGCAAAATTTAATTAAAGGTAATTCCCAGGCTGAGACAATACTTGTAGGATTAAAGAGCACTTCATCGCATTGCTTTCCTTTTACTGCTGCTCGTAGATTTTTCTGAATTCGTTTGTGGAAATTGTAATTAAAATAATAATTCCCTTCAACTGTAATTAGCAAGTCGGTATATGAAAGCAGGAAAATATGGACGAGAAAAATTTTCGTTGTCTATGCGAAATTAAAAGTATCAACATTTATTGAAAACCACAAAGGTCTTCAGAAATTTGGAAAAAATTATAAATTTCATGAATGGCGAAAGTCTGTTAATTTTGCAAAATGTGGGCCATATATATAGTTCGATAAACCAACGATAAAAAAAATCGCGGTCCATTGCGCGGCACAGCGCTTAGGTTGCCACTGACGACGTCCGGCGGCGGTACTTGGGGTACTTGGAGATACTTAGTGTACATACTTGTGGTACGTGGTAGTACTTTATCAGTGCCGTCTTGTGTGATTGACACAATGAATATTTGCAGATTTGAGAATTCCGAGCCGATCCATTTATCACGTACATAATTATGAACATTTGAGTAGGCGCATGGTGAGCATGAGGACGCGATCGTGAGCATGAGTATCGATTTAGAGGTCATTACAATAACTTCCCGAAAAATCGTTAGAAAAAAAAATGAATAAAAAATTATGGAGGATAGGGGATAAGCCGAGCGGAAGTCGTGACTCTCAGCTAAGCTCGACACCCACAGGGCATCTCCTTCACTTTTCTCTATCTTTCGCAAGTACCAATGGCCAAGCCCTCACGAATGTACTTCCTTTTACTCTACGTGTGTGCAGGCGGGAGAGTGGGTATGAAGAGCATTGAGATGAACTTTTTTTTTCCATCATTTTTTCCCATTTTTTTGCGCAGAGTTCGTTGCCGGAGAACGCCGTCTAGCTCCCTAAAGCCATTCACGTTTCAAATACATATTTCTCGGGTTCACGGATTTATTTGGACTCGGAAAAATCGGATGAAGGTGATAAGGAATGGGCATAAGATGCAAAAATGGAACCGAAATTGGATATGAAGATTTTTGACATTGCAAATTTTTTAACATTCACTTTCTCTGAATATTCTTTTTTTATTCCAAAATTTTTTATCGAAAATCACAATTTTAATTTTAGTCGCAAAAATTTGAGGACTATAATTTAGAAAAAAAAATTATAGGTATCAATTTTTTTTTGACATTCAACATTTTTGAAGATTTTCAAAGGAATGTTTCGAATTTTTTTAAAGATGGAGGAAACTAAAATAGATGTTGTGGGTGTCGAGTTTAGTTGTGGCTCACGATTTCTACTCGACTTGATCCTCGTTCTGGGTAAAAATTGCGACTACCCGAGAGTGTCAGCCAGAAGGATTCAACGACCCACCCAGCACACCTCCTCCTTTGTATAATACTCTTTACTCCCTCGAAATCCGTAAATCCCCGTACCTCACTCCAATGTCCAATTCAGCGGATTTCATTGCCCTGATATAGTCACTCGGATTCTCAAGATTCTTGCGGGATATTACCGGATTAAAAGCCTTGCATTATGCACGCTTCAATTAACTTCTAAAGATTTAATTCGCATTATCACCAAACACGTAGCAGTGAGGATCAACATAAAATAAGAATTTCAGTTTTAAAAAGCATAAAAATTCGTGGAATTCTGAGAATTCTGAAAGTAATTAATTTTTTCCAGAATTTTGAAAATTTTGTTTTCAAAATCAAGTTTTTGAAAATTTTGAAAATTTTGGAAAATTTTGAAAATTTTGAAAAATTTTGAAAAATTTTGAAAAATTTTGAAAAATTTTGAAAATTCTGAAAATTTTGAAAATTTTGAAAATTTTGAAAATTTGGAAAATTTGCAAAAATTTGCAAAATTTTGAAAGTTTTGGACATTTCTTTTAGAACTTTTCAAAATTGTCAAACCGATACAAATTATTTTCCGAATTCTATAGTGAGGCTCAACCCGATAACTTTCTACATAATTTCTATATAATTCTAATGCTGTACATTATTTCGGGGGTGCTTAGCCAATATATATTATGGGTTTCCGACGTGTCCTACTGGAACACCATAAAATACTGTCAGATGGAATATCCCTGGGGTGTATATAGCCAACCCAGTGAACATTAATTTATCGCCAAGTATACCTTGATTTTCCTTTTTCACTTTATTATTTTCTTGTCACTCCGACGCAACCGAGAGCCTTCTCGTGTCACGCTGAGGGGTCCTAGTCACCCCGCGTGTTAGCGCGACACCGCGCAAAGCCATGTCACATAGTGAAAAGTCCATCTAGAAGCGAATTCAATTTAGAAATACGCCTACTTCACGTACTTCACGAAACATTAAAAATATTCGGAGAATGGAAAGAAAAAAGAAAATTTGAAAATTATAAAAATTTGACCTACAATTTTTCAAAAATACCCAAAACCCATATTTGAAAAGATGGCTAAGAAGAGTGTCTGAACATTGTCAAAATATATGTTGTAACTGGGACAAATTCTGCCAAGAAATAATAAATTATGTTCATGACTGAAGGAGTTAGTTGACTCTAAAATGACGAAACAAAATTTATGCCGTTGTACCATTAGTTTGACGATTCAATCATTTATCTTTATGGTATAAAGACCTGGCCAGCTCTTGTCCCAGCTGAAAATGAGGTTTATACAGTGTATGGGCGTACCACTCGCGTGTGCCAACGTTTCGTATGCCTACGCGTCCGAGCGTAGGTGCACGTGCCAGTAACTTCATAAATAATCGCCATACGAAGCACGGGACCAGGAGAGCGAGCGTACGTGAAAAAAAAATATGGGAAATTACGGAGCAATAGGGCGAATCATATGGGCGATTATGTTCAATATTTATTTATTTTTTTTTCAATGGCAAAAAAAACATTTCCCAATACACATGGTCTGCGAACTGTAAAAGAGTGAAGAGATCACTAAAAAATTCCATAATGCATTAGAAGTAAAGAAAAAAACATTAATAAAGAAAACATTAATAAATGGAAAAGTGGACGTTTCTTTTGAGCCGCCGCATGGAATGGCAAATTGGATTGAAAAGAGAAGAAAATGAATTTCCGGGGAAAAAAACGTGATAAGGCAACAGGGGACCTTTTCCATCGCGAATGGAAAAAAAGCGTCGAGGGGTGAAGTTGGACGATGGTAGGGGCGTGACTTTCTGAGACTGGCATGAAAGTTCAGAGCGAGAGAGAGATCTCTCTCGGGAGAAAATTCCGTGCTCTATCGGTGCTCCCTGGTCAGGTTCGCAGTGTCAAGTCGTTTCCTCAGATTATTTCAATCTCATTCGTGGACTTATCCATTTATTTACACCCAAAAATTCGCAATTATTTAATTATAATTGAGTTGAGAATAGTTGAGCGGTTGCAGCCAATTTAATTTGTCGGGATGCTTTTAATATTCACAGCGGTTCCCAACGTTTTTTTCGGTTATGTGTGTGTAGGGTTTTTTCCTCTCTTGAAGTGTAGCTGCTCTTGATCATTCCTTTGGAAGGGAGCACTGGACACCCACATGCAAATGAGGCAGACTTTTGCCATTTAGGTCATCATATTTTCAACCGCAGGGTCAACCTCTAGAAACCCCTGTACTACGATGGCGGCTGTGATGGACCCCCCCCCCCCCCCCCACCGCCTCGCGACGGGTTGGGTTCCCGTCCGGCCTAGTCCCGTCCCGCCTGTTCTTCTTTCATGGGTACCGCCGATAACACCCACGGAATGTCCCTACTTTGGATCGGAATCCATCAGAGAATATTTATGTTTGTGTTTGTGTGTCACGTGATGGTCATCGAATGGTCCAGTGGCAAACATGTGACACTCCTCTGACAGTCAGCCGAAGATTATGTTACACTTATGTCACCAACATGTGATACTTATTTGACGGTCATGTGGGGGTCATGTGACAATCCTGTAATGATCAAGAGCCAGTCAAAACTGACCGTATAGCATCCCAGTGATGGTCACGTGGTATTGATATCATGAGAAGGAGTCATGTGGAGGTCATCGAGCGGCCTTCTTACATACGGGACACAATGATCTGACAATCATCGTAAAATCTTATATCCCCAATTAAATGTAATTAATCAATCCCAATCCATATTCTATCTCTGTTCACACATTAATGGAGGCTCGAAAAAAAATATTATTTCCACTGAAATTAAATTTTCTCTATTTTCTCATTCGTAATGAGGTTCACAACAGCCCTCATTAAAAATTCAAAGGGCTTTCATTGAATTTATCCTGCAGTGTACCACCACGCACCCCCTCATTTGCCATAGTACGTCGGCTGCAAAAAAGGGGCGGTGCACTCATCTTCCTCGGACGCTTCTCGTACTTCTCGTTGACTTATCGATTTCACGAATTTCACAGGGCTAGTCGAGAGGGACGACGAGTCAACTGAGGACCGACCGGTTAAAAGCCCCTGAAATGCAACCTGCAAACACTTGATATACCGCAAAACAGGAATTTTTTTTTTGGAACGTTGCGGGGGATATTACCGTGGAGATGATTGAATCTGAAGCGGTATGATTTTTTCATTCCGATTTGTGCGGGTATGATAAGGATAGTTACCGTAGAGACAAGGACCAACGATTACCTGACACCCCCGACCGACGGGCCTGAAGGGACCGAGGACTGAATGGGCCAGGACAAGAGGCGGCATTCGGTCATTGATCAAGCGACAGTTGACACCTCAGTCCTCATTCTCATCATTAACTTTGCCTTGTTCCATATCAAGTAGATTTCACGTGTACACTCTTAATAATTAAAATACAGTTATAGTTAGAACTCATGAACAGAGATTCATTATTTCATCCACTACAAATCGAATTTTCTGACCGACTATCGTGGGTCACATAATTCTGGAATTTTTGAGGGCGGTCACTGACACAATCCGTCATTGATGGGAAAAATTTCATGCAGATGGTTCAGAAACGCTAGTTCAGAAAAATTGGAAAACTACCCACCATCATTCGTGACGGTGTGAGTGGCTACCCGTTGAAAGCCTCTGACGGAATGCAAACTTGCAAACACTCTGTAATATAGTGTATCACACAACACACGACCCTCGGCTTTGAATCATCCCCTGTGATCGTATTTCACGTAATGCGAGCTCGTGTATCTTTTCCAACGAGCTTTTGTTTCTGGGCACGGGAGTCGGGGTTATCGTGTTTACGCGTATTTTTCTATGGGAAAATTTCCATGTATGGCTATGTGAAAATTTTGGGGTGGGTTGTTGGTGGATTTAGCGTGGGGGTGTTCGGGGGCCGCTTGGTTTATGGGGGAGGACAAGGTTGTTGGAATTAGTCTCAAATGCTCATATTGGAGGAGGGTGTGGAGGGCAAGTGATAAAAAAGAAGTGAGCATTGGGATATAACTTGCAATTTTTTTTTGATGCTTCCAATTTCGGACAAATTCCGAAAATTTCGAAATTGTGAAAATCGGCAGCAGAAGTTCCCAAGGAAACATTGAAGAGAAGCAGGGAGGCGGTAGGACGACGGTTAAAGCAAAGTTTTATACGAACTAGTCGGCTGCGATTGGATGAGAATTCAGGGTGCAATAGAATGAATAAAAATGTCCAATAGCTTTTCTCCAATCCTTTCAATGCTCAAATTTCTTTTTTACACAGATATATTCACAAGAATAATCATATCGAGATTTCTATTCACTTATCTACAAAGTCTAGCATCGAAACGATTAGTTTATCTCTTTATATATAATTGAGAGCTTCGACCACAAATCGAATGAGAATCGCAATAAATCGATTATCGAAGAAAAAACTCGATTATCGAATTCAAAAACTCGAAAGTCGAAGAATCTATATGAATAATTGAGAGCTTCGACCAGAAAAATAAATCGATTATCGAATTCGAGAACTCGAAGGTCGAAGGACAAATATCGATTATCGATGCCACAGTCGAAATCCAACGAGAATACAGACAAGGAAAGGCATGCGGCCGCGTAGCGGCCACCGCCAAAGACCTAGTCCTTATATGTAATTGAGAGCTTCGACCTTGAAAATAAGTCGATTATCGAATTCCAAAACTCGAAAGTCGAAGAAAAAATCTCGATTATCGATCCTGATATATAATCGAGAGCTTCGACCAGGAAAATAAATCGATTATCGAATTCGAAAACTGAAAGTCGCAGAAAAAATCTCGACTATCGAAGACACAATCGAAGTCGAACGAGAATACAGACAAGTAAAGGCATGTGGCCGCGTAGCAGTCACCGGCAAGAAACTAGTGATAACTAAAATAGGAAATATGTATTTGGGATTCTGTATTAGCCAACAACCGATAAAATTTGCATCAATGTTTGTGCTATACCCTGTAAGATGTAAAGGATCATTATTCATGCTCAAATCCAGAGGTTCAAAGCGAAAAGCTTTTAGTTGCTCAGACTTCCTCTACGCAATTCACGTTAAAATCCCCGGCCAATTACATCCTGTTCTTCCGAATTACCATCTTTACCGAAAGATCCGTGTATCTTATCCATTTGTACATTTTTTATTCTGTTTTCACCCGTTGGCAGTTGAAAAACATACACCCTGGGCGAACTTGGAATGAGTGAGGTAGAATGAAACAGGAGGGCAGAGTGAAACGGGAAAGTCCCTTATTTATCGCGCATGCGCTAAACGCCGGAGGAGGCGGCGTGGAGGGGAGCGTGACGGGCGCGTCACGCGCCTGGGTGTTTCGTTCGTTTATAACAACGTGAATAAAAGAGCTTTCATTCCAAACGAGTAAAATCAAAACTTTTGATTCACAATTTCAAAATCGGGGCCTGTGGTTTAAAAATGGTAATCAATGAATGCAAAATCGGTCTGTAAGTTCACAAAATAGTGATTCCAAGAAACAGTGACTTACAATTCCAGATTCGTGATTCTAAAATTGTGATCAACCATTGCAAAAAGGTGATTTCTCACGTAATTTGTTGGTTCACGATTTCAAAGTGTGATTTTGTTCATGAGATTTATTATGAAATGTGTAAAAAAAAATGTTAATCCCACCAGAATACGGCTATCAAGTTTGCCCACGTGTCCGTCACCTTGTCACATGGTAGGTGTAAAGAGAATGTGCGAGACGAAGTACCGAGGGTTGAAATTTCAGCCCGAGGCACTGCAGTCTACTAATACAATCTCTCCAAGGTCTTGGTGCACTTTACACGCACCAAAAGTGGAAAAGCTGGAGTTATTTGAATGCTGCCATGCATTCCTTATGACGAGAATCGTTGGCTCAGCGCCGGAAAAGGGCCTTGGAGTGCTATCGATTTTGGGAGGAACTCGGGTGACGACGAATTCCGTCACAGCCTGCCTGCTGTTTTTTTTTGCAGTTTTTGAGATTATTCAAATTTTACAGATGTCAAAATTTTTTAGAGGATTTTAAAATTGTCAGCTTGCCGATCTAGGGAAGCTATTGTTGGGACCCTCAAAATGGCATGTCTCTTAAAAATGAAATTTTAAGATGTCTTCGACAACTTTCCCATGAGGGGTACCTTGTGTGTCTGTTTGTGTGTGTTCGTATTGGCTCACGTTTACGCGTGAACAGATCGAGCGAATTGTTTCTCTTTTTGAAAACAATTGCGTCAATTATTATTAACAATTATTACAAATACTTTCAATTTTTTTTCCATCTTTGGAAAATCTGAACTTTTTTGGATTTATAAAATTTTCGGAATTTTTGAAATTTTTCTAATCCTGGAAACTTTCAGAAATTCGAAACTCTGGAGACTTTATAAATCTTGAAATGTTCCGTTCCTCCTTACTTCGTAATTTGCCAAGTTTCTCCAGTTTTTGAAATCATTTGAACTTTTCAAATTTTCTAAATTTCGGGGAGACCGGGTAACGAGAAAGCGACGAGACCTGGGCGTCAAAGCAAGTGTTAGAAGTTCCTACACTTTTTAGTATGTGCAGTAGGTTGCTTGACTCGGCGCCTAAAACCCTCTTTTATTTTTATTCCTTATATGAATAAAAGGAAACACAAATATTTTTCATAAAATGCAATTTTACTTCCACCTCATTTCCCACTTGTGAACAGCGAAAATAGTAAAAAGTTAATGAATGCACGTTTTTCCACTTGTTCCGCGGTCACAAACTGGAATGAATCTTTTTCCACATTTCCCCCGACATTCGCGTTATTTACCCGCTCGAGATGAAGGATAAAGCGTATTAGAGTAAACCCCATATGTATTTTTATTCCGCAAAAAAAAAGGTAAGAACTTGAGATGAAATGATGCGATTGGCGCAATTGCATTGCAGGGAGTTTGCCATTTTTGAAAATGTACGAAATCCTTGAAATTTTTAACGTTTTAAAAGGTTGGAAAAATTTGTTTCGACTTCGGAGAGGTTCTAAATCTCTTTCTTTTGATATTAAGATTTCGATTTCACTGCACCAATTGGTGAACGATATTTTGACATTTCGATATATCGATACTTTGATATTCGATGTATCGAAATATCGCTATATTAATGTGCCGATATATCGAAATATCGATATATCAATGCGCCGATATATCAAATTATCGATTTATCGAAATATCGATTTATCAAAATATCGATTTATCGAAATATCGATTTATCGAAATATCGATTCATCGAAATATCGATATATCGGAATATCGACACGTGCACATGTCGAAATATGGACATGCGTGTTTCTTGCCGTTTGCGCCGGTATGTATCAATACAAAATGATGTTTCAATTTGATCGTACGAATGAAAGTTTCCATTGTGTTTTATTTAAAAAAAAATCTGTATTTTCATTTTTCTGTATATTGATGAAAACCTTAAAATTGCGGATGCTGACAACTTTTTAAAAATATTATTCAAACTCCTGGAATTTTACATATTTTTCAAAAGCTCGCGTCATTTACCCATGTCGAGATGAAGGATAAAGCGCATTAGAGTAAATGGGATTTACCCCATATGTATTTTCATTGTACGAAAAAAAAAGCGCTAAGAACTGTCGGGTGAAACGACTAGAATGAGGTGGGGGGAGGGAGGGAGTGGGTGACACGACTGGTGTGGCTCAACTTGGTTCGCTGGACCGTAAGCTCGGTAGTAGAGCTTGCGGCTAACCGACAACCCAAGCACGTTAATAAACCCGGTTCCCAGGGTGCATTTTCAGTGGTAAATAGTCGGAAGAGACGTTTTCTTCGCCTATTATACATAATAACTATTTGCGTGGCGTTTCGTTCGCCCCTTAATTCCAGCACTCCTTCCCTCAATAGTCAGCCTCCTGGATTTTTCTTATCGAGATTAGAGAATTGTGTAAAAATTGGAAATATTAGAAAATTTATGGTATTCAAAAAAATGATCATTCAGAAATTTTCGAAAAAATTTCTTCTCGCCATTTTAGAAATGGCCCAAATATCTTTTGAAACTTCTCAAATTTTCAAAGAAAAAATTTTTGTTGTACATATAGGATAGATTTTTTTAGGTCTAACTATAGATATTCGATAACATTTTTTTGTCGTAGCCGCTGTTACTTGTCATGTTGTTGTAACTGTTATTATTTTTTTCCCATTAATATTCGGCTGGGTTCTGGTGATTTATTGGCTCGTCGAAAGTTTCTGATATTTCTCACTCACTCGGCAGTATTTGAAAAATATTGGCAAATAGTGGTATTAACAAAACAAGGGGAAAAAAATGTGAAGGGATATGGCCGGGGTATTAAAACGGTGGATGGAAAAACGCGGAACATTTTGAATGCGGGCTCTATGCTCACTCTCGTTCGTTTTCCACTGATATTGAGCCCGGGGGTGGGGCACAGCCGGCGTGTTTCACGTTTCGTCCCACGATAATTTGGCTCTCGTTATCGGTTGAATTGCCGGGACCACTCCACTGGGGAATAGGTCTTGAGACTAGAGACAGGAAGCAAAATCGCGAGGTCAATGTCACTTTGACATTTTTCGAATTTTCAAGATTTAATTTTTCAGTTCTCAGGAAAATTTTGGCAATTTCATAACATTTGAGAATCCCAAAGCTTTTAGGATTTTCACAAAAAAATTGAATATTACAACACTTTTGGTAATTTCAAAAAAAAATCATAAATTCAAAAAATTTGACAATTTGGAAAAGTTTTGAAATTTTGCAAATCCTGCAAATTTGGAAAAATCAGGATTTTTGAGAAATCTGAAATTTTGAAGAATTAAAAATTTTTAAAAATTGCAAATTTCCAAAATTTTGAAAAATTTTGAATTTATAAAATTTTGAAAAATTTGGGGAATTTCAAGAATTAAAGAGATCAGTAAAAACTTGAAAATATGGGGAAATGAATCGTTTCAGTTCCACATGATTAATTGTGTGAGCGAAAAAAAAATGTAACTCCCGCTCCCTCCATTATATCTCGCGCCATAATTGTCTGAATAAACAGTCGCATAAAGCATTGTGTGTAACTATGTCACTCACATTTGCACATGCAGAACGTCAGCAAACAGTGTATCAACTCAACCACGTCACAATGACCCAATCACCTCAACGCTGCCAATCGCCTTATTTTAATTGTATCATTCAATTGCAGATATCGAATTGAATCGATTGTTTTCCGTTGCTAATTAAAGTCGGCAATGGTGGTTCCCCTTATCGCTCTTCATGGAGAAATAGGGGAACTAAATGAAAATTGAAGATAGAAATGTACGAACGTATGTTAAAGAATGTAGCACAAAAAAATTTTTTTGCAAAAAATTTCGAAAATTGGAAAAGTTTCAGAAGTTGAAAAAAATTCGAAAAAAATCCACGACGACGTTATTTTTTTACGCACATTTTTTTTGCGAAGCCCGTAAAGTCTGCGACCAATAACACAAGTCGAATCGCCGAATCGTATTGCCGTAAAGTTTTATAGAAACAAACGATATATCTATATATCATAGTGTGCACAGGTGGTAGAGAACTTCTGTCTTCGACCGCAGAATTGCAAATCGATATTTTTTATTTCAATGTGCCTGAGTAGACGGAATCCTTGAATAATAGAAATGAAATGTTACTCGGCAATATATCTCGATTTATTCAATATGGAAGACACACACATAACACAAAAATGGCGAAAATATAAGAGCCATTTATTGAAGTAGTATAGAATGGGAAAAACATTTGTCATCAACCTCAGAAGGATATTCTATAAAACCTTAGAAAACTGAGTGGAACTCTTGACACTGAAATTGCTGTTGTTGGTCAGTCTGATGTGCTTCCCTTTTTGAGCTTTAAACCGTGATCTACCCTTAATTATGAGACTTATGGAAATAAGTCATAAAGGAACAAATGTGCCTTTAAACATAACCAATAACTTTTGTTTAAGATATTTCTCCGTATCTCTAACCAGTATCGCGGTACAAGCTTATGCGCAATAAAAAATGATTGTACCCGTACATGCGCTGCGCCCAGCAGCTACCGTGGGGAGGGTACGAGGGAGAGGGACGGAAAAAAATATGTACACACATATGGTAAAATATCGAAAATTGCAATATATATATATAGTAGCGCAATGAAACCCTATAGACAGTATCCTTGAATAATAGAAATGAAATGCTTGGCAATATATCTCCATCCGTTCAACATGGAGGAGACATATATAGTGGCTACAAAATAATGTAAATGAAAGAGGAATTTATCGGAGTGGTTTCCAGTAGGGATGACGTTTTATCAACTTGACGAGTTTATTATGAATGATGTGAGCGAAATATTCAACTTTATGTAATTTGCATTTTCCATTTAGATTTAGTCACGATAATGTTTCAATTTAACCGTAATGTGGCGTGTACGAGGGTGGAAAAGAAGAAAGGAATCCAATTAAATGAGAAGGTACGGTGGGCGGTATCGCTTTCATTAGGAGAAAGGAAATTACGTGGATTTGGGATTTCTGGGGGGGGGGGGGGGGGGCGACGGCTGGGGCACCAAAAGTTGTCATCACAGCAAGATTGACGGTTTTTTCATTAACAAGGGCCATAAATAATTCAATTATTGGGAGATGTTTGCACAACTAGGGGCAAATGTATCCCCGCAGTTCGGTCCTTTTTGAAATGGGAGGCGGGGGAAGGGGTGGGCGGGTAAATGTCTACGAACAAGATCTTTTTTTTGCCAGACAAGGGTGGCCGCCTTTTTCAGTTTTGATTTTTTTTCCAATCTTCAATTGTCAAAAATTCACCACTTGTTGCTTTTTCGAATTTCTGAAAATTTTCAATTTTTTTTAATTAAAGGTCTCATTAAAGCGCCCCCGTTCACGAAATAAAACTTCCGCGTTTGTCCGTATTTCGTTTTACAAGTGCACATATAGCAAATGTCCCTGTAAAATTAACGAGACACGAGTAAAAATGTCTCCTCAGGTGTGCAACCCATACCCACAAAACTCGAGCTTTACAATTCGCAACGATACTAGAAACTGTCTCCCCGAACCTCGTAAATTCTTCGGGATCAGAAACTCCCAGCAATGTCTACCTACCTCTGGCATTGAAACTCACGCGGACGTATATTTTTATCTTTTCGTTTACTTTCGCTTGTAATGTAATTCAACGTTTCCAAGATTTCGAAATTTTCCCAAATTTCGGTAAATTTTTCCAAAATTCCTTTACCAATTTTAAAATTCATAAGAATCATGAAAGTGGTTAAAGCACTGCATAATTTTTGTTACAATTCAAGGTTTATGAGACAACAATCAGGAGATAAAATACTAGATTGACACTCACAGATTTCGAAAATTCAATTTATTCAACGGTCTAAAAATTTGAAGATATATTTCTGTCAATATAACTCCCACCATGAGCACCCACTGTTTGCCAATATGCTCTTTCTTCAATGTAAAGTCCGGTAGGCATTGCATTCATTGGGTCAAACTAAGTGAATGCTGTACAGTTTGGGAAAAATTCGGTTTCCATCGGCACCGTGGCAGGGTCACCACATATGCATAATCGCATCGAAGCGTAAATAAAAAAAAATCGATTCCTGTTTTCATATTAATGAACCAGCCTTCGAAAAGAGTCGTTCTGAAGCAGCACTTGAAAAATGAAAAAAACAACGGGACAAGACGAGACAATGTGAGATTGGATTGCATTCTCGGCCTTCGAGACGAGACGAGCTAACAATTGGTTTTACAATTTCGATACAAAACGAGATAGTTGAAATTCGCGCTTCGTCTCGTATCACGACAACCTCAATGTGACTTCCCCTATCGCCTGCAAGACCTTTCTCATTAAGCGACATGGCCCTATAAAATTAACGAGACGCGAGTAAAAAACTTCTTCCTCAGGTGTGTCACACATACAAAACTTGAGGTTAACAATTCGTGACGATACTAGAAACTATCCCTCGTAAATTCCTTGAGATCAGAAACTCCCGGACATGTGTATGTTCACCACCTATAGCATTGAAACTTACGTGAACGTGTATTTTTATGTTCTTATTTATCGTTTACGCTGGGCTGTATGCAGTGGCTAACGTTTGTAAAAAAAGGCACGAAACCCTGGGCACGTTATGTCGCACTCATAAATACAGTACTGCGCCATGTTGAGTCGCATACTAATAATGCCCCTAGAAGGATTAAAAAGCAGATATTATAACATTGAAAAGGGTAAAAACTTTGGCCGGGGCTTTGAAATTATATTGCAATTACACTGTAGTTATATTTTATTTGCAATTGTTGGGATATTTTAGCTCTATTTCATGGGACTTTGTCGACGGTTGAGAGCCATATTTTAGTCTGTAGCAAAAAAAAGCTTAAAGTAAGCTTTTTGTATCGCGTATATTGAATCCGATCTATGCAAAGTAAACAATTTTTGCAATAGTTGGAATTTTGTAACATGAACTTATGTCCTATATTCATCAAGCTGAAAATCAGTCCAAATTTTGTTGATGTTCTTGGAATACTCGGTCAATAACATGGATGAAACCCTGCCTAGTACTTTGACATTGCATCGGAACTACATGTTGAAAGTCTTGTTGTGCCGCTGTTTTATTTTGAATTCTCAGCATATTCCTGCTTTGTTTCGCCTGGTTTTGTCGGCAGTTGAAGGTCATATTTCAGCGCAGGACAAACATCGTTTGTTATGTTTGGAAAATAAAAATGCGAGGCAAATTCCGGGAATTTGAGAGCAATAAACTCGCACTTTCAATCGGTAGCCATAACTGCCAAGCATCACTCGTGTACAGTTTTCAGATACACAAATGGCAAATGCTTACATGTTGAAGGGCAATTAACTGGATCGCCTCAAATGTGTTTGTGTTTGTGTTTTTCCCTCCATCCCTCTCGCATGGCGTCCCCACGGTAGCTGCTATTCAAGATTCTTTTCGCAAGGGACTACTGGACACCCATCCATGCGTCTGGGCCCGATGTTCGCCGTTTGGGTGATTGTATTTCTAAACACAGGGTGAAACCCCAGAAAGCCCTATGCAACGATGACCGGCGCCCCTGATGCCCCCCCCCTTGCGTTCGGGTAGGTTCCCGCCCCGCCTCGCCTTCGGCTTTTATGAGCGCCGTCCATAGCACACAAGGAATTCTCCTGGCATCGGTCGGAATTTCTGAGAAAATATTTCATCGAAAACTTTCTTCGTCGAAACTTGGATGTCTCGTTCCTCAGTGAAATTATTCTGGAACTTATCAGGTTTGTAAAGTCTCATATGACTGACGTCGAGTCTCACTATGGAGAAACGAGAACTGCTAAGCTACCGTGTTTTTACCTAGCTAGTTTGGGATTTTTTAATTCAATTGGCAGATGCTTATTTATAAAGAATTAACGCATTGAGCCACTTTAACCACTGTTTAATATCACAACACTTATTCTATTGTACACTAGTCTTACAAAATTGTCTTGAATCTTTAAGTAATCGAAATTGATTAACCCTACACTTTGGCGAGGACTTGAGAATGTTTCGCGATGTGAATAGGTAGACCCGTGGGGGTGAACTGATCTGAGACCAATTTTTTGGAGTAGTCATTTTGCCCTTTCCCTTCCAAAAATGGGAGGGAACGGCGTGAAAATTTCAAATTCCCATTGGTGATTTCAAATAACGAGAATAAGTACATATAAAAAAAAAGGGGGAAAGTGCCTCGGTACGCTCGGAAGGCGAGTGGTCAACACGCAAAAATGGGGAAACTCTCCGGTTGAGGAAATTCCCTGCAATAAAAAACAGGTCTTTGTTAAAATTTTCCCTAGACGTGATTTTCTTGGATTTTTGAAGATTTACATTTCTCAAGTACTTCTAGCTTGATTTATGATTTGGGTTGTGCCTAGCCAAAGGTCTGGCGTAATTAGAAAATATTTTAGATTTTTAAAAAAATGCTCTAGTAAATTGTTTTTCTTTAATTATGTTGCGACACTGGAGTTGCGACTAGACTTCTCATATGAAAGCTTTTTCGTACCCAAAAATCCGTTTTTTGTAACTCTTGTAATTCGCAGAGATATCGAGTTCTGAAACCAAGCAAGTGCGAAGCTTTGTGATTATCCCCGCAATCGATAAAATTTTGTAATTATGGTGACACCTCATTTGAATGTAACAATATCCTCTTGTTAATGTACACAAGATGAGAATTTCAAATAAGCACCAATGGCGGAACAAGATCTTGCCGCTTGTGGCTTCCTCAAAGTGCATTCATCCGCGTGAATATCCTCCTTCACCTCATGTAGCTCTGGTTGGTGCAGGCATGCATAATGAACTCTCGTGTGTTTGTGTATGCAACAGCGGGGAATTCAATCTGCCCAAGTACGAAAGCGTACGACATTTGTCTTCGGGTGTCTGCGTGAGAGTTTCAGAGTGGGGTAAGAGATGCTGCAGATAACGGAGGTTAGGTAAATTGAGTTTATGCTACAGCCTGCAAAACATTAGTTGGAAGAAACCTTTTCAATTGGCACTTTGGACGAAAACTTTTTGCATATTGCCATTGGTGAATTGAATACAATACATCCCCAAAAAAATTCGAAAAAGAAAATGTAGTACCCAACAATTTATAAGGCTTTCAAAAAATTTCATAATTTGATAATTCGAAAACGTAAAGAAATTCAAAAATTTATTAAACTACAAAAATTCGGGTTTTGTAAATAATAAGATGAGGAACAAAATTTATGCAACAAATTTTCTTCTATTTTCGCCTGGTGGGAAGGGGGAGCCTAAAGGGGGAGGGGGGGGGGTCCATCACACGTGCCCGGCATGGTAGCATAGAAGTTTCTGGTGGTTTACCCTGTGTTTAGAAATACGATGGCCTAAATGGCGAGGGTCGGTCCCAGCCGCATGTGTGTCCAGTACTCTCTTTCAAAGAATTGCTGAAGAGCAGCAACCGCGGCGAGTAGAGGAGCAGGACGGGGGGGGGGGCAAATTCACACCAATGATCCCTATTGGAGAACTTAGTATTCAATTTCCTTTTGGACCAACTTTCCATTGATCCTGCGTGTGATCATAATAGAAAATTGTTGTGCTAGTTCTACTAGCTCTGAAGCAGAGTTGGTAGTAACGAGGCAATAGCTAACTTCTGATTACATTTTCGTTAAGTAGTTATCACTCGTGTAACTGCAACAGTTCACGTAGCCACAATTTATGAGGAGAGAATTGGTAATGGTGGTGACAAAACTTGCCGATTCAACTCATGAATATATTCATGCCTGGGGCATGCATTTTGAAATTGAAGTGGTAATTATTTGAAATGGTTCTCTGACAATTTGACAAGGATAATGAGAACACCATTGGTTAATTCCATGACTGCTAATTGGTTTATCGTGGGTGCGGTAATGCGTCGAATGAGGCAAATCTTTTTATCTAGCTTTAGTGGTTATTAGAGTTTTTAATTTCCATTTTTTAAGTCAAAAAAGCCAAAAATTCGTTAAATTAGAATACCAACATTTTTTTTTAAATTCCAAAATTTTCGAAAAAGTCGAAAATTTCCACAATTGAATTTCCCAAATTTCGTAGAAATTAAAAAATCTAAAAAAATCAACAGTTTCGGAAGTTTCAATAATTTAAAAAATTTGAAATATTGTACAAAATAATAATAATAGAAAAATTGACATATGTACAAAATGCCTAATATGTCTCTTATCAATAATTGATAAGTGAGATGTACCATTTTTTCCCGGAATTTCTCTGCAAATGTGTACTGACCCAATTCCCCCATCCCACCACGAACTGAACTAGCTCGTTATGCAACGAGGAAAATTAAAGTAGCGAGCATTAGAGTGAGCATCAAGCTTGTAGCCCATTTCGCGGAAAATTCTGGATTTCCAGACTTTTAATTGAGGGTTGAAGGTACTACAGACTTTTTTCATAAAGCGAGTAAATGTATCGCTTATAAGCTATAATATCGCTATCCTATGGCAGAATTGCGGCGATAAATAATACGATAAAGAATTCTTAAGAAGTCGATACGATATGATATGCGTCTCTCATGAAGATACGATAATCGATAATATCTTTTTTTTTTGGTATTTTCTCGAGATCCTGGCATTTGATCGTTCGTTCGATAGTCGATAGTCAAGAGTCGATAGTCGATAGTCGAGAGTCGAGAGTCGATAGTCTGCAGTTGATAATCGATAGACGATAATCGATAGACGATAATCGATAGACGATAATCGATAGACGATAATCGATAGACGATAATCGATAGTCGATAATCGATAGACGATAATCGATAGTCGATAATCGATAATCGATAGTCGATAATCGATAGTCGATAATCGATCGTCGATAATCGATAATTGATAGTCGATAATCGATAGTCGATAATCAATAATCGATAGTCGATAATCGATAGTCGATAATCGATAGTCGATACGATAAAATTTGTGCCCAAATTCTCGATATACAAGACGATAATATCACATCGGATCATATTGACATTTCGATACGATAACAGTCGATAATGTCGCGGCGATAATCTCAATAAAAATTGCAGTACGAGACGCTAAATTCGAATTTCTCGAATCGTGAGGGGTTCTCCAATCATCATCGACCTCACGACAAACGCTACGAGAATATACTATCGAGATAGAGAGGGTCATTTGAATTTGAATTTCGATGCGAGACGAGATAATTGTGGACATAGGGTATTTTATCGTATCGCGTGGTCCATAGTCAACACCGCAGATTAAATGGATTCTTCATGTTAATAATGGAAATGAGGTATTACCGATTTGTGAAAATGTATGCTCTTATTTGAATATTAATCACGTTATCTGTAATTTTAGCCCCAAAATGATTTACCTTGGATAATTATAGTCTCATTTGCATGGGCACGTATGGTGCGATCATTTCCCAAGGAATTTTAAAAAATTTTAAATCGACTCAATATGTAGAAAAAAACAAAATTAAATAATTTAGATGATAATTACACATCGGAGATAATTGCAACACTAATTACACAATTATGTCGGGATGATCAATTGCATGGTAACATGTTATATGCTGTTCAGAAAAAACATTATGGACTTGTTACGAGAAACATTAAATCTTCATTTTTATGTCCGATTTCCAGCAGCCTTCACCGCTGAGGAATTTATAACAACAATATCTATATAAATATATATATATATGCATATGTTGTTCTACCGAATTTCAGAAATTTATTTCAAGGTCACAGATGTTTCCAAAAAAAATTCGTGATTTCCCGATGTAGGTAATGACCCCGAGACTGAAAAAAAGTGTCACGAAAAATTGGAAAAGTGCATCTTCTCACCTCGAACCCCTAAATGGAAATGGAATTGTCGTATGCTACGTCAACCAATTGCCTCCACATGAGTAATTGGTCTTCGCTCGAAAACATGTTCAAATGAAGCAGCGAGTCACGCAAAAAGTACACGTTCAACAGTTCGCATGTTCCCGGGTATCATCGTTCTTATTATTCCCATTATGGTCTCGATTTAACGAGTCTTTGTATTGGACTCGTGCCGACCCCAGTGACCTGGCTCAACCGTGTGGGACTCCCTGGCCCTTGCTTTCCGCCCGCGGTCTTCTACCTCATCGGGTCAACGCGCTTTCTTGCTCGTCCCCTCATTTCGCCTGGGAAATAGATCTGCGATTAATTCAACATTGGTTCATTCGAATTGACATGGCATTCAGTAACGATTTTCGGTGGTGAACGTACCCCCCCCCCCCCCCCGAGGATATTCTACGACAGAACCGGAGATATTTCTCTCCGCACCGGTGATATCCCCGAATCGGATTTTATAATACCCGCATCGGCTATGTTTTCACGATGCATCTCCCACGAAATATTCACGAGGACATTGATTGGGATGTAACCCTGCCATGTCATTCCAATCACGAGCCGATGATAGGGACATAAACAAGACGAGCACAGGAACACATGTTGAACGGGACGAGTCGATGACCATGCGAACATAGGACCGTCCATGTTTCCTGATTACTATTCATTGAAAGACAGTAATTATCATGACTACTCCCATTGAATTCTGAATCCAAAAAATCTACCTGGTTTTACATGTGACATGGCAACTTGTCCTCGACGGTTGGCACCCGATTTTAAGGGGAGATATACATGTAAACGGTTAAAATTGAGGTATTCTTCATGATTTTTTTTTTGAAGGAAATAATCAAGCAATCATCCTGGCACTGCGGATATATATAAAGGTGGTGTAAAAGATGTTACACAAATTTGTTCATAAAAAATTTTTACAAAATGGCGGACTTATGGAGTATGTGCCACAGCGTCTCGATCTTTGAGCTTCCCGGTTATGGACAGGCTAGAGCTCGCAATTCGTGTGTGAAATAAAAAAACAAAAAATATTTGTTTTTATTGTAAGTTTATCTGCTATTTGAACCTAAACCCCCCGAAAGAAATGATGGCATAAAAATTAAATACAGTTTAGAAGAAAAAGTGGTAATTCACAGGAAAGAAGATTCCTACCCCCGTGAAAAACCATAAAAAAGACTTTTTGTACAAACATATAGGTTCAAATGGAAGAGATTTTGATACTGAAGAGAATAAGCTTTGATTTACTCCGATATGTTGCATAGTTTTTTGTGACTCGTGTCCATAAGAAAGAAAAAAAAATGAAAAGTGGAGAAAAAGTAGTTTAAAGTTTTCAATGTGAATGTTACAAGTTGTTTGTTACTTGTTCGATGCTCGATCTGAGGCACTTAGAGTTCCAATTTAAATTCAAAATTTTCACAGCATATTTTCCAGGTGATAAACTATTTTTTGAAGCAAAAAAAAATTTTGGTCAAAAAATTTCGATTTACATGTATATCTCCCCTTAATGCTGGTGAGATGGTGCTACGGTCTCAGCAGCGACAATTCAATTTTTGAAGATGCTGTTCTTCTAATTAATTGAACTAAATTACCTCATTGGCTTATTCTAATATCCGGCAGAAAATTGAGATACATTGTATAGATGTGCAACACTTTCAATATGTCCTTCACCCAGAAAATTGCATGGGGACAAGGGGACAATTAGTAGTGTTCAGCCCCATCTTTCAGCCTCTTGGGATTCTCGGAATGACGAGCCCCATGGAGACCCCATATTATCACTGTCCATTGGGTCGCACCCAAGAAACACCTACTGAAGACCTTTTTCTCCTGCCACTCCCTTATAATACGCGCAGCATAGGAGATGGGTTATATACACAGGTTATATTGAATATATTTATTCATAACGCCCTTTCCGGCCGCCTCTCAGACATTTGAGGTAAACAATACTCAAAGGGAAGACATATTTCATATGCATTGTCTCACTGTTTCAGAAAATTTACATGATTTTTGGGAAGGAATATGATCAACACAGCTGACATTAAATCGAAATGAGGGCTTTGAATGTTCGAGATGTTCTCCATCGGTGCATTTGTTATACGAAGTAGAAGGAAATCCAATAAATGGGCTGTGAATTTGACCCTCTGCGGGCTAAAATTATAACTTCCCGATGTCTGCATTTTTCTCACCATAGAGGTCTCTAAATGATTTCAATCGTTTACAAGGCTCTAACGCCGAGACAGTTAAAGATACGAAAAAAGTCACATAACACAAAATTATGTATTTTTTTATAACGAACAACATTTATTCAACACATTTTTCCGTATCTATAATATTCCGTGAGATACAGCTTTATGAACAATTGGAATTGTTAATCAAAATTTGAGCTATGTAATTATTTTGAGGTTCCGCATTCCTCGAGAATCGCATCCTCTCAATGATATATAAAGACGCGTCAATTGAAATCGGAACGATATCGATAGCTTGAGTCTTTCACTGAGTACAGTCGGCTCTCCCATAAGTTGACACCCCGTTAGTTCACTGACTCGCGCTCCTTCTAGGTTGAGCTCCCTCAAACGCTCTGTCCCCACCACATCGAAAATTTCGCGCCTTATTTTGAACGCCATCTCATTGCGCAAAATATGAGATACGAAACGCCTCGCGCGAAGACTCACGTGACATGCGGGAGTGGGGGAAGTAGAGCGCTTAACCTAAACGGAGCGCTGAAAAGTAGCGCGGTCCCGAACGCTATACACTTAAGGGAGAGTCGACTGTGCATGAATAATCTTTCAGACAGCTATATCTCCTCAATGATGCAAGTTATGGAGAAAAGTCACTAAACATGGAATGTGTATTTTTACATAAGGAGAAACTTTTCCTTCATCAATTTTGCGCTCACTCTTATAGTTCATGCAGTAGACGTTTATAAACAATTGAATTTGTTAATAACAATTGAAGGCATAATTTTTCAGATGAATCGTTCCATTCAGACCTAGACGATAGTTATTAACATAGACAATACGAGATTCGGTTGCATTCTCGACCCACGAGACGAGATAAACAATTGATTTTATCACTTCGATACGAGACGAGAGAGCTTCATATCCTCAATTCTCATTTTACATAAATATTCCCGATTTAGCTTTGATGATATAACCGAAGCGGGTTTTTTTCCGGTCACGTATCCGGCACCTAGTTTCTACCATCACCAATCTTCATTTTTCTCTCCCTTTCCCTGCGATTAACCTACCTCTTTCTCCTCCATAAAAACATTGGAACGTGGGTTAGCCGGCGTGGGTGTAGCCGCAGTCTCTTATTTATGATGGCGTCCAAAGAGTTGGAAACCCGTTGAAGAATTTTCGGGGTGGTCCACAATGTTTTCTCCTTTTTTTTTAATTCTTCGTTGGGCTAGACTATATCGATGGCCGAAAGCCTCGTTATAACATCAAAGCGCGGGTACTTACCGCCCAGTAGTGGACGTAACACGAGTAAACTGCGTTTGAGGAGCTCCTTGAGATATTTTACATAGGAAAATTCATGGAGAGACAGCTCGAGAGCTATGTCATCGACCAGTGGAAGTAGCAGAGCAAACATCACTGGATGCTGAGCAAATAGCGTCATTTGGAGTATGTGGAAATTTGGATGGCACTCCAAAGGAAAAATCATATGAAAATTGCTTGAAGCACTGTTGGAAGCTTCCAGTTAAATTCCGGTAGATGTCGCGATGGACGATAATGTCCATCAGAGAGGATAAAACTTGGCGATAATATACTTATGTTCGATTCAAGGATATAAATTTCACATTTAGTTTGGTTTTCCCACCTCGCGCCGATCCAGATCGCAAATGTGACGGTATAAGAACCTTAGCCATCGACGGGATGAAATATCCCCAAGCCGGGGACAAATTATTTTCGATCTGGAGAGTAAATATGGCCAATTCAGGGTCATAAATATAATAAATTCGGGTATAAAATATCGACGACTGGAGGATGCGTGAATACCCGATTCGGGCGTATAAATACCCCTCATTCAGGGATAAAATTCCCGTGATTCAGCGGTGTGAAAATACTGAATACGGGGATAAAATATCCCGAATTGTGAAATGGGTACATTACCGATCTGAGGGTATAACGATCCCAGATTTTAGGGCTATCCCCCTGATTCGGGATGAAACTTATGTTTGATCCGCAAAAGGGGGACATTCGATCCCGAAATCGGGGATACTCGATTTCCCGAATCGAGGATATTTGATCCCCAAATCGGAAATATTTCATCCCTGAACCGAGGGCACCGCGCTATGCTCGGACTAAGGAGATTTCATCCCCAAGACGGGGATATGATATCCCCGAGGTGGGGATACTTCATCCCCAACTCTGGATATTTTATCCCCAACCGGCGATATTTCATCCCCAACGGGGGATGTTGCATCCCCAACTGGGGATATCCTATCCCTAACTGGGGATATTTCATCCCCAACTGGGGATATTTTATCCCCGCTGGGGATATTTCATCCCAACTGGGGATATTTTATCCCCGACTGGAGATATTTTATCCCAACTGGGGACGTTTCACGTAATGTATTTGGGAATTTCTTTCGGCTGATGGATGTCTTCCACGATAGATAGATAAGAAGAATTCACCGAAACACCATTGGATGAACTTGGTTAAGGGCTACATGTATACAGTGCAAGTAACGTATCGCTTTACATTCTTTTCGTCATTTTTAAAATATTCGCGTTTCGCCATGGCGGCAGTGCGCACGAGTGCCTTGGCAAATCGTGTAGATAAAAAGCTACTGTTATAGACCGTACTATCTCCACCTCACGTACAATTCTTATCTCAATGATTCTGCACTGCTCGGCAGATCTCGGGTGGTGCAGCAGTTAATAGAAGGAGATGCTTGAATTATCTCATTTTTTAAATTTTTGACAGTTAGAAGTTACTGATATTTTTTGAAATTTTGAAAGTTTTTGAAATACCCAAAAATTTTGGAGTCGTCCAAAAGTCAATAATTTCGAAATGTTCGAAATTAAGAAATGTTATTTTCTTAAAAAATTGAAAAACGAAATTTTTTCAAATCTTCTCCATTAACAAGAATGAACTCACAAGTTATTCATAGGCCACGCGATTTTTTTGTTAATTTTTTTCCGCCCGCATTACCGATTTTTACGACCCGATAATGACCAGCTCCCCCCCCCCCCCCCCGATATTTAATTTCGATAAGGCAACAACATGATTCTTGTCGACAGTAGATAATTCCGCCCCGTGTTACAACGGCGTAATTCATCCCGTCCCGCCTGATGCATTTTTTCACGTCTTTCCCCTTGGAGTTGCTTATCTCCGGGTTTAATAAAGTGCAATGACGGCAGGGCGTTAATTATGGCACCTGAGGGTGTTACGAAAGCAATCTTTCATTATTGTAATCGATTCCCTTCATTTTTAAATCATTGCTCAGTATTATTATTATCATTATTATGATTTTTCATCAAATCGCTATTTTGCAATTCTTTACTTCCCGACTTGGTAGAGTTATTGCAATGATCCCGACTTCGACGATTATAGTCTTGCTACGTCCTAGCTCTTTTTAACTGCCCGATTCGTCGGGAAGTTATTGTAATGACCCCTAAATCGATTTTTTTTCTTCTCGATTCGTAACTGGTGTTTTAAGTATACCAAAATGCTTTCCGTGGAATTTTGAACAAATGTGTGTGTGTGTGGATGGGTGTGTGTGTGTGTGTGTGTGGGTGGGTGGGTGGCTCTGTGTATGGTGGGTGGAGGGTAGAGGAGTGGACGGGAGGGGGTGGGTCTGTGTGTGGGTGGGTGGAGGGTGGTGGGGTGGGCGAGAGGCGGAGGGGAGGTGGGGTGGGTGGGTGTGTGAGTGTGTGTGTGTATGTGTGTATAAATTTATGAAAAATATCAAAATATGATATAAAATTTATCTCAATTTATGTTTATCTGTTCCAGGTGATCGCGGCGTGCCTTACATATCTGGAAAACTCCGTAAGTTATACAAGAACTTATCATAAAAGGAAATTATTGATTCAACCTTCTATGAAGATGATAGTTCAAGGTTTTGTATGAATTAAAGAATAAAAGCCTCTCCGTCATTGTGGTATACATGAATTTTACGAGCTGTCGTCGCATATGCCCATATCTGAAAACTCCTCATATGGAGAAATAAGGTAAACACCGGAAAATAATTAAAAATAGAAACATTTCGAGACCTGTCCATTTTCAGAAATTTCACCGCGAAAAAAAATTTGCGAAATTGAAACCTCGAAAATTTAAGACTTTTGATGATTTCGCTTCAAAATCTCATTGTAGAGCTCTTATCTAATTGATGAAGCCATGAAAACTTTGCATGGAATTGAAATAATTTTAAGCAGAAACTGCGCAGGTAAAAGTTCCCTAGTTTCAGGAATTTGACAAATGTCAAAAATTTGAGCAAAAAAATTCACGATATGTATGAATGTATCCGCAGCATCCCTACGGATCTTCTTGCTCCAATCAAACGGAGTTGAATACCATACCATATAGGGTAAAGGCGATGTGCTTGTACCGAAAATCCGTCCAACCGTCGGTATGCGTTGAAGAAAACGATTGAAAGTGATCCCATCCAATTTTAGCCCGCCATGTACGTGTCCCGAATAATTTTCGGAAACTGCCTGTTCCCTTAACCTCACAAAAGTCACATAATCCGCCCGCCCTCCCCCACCCACCACCCCTCACGCCGTAGTCAACTTACCCGCCCCCATTCGCCATCATGCTGAAAGCAGGGTGAAACCTGCATGTCAATGACTCCACAATCTCGGTACGAATAAATATGTAGTTATGCAAGTGAGGCATAAGTGCCGCTCGTACTTCATCAAGAGAACTAATAGAGCCTCGTGGACTCGGCAATCATCCGATTGCCATCACAATCCGCAATCATTGCAATTTGTCTCAGTACGGGGTTTAACGCTCGGATGTTACGCTGTATAGGGTGAGAGGGGGGGGGGTGGGGGTGGGGGGTCTTCCAGTTTCTCAAGTTTAAATACTTCTGACATTGTTGTAATTTTTTGGAACATTTTGAAATTGATGGAATTTTTTTTCGACATTTTCAATTTTTTTTTTTTAACTTTTCGAAAATTTAAGTTCCGAAATTTTTTACATTCACGATTTTGTTATTTTTCAAATGTTTTGCTATCACACATTTTTTCTAAATTTTTGCAATGTTCAAAATGAAAAAAAGTGAAATAAATAATTTTTTAAATAAAAAAATTACTTCTTGCATTTGTTGATATTAAAATATTTTGAGTTCCCAAAATTTGCAATTCTCCGCAAAATTTTTGAATTTTGGTTGTCGTTGATTTACCAAAGGCGATTTTTGCATATTGGAAAATATATTAAATTTTTCGCTTCATCAAGGGAATTAATGGAGTACGGTGGACTCGGTAATTTCCCGATTGCCATCGCAATCCGCAATCATTGCAATTTGTCTCAGTGCCACGAGTCCGGGGCTTACTATTCGGACGTTAACTTTTCCTCGAGGGCTTATATAATCCCTAAGTTTAAACCGTGAGTCAATATTTGAGGGAATAATTTCATCGTTGGTGAAACGGAGTCGCAATTGCTCTCGCAAATTTTGCGGAAGTACTTGCACCGGGAAAATTCAGGAGGTGAAACGGGTTTGGGGGAACATATAGGAATAGATATAGTGAACTGTCCTATGTAGAACAATACATCGCTATATATAAGGAATGATTTGCATAATAAAATCGTTTCGATTCGGGGATGAAATATCCCGAATCGAAGAATGAAATATCGCTGATTTGGGGATAAAATATATTTAATTCGGGGATAACATATCCCCAATGCGAGAATAACATTCCCTATTTGGGGCTAGGATATCCCTGGGCCGAATATGAAATATTTCGAGATGGGGATTTTTCACCTCGGGGATGAAATATTGGGGATTGAAGATGAAAAATACTCTCAAGTCGGGGATGAAATATCGCTGATTTGGGGATGGGATATCCCCAATTCAGGGATAAAATATCCCCGAATGGGGATTTACTCGACAAGGGGATAAAACATTCCCGATTCGGGGATAAAAGTAAACCCCAATTTCGGGGATAAAATATCCCCAATGCGGAAATAACATTGACGATTTGGGGATCGACATCCCCAATTTAGGAATAAAATATTTCGGAATGGGGATTTTTTTCCGCCAAGGGGATGAAACATTCCCCATTCGGAGATGAAAAATATCCCCAATTACGGGAAAGATTATCACTAATTTGGGGATAAAATCGGTTCCACTCGCGGATACAATATCTCCGATACGGAAACGATATTCCCAATTTGAGGATAGGGTATTCCCTCTTGCGGGTTGAAATATCTCCGAATGTGGATTTTTCGCCTTTCGGGGATGAAATATCGGGGTAGAAAACATCCCCAATTTCGGGCATAAAATATGTTGGATCTAAGGAAAAAGCATCCCCGATCACATGTAAAATATCTCCGGTTGGGGAATATAATATCCCCAATTCTGCAATAAAATATCCCCAGTGGGACGTCAAATATCCCCCATTCGGGGATAACAATACTGCCCTTTATCCCGTTTCGGAAGCAAGCCATCCTCAAATTGGAGATATCTCCGATCAAATACCAGGATAATTAAATAGCTGTCAAAAATATCGTAAAAATAGGATAATCGAAACCGGACTTATTTGCCGTGGGAATGCAACTGGATCAATTAGCATGGGGAAATCACATAGTATTTGAACTGTATAACCCTATCGATGAGTAATTGAGGTACCGATCCCATGGTTACCCTTCCACAAGGTCCCTCCAAATGGCTCACAGAATTAATATTGTCTCTCTCAGACGAACATCCTGGCCTACTTACTCAATACACATTATCCTGCGCTACTTGTCAGACTCAAGTGCCCTGGCTCTATGATAGTTTGACGTTATTCCCAATGCTTCAATTGGATTGCATTTGCTGGGACGAGTTAACGAGGTTCAATGCAATTGTCCATTGCTAGCCAGATAGTCGGATTGGTAAGTTTGTCCGCCTGCAGCCATATGCCTAATGAGGAATCAATGGTTCCGTTGCGAGGCGCTCGGGGAAATGATAATCCAATGATTATTGATGAGCTGGGGCCACGCAATGGTACAGGTGAAAGTAGAAGGGCATAAGTACCTGGAGCAAATGATAACGTGCAATTTTGTATATGAAGTTTCTGCAAAAAAAAATTATTGGTTCTAGATTCAAGAATTAGGTGATACTTGATGAAAAATCGTAATGACTTTCTCCTTGTCTTAAAGTTCGCTATGCTTCGAACACATTTTTGGAATTCCGCGTAGGTGTGTATGTGTGTGTGTGTGTGTGTGTGTGTGTGTGTGTGTGTGTGTGTGTGTGTGTGTGTGTGCGTGGAGAAGGGGGGGCGGGCATGCGGCCGCAAAAACGTGCCCATGTGAACACATTCGTACGCACACACACACACCCACATACACACACGCGTGCCCGCACACACAATCCTCATTGATAATTTCATGATTATGGGACACTTCTTTTTCAGTCTGACTACTTCCCATTCGGGAAGTAAAAAATGCCGGCCGTTCCAGAAGCCCCAAGAAATTCAAGAATCTTCAACACTCCATATACGTATAGCTGAAGGAACCTATACCCGGAAAAGCGCGTGTTGTGTTCATTCCACCCACTCATGCTATTATCGATTCACAAGGTCGACGTCCTAAGTAGAAACGGCTTTTTGCTCACCACCCAATGCCCCTTTTTCGCGTATATGCCTGGAGGACAGCCGACGATAAAATTGCTTTTTCCCGAATTTCTTCAAATCAATTCCCAGAGGGAAGAGGGGGGCAAAGTGAAGCGGTCAAGATCAAAAACATTTTCTTCCCTCTTGCAGACTGGATACGCGATATAATTAATCCCCGGAGCAAACAAGTGATCCTGATCACAGAGGGTATTAAACTGATGGGTTTAGGGGCTCGAATTGCATTACCATGAACAAAGCAACGGTGAACTTAATTAGAATTGCGCAAAGTGAATGAATGTTCGAGCAATTGAAAAATTGCAAAATCTGGGAGAGTTTGAAAAATTTTATAAAATTTCAAGGCTGAAAAAAAATTTCACATTATTTGAAAAATTTGAAAAATTTTGAAATCTTGAATCGACGTTTTTGGAAAAACTAAAAATGGGACATTTTTTAAATTCGTTATAATTTTCTTGATTAAATACGCTTAAGTGGGAGAGTCTCACAAATTCAAAATTGGAAGAAAAATGTGAAACTTAAAAACTGCATCAAGTTTCCTGAAAAAGACATCTGCAAAAAAATGGATCAGCAAAGAGTGCACGTGTTTAACTATGCGGTAATATACGCGTATAATTCGACAGTCGGATTATATCACTCCGGGTAAGGCGACGGCGAGCTTAATTAGAATTACGACTGAGAACAATTTTTGTCATATTTTCTGAAGAGAGGAGTTTTTCTTCATAAAAGTGCGAGTTCTAGTCACCAAAGCGAGGGGTCGGGGAGAGACGAGCTTTGAAAGGAAAAGCCGCCTACCATTGAAAACGCAGTCGCGACCGTGGGAGGGGGGGGGGGGGGGGGGGGGGTGAGCAAGCTCTTTTTCCAAGATCAAACCTTTCCTTAATTCAAACTTTCCTGTAATTTTCGAAGTTTTCAAAATTTTCAAACTTTTCAAATTTGCAAAGATTTTAAAATTTTGAAAAATTTTGAAAAATTTTAAAGAATTTTTAAAAAATTTTTAAATTCAAAATCTTATAAATCAATCCATGACTTGAAATCTAATTCCTGCCAACCTCACTAGTACGAACTCGGAAAAAAAAACAAATCCATCTATGGTTTGGCACGCAAAAAAACTGGACCGCAGATAGAGACGGACAAAAAAACCTTCGGGCATTCTGTATCATTATGGATTAAGGGGTAACACTACTGTAGCTCATCATTTTCGCGCGTTTTTCCGCGATTTTTTCCCCCCAGAAGGAATGTAAATAAGCGAACGAACATTAGATGTGATATTAACTATATATTCAATAATACAAAAAAATTTGTTTAATGAAAAAAAACAAAATGGCGCCGCTACAGCCATCCCCCTGGACCGTGTTGGACGATAGGCACTCCGCGGCACGCAGCAGAATTGGAGAATTGTTGAACCTGAGGACCAAAAAAAAATCCTAAGTATAGCTTAATCTACATAAGTATAGCTAGTGAATGACGTACAAAATTTAAAAAATATTCATTTTTGTGTATTTGGCGAAGATTTAAAGAAAGAGCTCGATTTTCGGTCCACAAAACAGACACTTATGTAGTAATTAGAAATCCTCTAATTAATTTATCGAAAATTCCGTACGAAGTTCACTGCGTATTGGCAGCCTTAAGATGTAGCCAAAAATTCAAGAAAAATTTTGAAAATTGTTCGAGTTCTAGTGCATGCCAATTTCCAAAAACGTGTTTCGAGATAAACGCGTTCAAAGTTTTAGCATGTGATATCAGCATGAAAAAATGGAAAATCCGCTTTAAAAAAAATTCTTACCATTAGTCTGCAATCCCAGGACCATAAAGCTGCCCTTCCAAATTGGAATATTCGTCCTTCAGATCTTTTTTTGCCGATTTGATGCTTGTGCGCACCGCTTTCAGCATCACTCAGGGAGCGCTCGGAGTGTTGGATGCGCTTCGCATCGGATTCTAAGCAAAAATTGTAGGCTTGGACACCATCTCCAGCACGTTCATAATATGCAGGATGCATGTTAGGCCATCATTGAACGTGCTAACAGCGATGTCAGATGTGATATCTTGCGATTGTCTTGCCACTTGAATAAGCTTTTGGAGCCATACTCCAGACCATTGCATTAAAACTCTCGTTATTATTTTGCGTGTACCCACCCAAGCAACGGTTCAAAAGATCATCTGTGCTCAGATCTTCGTAGATGGGTTTGACAGCCTCAAAAACCTGTTGGGACATTGGGGGCTTGTGGTGATAATGGTAGTCGCTGCGAGGCGGCTGGAAGCCCTTTCAAAAAAAGTCGAAATTGGGGGGAAATTTTTTTTTTATACAGACAAACGTTTTTGCTCCATATTCTAGACTAGTTGAACTTAAGCAAAAAAAAATCGATTTTTTGAAAATTCTACAGTGGTGTTACCCCTTAATATAAGACAAAAAAACGAAACTTGAAACCACGAACCGAATTTGAAATTTTCCAGAGTATCCACTGCCTACCGTTCAAAGAGCAGACGGCATGCTCCGTAAAAAGCCCTTTTCCAAAGACGCGTGTCTCGCATCGTCGTTTACTCGCTGCGCGAATCCCGAAATAGAAGCGGCGAAGGGGCGAAAGGATAAAAAAAAAAACGGGGAACTGGCGAGAGGAACTTGCCAGAGTAACCGGATGTTACAAAAGTGCAACGGCATTTTCGGTATTTATTATTGAAAGACATTGTTGACGGGGTATTGGACTTATTCCACGTATTTGTGAGCGCTTATGAGGTTTTTATTAGGTTTGTTTCTCGAAAATTTACTTTGAAGCTTTTCCGATGTTTCCTGATCTATCATTCGCGATTTCAAACTTTTTCATCATAAAATCTGGGAAGATTTTGTGCTAATTGACAATCTTGAAGACGATTCAACTTTCAAAATGAAAACTACATTGTGCGGTATAGCGCTTATCTCGCGCCGATGATGGGCAGAGCGCAGCAGCTTTCGAGGAGTTAATACAATAAGAGCTCCCGAGTTGCCCATGCTCGAGGGTTCGTGGACAATTCGAAAACCCCCACTCCGGCAGTGAGGGAGTGAGAGCGCTGACGGCTACTGCAGGATACTTGGTGCGGTGGTGGGGGAAGAACGTATCGCGAGACCGAACGAACAATCGCAGGAGGAGAACGCACACGGAAGGGAGTGCTAGTGGGGGAGCTATTACCCCTCCGAGGCGTCGTGGTGGACAACTGCAGAGCGGACAACTGGGAAACTTTTTTCTGTCTGTAGTACTTTTCGTCCTACGGTCTGAAAAACTTTTTTGGGGAATGAGGGTTGCAGACCGAGGCAACGCCAACGTATGCTATCATCCGAGGGAGAAAAGTTTTTTAAACAAAATTGCGAACACTTTTTTTGCGACCTGATGATAATTGATGTAGGCTTTGAATTAGTTTGGGGATCAGAACCTTGAGGGAGAGGGCAATTATTGGGTTTACCGTTTCCAAGGATTACGGATTAGAATTTTGCAAAATTAATTCTCCAGAAGTATGTTGAAATGAAGATGAAATGTTGTTATCAGTGTTTTCTGCAATATTTTTTTCGTGGAACAAAGAAAGCTGCTAGATCTCAATCGAAGCGAAAACTACAATGAGGAATGAGTTTTATTTTTCTCACTCATTTCTACTCGATTAGCCGCTATGACATTCACATACCAATCGATAATAAAAATTCCTAGAGGTAAACTCAAGCAGAGAAACTCTGTAATGTTTGTTAAATTACAGATATTCACCTTGGAGATCACATGACATAATGCGGAAAATTTGAATCAAATAATTTTTTGTGATTGTGTCCCTGAAGCAGCGTTTTATGGCCGCTTAGCGAAAAACCACAAAAAATTGAATGCCTTTCCGGAAATAAAAATTTCCTCCCCTCTCTGGAAAGTACGAGCCCGCAAAATAAAAAGATTATTTAGAAGGAACAAGATATTGTAATGCAGTTCCAAAAATGGGGACAATGTTACCAGCAATAAATTCCAATTTTTCTCCTTAAAATCATCAGTTTCATTTGTCTGTCCAACATCCAATGAACCACGAACTATTCATTGTATACGCGACTGAGACTGCTGATTGGGTAGCTGCGCATGCGCGGCATCCAGTGGCGTAACGATCGAGCCGCTGGGGGGGGGGGGGGGGTCCCAACCCGCGGCCATTAGACCTCGCTTCAGGCGTTAGCCCAGACGCCTCTTGAGCCGAACATTATGTACGGCAGTCACAAAAAGTACTTTTCTTCATATCTCAGTTGAAAGTACGTACTGTCTGCACCGATTTCGAAGCAGAAATTTCAACTTTCTTGCATTCGTACAGCGCACGCACGCAATCTACAACAGCGGGAGTAAAAACTCATTCCTGTGCACTGATACTCAACACATACATGAGATGCTCAACGGTCACTCATACTCCCCCATAACCTCGAAGTATATCTAATAAAAATTGGTGCTGTTTGTGAATAAATACAATTGTTAAAGTAATGCCTAAGTGAAAAGAATAAAAGAAACGATGACCGAATTATCATCATCAGATGAAACGACGGACGAAGAAGAAGTTGATAGAAATTTTGAAGCAGGAGCACAGTTAATCGTAGAAATCGACGCTTTGCAAAAAACAATTTGCTGAGAGATACATGCTTGTGTACGACACTTATAAAAAATGGAAACAGGAAAATGCAAATGCTTTGTCAAAAACTGAAGAGAGGAATCTAGTTGTATATTCTAAAGAGTTAAGTAAAAAACCTAAGTCCATCTACACTATGGAGTAATAAGGAAAATAATGAAAAATAATAAATTTGATAATTACTTATTTATTAGATAATTAAATATTGTTTATTTGTATTTGTCAATTTGTTTGTTTGAAGCCTGCCCCCGACCAGCAGCACTCGCTTCGCTCGTGCTGCAAATGTCGAGACAGGCATACATATCCTTTCAATTCACACATAAGTGCGTACTTTCGACCGGCTATGAAGAAAAATAGTATACACCACACCAACAGTAAGTTAAAAATCCTGAACAGCGCGTTATGCTGCCCCCGGCGAAGCCGAGGGGGCGCGCAGGGCAGGAATTTTAACTTTCTGCCCTTGTAGTGTAATATACTATTCTTGCCCTGGTGTTTATAATCCTCGGCTTGGCCTCGGCCCATAGACTGTCAATCGCAAGCAAATTTCATTCCGGCCCACTGACGAGATCTACTACTAAATTGACATTGATAAACTCGGCTGTAGAACATTCAAACTGCTATTTATTTAAAGAATTACAATTTTTTCGGTTTGGCACACTCAACATTATGTAACCGCAGCCTTACCTTGAAATTAGCGAAAGCCGTCCGCAATGTCATGTAAATCGTCACAGGGAATTTCTAAAAGGAAAAAGAGTCCTGTGAAACCGCGTATGCAGAAGACCTCGGTTTTTTTTTGTTGCGAGTTGTTTGTACCAATGAAAGACGGTAAAAAATGAATGAGGAAGAGAAATGAAATAAAGAGTTGGTCTCTCATGGCGGCATTCGTGAAACCGCAATTTTTCTTCAGCCGCGAAGCTCTCTTCACCTCTTTTCTTATGGCTCTCTGTTATCTCGTTCATCATGCCAACGTATTAGGGGGGAATGTCCGCTACTCACATCTACATTAAATCTGAGGGCAAGAGTAATGATTCGAGAATGGTTTGTGTCGCAGTGACTTATTCGCGATGGGAGAGTTGGATGGTGAAAAAAAATTTCATCTCTTGAGATCTTTTTTTCTAAAAAATTTCCAAAAAAATTGTATTGCTAAATGCAATTGTTATCTTCTCTCGTCTCCAGGATCGAGAATGCAATGAAATCTCGTATTGGCGATAATCATAAAAACGCTCTCTCGTATCGTATGAACATTTTGAAAATGTCGAACTCCACAAAAAAAAGCCCAAGTGTGTCCATGACGACCCACTTACTAATTCTCAATCAAGCAAATCCATTTGTTATTCAATAATTGTCATGACCGTGCTCCGCTTGAACAGTAATTCGTGACAGCTACAATCGATGTTTATCATTTACACGAGTCGCCCATTGAAATTGCAATTTCGTGTTGTACGAGTGTTAAAAACCTTTCATCCGTGATTCACCATTGAATTGTAACATCGGCAAACGTTACTTTGGCGCGGTTTTCCGGAATTTATTTTTGCATGAATGGACAGAACATGTAACGCGTATGATGCATATATCGTATTATTCCTGAGGCATATATATATATAGTCCAGTGGTTTCAATAAATTTTGAAAGATTTAGGACTGGATTTTTGGTGGAATGTGCAATTTTTCATTTTCTTGACAAATTCAAGTATAAAATTATAAAGTTGAAAATTGAGCAAAAGTAGAAATTTCGGACAAAAAAAAATTTTGAACATTCTAGTAATTTTGATAACTTACATAATTCTACCGATATTGAAGAGCTCCGAAATTGAGATCAAATTGAAACATGGGTTGAGTATCATATATAATGAAATGCATATGATGTCATTCCGGGAGAATATTATATACAGGACAATCAGAGAGCGACCTTTTGCACATCATGCACCAATGGCTCTCGCTTTCACGTGTATAACAGTTTAATTTCTGAATAATTCGGATGGAATTACCCAAGCGTGAAGAAAAATTGTGGAATTATTGTTGCAGGGGGGATGTAATTAAAAAACAAATGGGATTATATGGAGGGCCGTGGTTTCATTACCCAATCATCGGAAATCGATGATGATTTTTTTCTGAGCGATCATTGAAAAAACCTAGCGAATGTAACTGGAAGAACGGTTGACTGGGTTCATATTGTTGATGTTATTATTATTATTTTTTTATTGAAGCACCAAATCTTATAATTTATACAGCTCCGATGTTATTATTTAAATTGGTACATACACACACACACATGTATGCCTAGGTATACCCCCCCCCCACACACACACATATATATATATATATATGAGGGGGGGGGGTGGGTTCCATTATGACCACCCGCCATCGTAGCATAGGAGTTTCTGGAGGTTTACCCTGCGTTTAGAAATGCGATGATCTAAATAGCGAAAGTCGGCCCCACCTGCATGGATGGGTGTCCAGTACTCACTTCGGAAGGAATGCTCAAGAGCACCTACTGTGGGGAGTACGAATATGGAGACTGCGATATAAAAGTAATTAAACCAAGTTTGGGTGGCCAATATAACCTCTATGGATATGAGTTGCGAGGGTTACTGGAGTTTCTGCCGACGCTTCATCATTAGTTGGCGGGATGGATCACGGGAAAGTGATTGGATTGAATGGATATCGATTCAACTGTGCTGTTGTAGGCGTGGGACTTGTTCGGATTGATTGGTTTCCCTGACATTGCACTATCAAACAATCGCTGTCCAGTTTTTGGTACTTTTTTTACAACCAGTGTTATTTAGTTATTGCAACTGAAAATTAAAATTATGGACTAAGTGATTTATACTTTTTTCCAAATTTACAATGTCTCATAATTATCGGTGTTCAAAAAATGCGACAATTTCCGAAAGTCCAAAAATTTTGTTTAGGCAAAATTTTTAAAACGGACAACCTTTTACGGTGCGAGGTATTCCACACTGTATTCAATCCCGCATTGCAAAGAACAACCAATAAACTGAAAATTGCTCATTTTTTTCAGTTTTTTTTTATGTGTTCAACTAAGAAATTGCACGAAAATTACTGTGACCTCGCAATTTAATTCACCATCAATCACGAACAATATTTGCGGTGCGAATAAGTATGCGTCAGCGATGCCAGTCCTGTGCTTTCGTTGATGAAGAAAGGGAGTTAAAGTACAAGTGTTTTTTTTTCTCTTTAATTTTCGAAATTTTCCAAATCCAAAGCTGTGGGAGGTCTCCAAATTTTTTTTATGGGCACTTTCGACATTTCCAAAATGACTAGAGTTTAGAATCTTACTATAAATTTTGACACTTCTGATATCCTTGAAAACTTGCATATCTTCCAAATTTTTGAAATGAGGAGAATTTTTGAGGTCACAATTCCCACGTCAAAATTTTTGCTTGTTCATACTCAAAAAAAAATTAACAAATAAATAAATAAGAAAATTAACAAAGTCAAAAGATTGAGAAGAACGGGAACGAAAAAAAAATCCCCCATCTTTTTCCCGTTTTTTTCAACGCATGTGCACCTAAGAAATTGCACGAAAATTACTGCGGCCTCGCAATTTAATTCACCATCAATTACTAACAATATTTGCGGTGCGAATAAGTATGCGTGAGCATCCCAGTTGTGTGGCGCCCGGCTGACTAAAAAAAGCACAGAATTTTTGAAAAAAAAAAAAACGTTAGAGATGAAGTGAGTGAGAACCAGCCCACACTCGCGTAAAAGAGCCTCCAATGAAGCTGTAATTGCCCTGTTTGGTAATTTTCCCGTGCCACTATATAATCAATTCCGCGTCTACCTCTGTAGAACCTCTGGAGAAAAAAAAGCAAAATTATATACAGCGGTAAAAATAAAGATATGAAAGTTATTCTTAAATAACATTCTTGAATCTATTGAATAAAAATAAAATCGAGATGTGAAAAGATTTTAAAACGCCCAAATACACATTAGCTTCCTCTTCAATTCTATGATGAAGTATTCGCGGTTTTGTGAGTTTCTTTTTTTCCCATATAATGTCATAAAAGTCAATGAAAAGAGTATGATTATTGTCAATTTTACTTCTGACATTAATTGCTCACAACATTGTTGTTAATATCTGTCATGAGTTCGCCATTGCGCGCCATTATATTGCATATATCGTCAGTGGAGTTATTGTTTTTCCGATAAAACGGAACAAAGCGCCTTTTCCCATTATAAATTTAATTATTGAGGAGACAATAAATGAGTCATGCCATTTATCATTGCTATACATGTACAGTGAATTCGCGGTTGATCAGAAAATAGGCGCCATAATGTCTTCATGATAGCCCCTCCTGGGTTGTTGCCAGTGAAATTCACAATATTTCGCATTCATTAAAACTTTGTGAATGATTAAAAATGTTTTAAAAATTGAACAGATGTTACCTAATGGGCCACAAACCCACCCATCCACACCCACCCACCCACTCACCCCCCCCCCAACCACCCACCCACTCACCCCCCCAACCACCCACCCACTCACCCCCCCCCCAACCACCCACCCACTTGCACACATCCACCCCCCCCCCCCCACACACACTCACACATACACACATACACTCACACTCACACACATACACAGAGTCGAGTATCTGCCTACTGTGGTAGAGTATCTATACAGAGTAGAGTATCTGTACTATACAGTGGTAGAGTATCTGCCTACTAGTCCAAAGGTCCTAGGTTCGCGCCCGGCTGCCGGAGAATATTTTTCAAAAATATTTTCTCATGGATTCCGACCGATACAGGAACGTTCCGTGTGTGCTATCGGTGGTACCCATAAAAGGAGACCGCCCGGCCGAGCGGGAAGCCAACCCGACGCGGGGGGCGGGGGGGGGGGGGGGGGGGAGGATGGGTTCCATCATAGGCGCCGGCCATCGTAGCACAGGGGTTTCTGGCGGTTTACTCTGTGTTTAGAAATACGATGGCCTAAAATGGCGAAAGTCGGCCCCGGCCGCTTGGGTGGGTGTCCGGTACGCCCCCTGAAGGAATGCTTAACGGCCGCTACCCGGGGCGTACAAATGATGAGAGGGACGGATAAAAGAAAACACACACACACACAAACCAATAATTTAGTTTGTAAATGTGAAAATGGGACCAATATTGAAAAAATTCAAATGCGAAATGTCCGTGATCATTTTGAAAATTCTACAGAGATGACTCAGACACAACAGGCATTAATCCCTACTTCGTAATTGTATAGTAATGAACTTGCTTTTTGATCACTTTATTCATCCATTAAATCCGGAGTACCGCGTGAATAGGGGGGGTCTAGGAAAGGGTTACGTCAGTTCTAAGAACTCCCCTGCCCTTCGATTTACGAATAGTAATGTGCAACAGGAAAACTGTTAATTCAGGAAATGACGGCTTCAATTCCTTGTGGAAAAAAAGACTTCGAGAGGTCTGATATGCCAGTAAATGAAGCTCTTTGTGCACTGACACTTTCGCGAACTTGGACACGCGTCATTCTGTCATGCAACAAATTTTTTCTCTCTGTCAACGAGTGAATCGAAGAGGGTCTGGAGCAGCGATTAACGCACACTTCTGTATCACTTTACGATTTTTTTTTCTTTCTTTCAGACTGTTTTTGTCCTCATCACCATCGTCGCCTCTCTCAGATCTCCCTCAGGCGTTTTACGAACTACGCGAAATATCAGGCGATTTTTTGCTTGAATTTTTCAAGTTGAGACATTTTTGAATTTTTTCGGAAATTTTCGAAATTTCCCAAATTTTTCGAAATTCCCGACATTTTTCGAAATTTTTCAAAATTTTCTAAATTTTTCGAAATTTCCGTAATTTTTCGAAATTTTCGAAATGTTTCGAAATTTCCAAAGTTTTTCTAAATTTCCGAAATTTTCAAAATTTCACAAACATTGAATTCTTTCTAAGAGGTTTTGAAAATCTTGCATAGTTTCTAAATTTTTCAAATTGAAAATTCCTGCAACAGTTAAATTCCCCAAAACTTTGTAGTTTCTATAGTAATATCCAATACATGTCCTCAAATTTTCTCATTTCTCGAAACTTCTCAAATGGTGGAATTAACGAAAATGAGCATACCTAAGGAGGAGGAGAGCGGTGGGAGGGTTTCGTTCGCGGTTTGCGACGACTGAAACACCGTTACCATACATCCATTCATGATAGTTCCATTTCATTTCCTCGCGCTCGTCTTGTGCACGTCGACACTTGAAACCGAGTGGTAGGAGTCAGCGACCCGCTGCGCATAAGCCACTAGACCCCAAGATCTTGAGAACTTGTGTGGCATTGAAATTCAATGGGTGTGCCCCGGACGTCCACTCTGTATTTGTCCTCAATATTTATTATTTTAGTGGGAAGCGACCGAGTTCCGATGGGCGATTTTCGTGGGCGGAATCAGAGACTATATATTGTCAATTGAAGGCACAAAAATCGAGTGGTACCCGTTGAGACCACACAAACGTTTCATTATGTATTACGGATTGTCCTAAGGGCTAAAAATCTCGTCAACAAGTGGTTTTATGGAAATCGTCACTGCAAAATTATTTTTTTTCTGCTCTTTTGATGAATCAATTCAGCGCATAACATATCACAATTTTACTCGTATTTTTCTTTACTTTGGTTTTAAAGCATTCTTTTCACGTAGACGATCACGATATTCTTTGCAACGTTCTGCACTGATGTTCCCCATAATTGACACTAGCAATACACTCGGTTCACATTCTTCTCCCCACTCTGCTACAGTGCCATGTAGCGTGTCGGGATTTTCGTAACGCTCCCTCCACCACTCGCGGCGCACCCCTTCCCTCAAAAACGTGACATGGAATTTCGTCAGCTTTGAATAGAAAGCTTGTGGGAACTGACTCAAAAAATTCTTCAGAAAAATCAGTCAGTTAAGCTTTTCCCGTGTTTTACTCCGAACTACCGGAATTTTAATTTAGGTTTTATGAAAATTCGCAAAATGGAATTTATTAAAACGCCCAGTTGTCAGAGGGAGGGTTTGCACAAATGCCACACAAAACGCAAATTCACTGACTGAGTAAACCAATATATTTACAAAATTGCTTCAATGTTTGGGGATAACTCCGAATAAACGTGGAAATAACGAGAGCAAACATGATTGGTACTGGGCATCCCCACCGGAATCTATCAATATGCCGTTAATATCCTTCAAATTAACGAAGATTGCCTTGTCAATAGCCCATAACGAGTGAGCACCAATTGTAATTCGCGGATCTCTTTTTTGTAAGAGCGATGAAAAAAAATATTGATATTTCCAGTGGTCAAGCGGACGTGGATACCATTCTTAATGAGTCTAATCACTTAGCTGGAAGCTCCAATATTTTGGTTGGCAGTATACTTCAGGAATTTGCTGTCTCCCACCACCGCTTCGAAATATCTCAAATCTGCAAACTCGCAATAGATTGCAAAGACGAAATAATGGATCAAATTATTTAAATTAAATTCATTGAAAAAAATTTCAATCTCATTTTATTTAATGAGAGCGCGGAAAGTTCGCCATTGAATTAAAGTTTGTGGGGATTCGGTCTGGAGGTTTGTTACAAGTTATCATGCGCATGGGGTCCAGTGGTGCATTCAAAGTGCGTCTAGGGGTGAGTTACCAGAGAGAAGTTGCATGAGGGTGGAAGGCATCTTCAAACGACCAGTAATTTCGATCAACAGTGTAGATAGAAATGTAAATATATTCAGAATTAATTTGCGAGGGAAATGCGTCGGAAGAAGGTGCTGAAAAATTTCTATTTTCACCATCAGACAACTGGAATAATGATAGTAAATGTGATCCAGAATGACATTATCAGTCTTAATATCCCGAGTATCAAAAGTATCGACTGATTCGAAGCGTCCCTGCCCATAGTTGGGACAATATTATTGTTTTCGGGTTTCGAGCCGAACTTTTTCCCACTACCAACGGCGCATGCGCGTCGCCGCTGAGACTCCCCTCCGCCGCCACCACCGCTAGCGCGGGATGCGAAGCGCAGGCGCGTCGCCGCTGAGACTCCCCTCCGCCGCCACCGCCACTAGCGCAGAATACGATGCGCATGCGTAGACGGTGGGAGAGTTTGGCTGAGAACCTCGGAAGAAAACTCGGCAGTGAAACTGAATTATTTGATGAGTTTTCGACATCCTGGAGTATTAGGAAAACTAATTTTCTCTTCGAGCTGTGGTCCATCAGACCGTACAATTAGGGACTGCACAGCATCTACATTGACGTAAGATCACATGAAACGGTTCTCTGCTTATTATCCATTCATGTGCTCAGCAATAGCTGTATCTCCCATAACAGTCGATACATGTGAATATTTACATGAGCATATACCTCAGAAGAAACCGAAGAAAACACAGGAAATAAATTATCCTTCGTAAAGTGGGATATACATGAGGAAATCATTGTAATATGCCCACACGAATAGATCACCCAAGTCACTACCTCCCATGTACGGATAATTATCGATAAAAATGTGCAACACTTCCAGCACTTTCGCTTTTTCTGACTTGGCAATTACTCTGACGCAACTTGACAATGCTTCATCAGTATTGGACATTCCAATGATGCTTAAGTCTCGGGGGAAAAATTTTGAAAAGCGGGGGTATGCTCCACGGGCAAGATCTATAACTTCCCGGGGGCGATTGTGGGTGTAGTTTCAAACCGTCATATCTTGTTGTGCGTGTAGGTGCCTGGGTGTGTGTGGGTGTGCGTGCGTGTGTTCCTGTGTGTGTGTGTGGGTGGGTGGGTGAGTGGGTGGGTGGGTGGGTGGGTGGGTTGGTGAGTGGGTGGGTGGGTGGGTGGGTGGACTGAGTGGGTGGACTGAGTGGGGAATGGGTGGGTGGGTGGATGTGTGTGTGTGTGTGTGTCTGTGTGTGTGCGTGCGCAAAAAAACGATTTTTATTTCGTAGTTTAACTGCATCACTAAATCGGAAAGCTTCAAGAGCTGCTCATATTATAACTTTGCTGAGCACAAACACAATTTTGGCCATTCGTTTCACTGTATAGGAAAATGTCTGTGAAGTTCAAGTTGAGGGGAATGGTCTGCTGGGAGCACGAGTTGAATTATTGGATGAAAGAATAATTAGACTCGGGTGGCCCGAGACACTCAAAATTGGATAATCGATATGGGACTATATAAGCGATGATACCCAGGTGCAGTGGATCCTCCGCGACCTCGAGTCTCCAAGACGCATACAGCAAGCCGCTTAGACCGATTTATCGATTCGCGGATTAATAATGCATTTGAGCCTGGCAGAGTAGCGAGAGGTTTATGCCGCGAGTAACGACCTTCGCACCATTGTGAGTGGCGGTGGCTCTTAATAATGGAATTGCCTTGCGAGCTATTGAAATGAAAATTTATCGACATTGTTGAGAACTTCTCTGTGAATATCGGGAAAAATTCTCGAGTGCGAAAATTAAAATAGGCAAATAAAAAATGTAACTATTAAAAGAAAAATTGGAACAAGATTAATGCATAAAAATTGCATTTTATTTTAGTGACAAACTCTTTTGCAGAGGAAATGAACACACGGAGTGATATAAACCGCTACATACACAAATTTGCCAATTTCTCGTATTACTTTTCTCGAATCTGGTAAAATAGAAATCGTGTAGTTCCATGTTTTCAGCAAAACACTACGTAACAGAGAGACAAATCTACCCCGGAAATCTCCGATTCCCATGATTCGTGAAAACCGCAAAATATTTAGCCCTCGTTGAACCAGCGTCGGGTAGTGCGCGTGATAGCGGTTTTAACTTTCCGGCCCACGATTCTAGCGTGTCGTAGCCATTTCAGGACCAACCGCAGCATCCACCGATGTTAAATGATACTGAACTACTGGTTCTGAGGAATCGATCGAGCATGCAGGCGCTAATGCCGCGGGAAAGCCCGACATTTTTTTTTCTGGCGATGACAGCAAACTCGCTTTTAATTAAAACTATGTAACTGAAATTGACGGATGAGAGAGAAAATTATGAGAAATTAATAAAATTGTCAATTTCCCGATCTAGGGGAGCTATTGTCATGGCTCCGAAAATCAAAACTGAAATTTTCATGAACAATTTCATGGCCGTATGTGTGTGTGTGTGTGGACAAAAAAAATTGTGGCACCTTTTCGCAGGAACCAATAGTGCGATTTGGGTTCGTTTCAAAATAAGAAGCCGTTCAATTGTTATTGTTAATTTTAATTGTTTATGACGCTCTATTACCTGAAGGGCTAGAGATAGATGAAAAAGTTCTGTATGAAAGCTGTTCCTCACATGAAAATATACATTTTTTGTTTAATGAATTTTTCAGTAGCACCAATAGCTAAGGCATTTTTTTTTGTTTGCTTAATTTTATGTTTTCAACGATATATTACAACACACACACACACACACACACTTGCGCACTTGAAAAACGGGGAATATCTACAAGTTCCAATTTCAAAAACAAAAATTCAGGTATTTCAAGCGTTCCAAAAACTTGAAAAAATAAAAATTCCTTCATTTTCTATGATAACCCATATTAAATAATGTGATAACAAATTTTTCACCACAATTCCGTATTTTTCACAGACTCATTGCAAAATTTGCCACTCCATCACTCTCAGTCCATGACCGCCATTATAAATTCCCCAAATAACAAAAACATTGAATACAGCTTGCGACCCCTCACATCGCTTCCGTCAATTTCCATATTTCCGCTCGTAAAATTAATTATCAATTGGAATTCTGCAATGGTATTAGTCCCCCATTGAATTTCTATTGAATTGAGAAGATGCCAGTGAATAGTATGCAACAAATAACTACCAACAGTATTTAATTTCTCATTGGTGTATGTGTGTGTGTGTGCGTATGCTAAATATTCATGGATATTCCGCACTGCAGCCCTGGGGAGTAACTTTGGTGTAGGTATCTGTGAATATTTCACGAGAATTCTCATCTCCACCAATGGCGTGTTTCCTTGCCCGTTTCCCGAACCAAATCCCACAGTCGTGATGATCAATATTGCATGCCAGTACATGTTCTTAGCATTGAGAGATGTCTTGTCCATGTCTCCGTAGATATATACTGTATACACGATGTCTGAGATAGTGGACTCTAGTTCTCAGGGTGGAAACAGACTTTGGTGTAGGAATTTCCACTTTAACTTCACAATACGGCACCCTCCTATCAGATTATTCTAGTGTTCCACGGAGGGGTACAGTTCCGGGAACTGTTGCAAATACATGTTCAATTCCGGAAACTGTTCCAAATATATGTCTAATTCTGGCAACTGTTCCAAATACATGCCCAGTTCCGGGAACTATTCCAAATACATGTTCAGTTCTGGGAACTGTTCCAAATACATGCCCGAATCTTGGAACTGTTCCAAAGACATGTTCAAGTCCGGAAACTGTTCCAAATACATGTCCAATTCTGAGAACTGTTCCAAATACATGCCCAGTACCGGGAACTGTTCCAACTACATGTCCAATTTCGTGAATTGTTCCAACTACATGTCTAATTCCGGGAACTGTTCCAAATACATGCCCAGTTCCGGGAACTGTTCCAAAAGCCTGCTCAGTTCCGGGAACTGTTCCAAATACATGTCCAATTCGGGAAACTGTTCTAAATATATGTCTAATTCTGGGAACTGTTCCAAATACATGTTCATTTCCGAGAACTGTTCCAAATACATCTCCAATTCTGGCAACTATTCCAGGTGGAACTCCAGTCATAGAACGGTTTCACGTGAAACAGCAGTTCCCAGAACTGGTTCGAATCCCGCTAAAGTTCCGACAATCGGTCTAGGTGGAACTTTCATGAAGTCGATTCATTCATCTGTGGAAGTGCACTTCCATTGATGGAAGTGAGGCTTCAGGTCCTGCTGCTATCAGTCCAATTAGGGGAATTGTTCCACGTTGGAAGTTCCCTTCCAGAAACTGTTCCAGGTGAAGGATTGCACGTGGAACAATTCCCGCAACGTCGGTTCCACTTGAATCCGTTGAGTACCTGAAGGTTCCCCTAAATTTTCGGAAATTTACCTCTACCTGAACTGCTTCCCGGAACTGAAGTTCCACCAGAACCAGTTCCCCGAAATGCACGTCCACCGGGAACACTTTCCGAAACTGTTCTCCGACCTGGCCCAATTACCGGAACTTGAGTTCCCCCTGCATTTTTATGTATAGAAATCTAAAAAATGAGAGGAATCACAGCTCTGTCAAACGCAACGGTAATTTCTTTCGAATTCCCATCTTGACCTGTAGGAAATGGTAAAATGGACGGATGTCTGATCGAATCATGAGTTTTTTTTCGAGAACTTGACAACATTTAAGGAAGATAGGAAAATTTACATAGAGATCTCTTTCAGAGCTTCCTTTTGGTCCTGTATAGGACATCATGAGATTTGTTCCGTAAAATTCTGAGATTCCTATCCAAAAAACGAGAGTAGTTGGCGGGAGTTTTCGTATTTCGCTATTTCACACCTGATGTTATCGAATGTCACAGGCGAGAATTGAGAAAATTCTCGGTGAGTTTTGGTAGTTGAACATTTGTAATAAACTTCAGATTGACCGCATTAAGGAACAAAGATTTTTGGAATGGGATTTGATTCACCTTAGGACGAAATAACTAGTTACTCAAAGTAAAATTTAACTTTTGACGAGTACAAAGTCAACTTTGTTCTGAATTTGTTTTTATCCTCCTAACCTGTTAAGGGAAGCTGTTTTTTTTTTCGTTGCATCTCATCTTCATTATCAAATCCCACTTCGGAAATTCCTCAACGAAGGCAAAAACTCGTAGCCTAAGAATCCCAATTCAATTTTTTATTCATTATATCTCCGCGAGGATGAAACTTTCCCACAAAAACAAAATCCAAGGAAGCCCCCCCTCCCCCCCAATCTCGACGATTTATGACCCATAGAACTCTCGCAAGCTCCACATAATGGATGACCCGAGAATGAGACCTGATTCGGGCATTTCCCAGAGCAAAGTTAATCAGAAAGGGCCTTCGTCAGCAAAAATAATGAGTGAATGTCGAGGGGTGCGGATGCAGTTACCGGTATGATGAGACCTTATTCGTGTATACGCCTATACTTCCGAAAAAAATAGGCCAATCAAGGATATTACAAATCCGGCTTAAGAATAATTATATCATCAGATGGGGGATTGAGTACTCCCACATCGAAGATGAAAGTGTGAGTGTTTTTTTCCTGCACCCCCCTCCCTTGTGCTCCCCACAGTAGCTCTTCAGCAATGGTTGGAGAGGGAATACTGGACACCCATCCATGTGGCTGGGGTCATTTTCGCCATTGAGACCATCGTATTTTTGAACACAGAGTAAATCTCCAGAGACCCTATGCTACGATGGCGGGCGCCCCTGACGCAGCCTCGCCCCCCCCCCCCCCCCGGCGTCGGGTTAAGTTCTCGTCCGGCCTTGCGGTCAACAACTTCTAACACCAAAGCCCGATTGAATTGTGTGTGTGTGTGTTTGTGTGTGCACGCACGTGTGTGTACATGTGTATGTGTATGTGTATGTGTGTGGGAATATGTGTGTGTGTTCGAGAGAATATGTGTTTTTTTTATAACAAAAAAAGAGAAAGAAGTGAGAATATGTGTGTATGTGTACGTGTGTACATTTATACGTGTGTGGGAAAGGGTCAATGCGGACGTGTTTATGCATGCATGTGTGTCAGAAATACCTAGCTAAATCGATTCAAATAGAAAGGCATAAACTTTTCACTCGCATCCGACTGTCTTTTCACATACTTTTCTTACTGAAGCAACGCCCCGATTCGATCGATCCCCCTGTACCTCAAGTCACCGAATGGCCCGAGCTTTACGTCGCAATTTGTTTCGTAGAATACGACGTGAGGGCTCTTGCAGGATCGTTTTGCCACGATCATAGGATTGCTTGGTGATTTTTTTTATATCCTCCTCCTCCTCCCCCCCTCCTTCCCACCGCCCCGCCATGCACCCGCCCCACTCCCCCAGTCCCCAAGAGAAAAGTTCAATAAAAATTACCCTTTGATAAAGTTACGATAGGAGCATTTTCTTAGCTTTTTATTTATCACAAAATGTGCTTTACGAGAATTTTAAGATCTGTAAAACTTGCAACAATTTCGAAAGAATTATTATATGCGAAAGTACAGAGAGACCAGAAATGTTAACGTGCAATGTTTGGAAAATAGAAAAATGGTTCACACTTTACCTGGCCAAAGCGGAAAAATAATTCTTATCAATCTTTTCTCTCCGCACATTTCTTACCGTCCTTATGGCTCGATCTCACACTCGCGAACGACAACAGAAATGAATCGCGGGCGAAATCTCACCGTGTCAGACAACCTCACGAATGTTCCCCGGGTCTTGGAGGGTGAGAATCGTGACTCACAACTTTAAACTCTCTCACGGACAATAATTCGGGCGATAAGATGGGCATAAATGATGTTATGGCGGTGTTAAAATATTTTTGCCGTCATTCGTAATTCAAGATACTTTTAAGGGTCCCATGAGCGACCTATACCGAAGTGTTTGATGTCCCTAAATGGGGACAAAAATTAAGGCGGTGTGGCTGTGACCGTTTACCGTTCAATAGAAATTGTAAAACTCCCTTCCATGACTGTTGACAAGGTTCAATAATTTTATTGACGGATGAGTGTACGGATAAAATTGGTAACACAAACACACACACACGCATATCAGGGCTTTGGTAGAGTGGGTACAGTATTTGCCCTACCTTGAACGTCCTAAGTTCACGCCCAGCCTCCGGAGAATTCTTCACATGATGAAATATTTGCCGCAAGGTCGGGCGAGAACCTAACACGACGCCGTGGCGGGGGGGGGGGGGGGGGGGGGGGGGTTCTATCATGGGCGCCGGCCATCGTAGCACAGCGGTTTCTGGGGGTTTACCCTGTGTTTAGAAATACGATGGCCTGCATGGCGGAAGTCGGTCCCACCCGCAGGGATGGGTGTCCAGTAATCCCTCTCGAAGGAATGCTGAAGAGCAGCTACCGAGGAGATTACAAGAGAGCGGGACGGAGGAAAAAAACACGAGCAGTATCCTCATGGGAAATGTATCAGGCCGATGACGCTAATAAAAATAGTTTCAATGATACTAGGCTTCCTCTCGTGCGTATTACAATAACATCCTACATGGGGAAAATTAACAAGACGGTATAAACTGCGAAAGAAGGTTATCAGCATCTTGTGAATATCTCCGGTTGTGTATAGTTATATGTCCATATAGATGAGGAAGCATGAGCGTTAAGCAGTGCTTGGAAGGATCGTAAATGGAAGCATACACTGCCAGGCACTGGGTAAAAGACCACTTGGCAAAAGGAATCGCTCGATAAGCCCTGACGTTGCCCTTGGCAATGCAAAGTAATAATACCCTCTTCTACCTTTGACGAGCTACCGTATCCAGAGATGATGGGGCGGGTGGACGATTATGGGGTAGTTATCGGTGAATAGAGAGTTCAGTCGCAATGCACTATGCCCAATGTTTAGTCAACGATAAACGAAACTATTGATTTTTATTTTTCATAATTCTTTGAGCTTATAGTAATTTTGCAATTTTGCGCGTTTCGTGGATGAAGAATTTGGAGATGAAAATTTCTAACAGTTCACCAATATTCTTCTAACTTATAGTAGCCGCTCCCCGTATGCTACATAATAATACCCTCTTGTAACATTGACGAGCTATCGTATCGAAGGATAATGGGGGATTACGCGATTGGATGCCATGAGTCCGAAAATCGGAAGGACTCGGGACGAAAATCCCCTGATCAACCTTAGAGGGTTACATGATGGGTGGGTGGGTGGGCGGGATTGTGGGTAAAATGAGTGGGTAGGTGGGTGGGTGAGTGAGTGGGTGCGTGAGTGAGTGAGTGAGTGGGTGGGTGAGTGAGTGGGTGAGTGAGTGTGTGGGAGAGTGAGTGAGCGGGTGCGTGGGTGGGTGAGTGAGTGGGTGGGTGGGTGGGTAAGTGGGTAAGTGAGTGGGTGAGTGAATGAGTGGATGAATGAGTGAGTGGGTGGATGGGTGGGTGAGTAAGTGGGTGGGTGAAAATTCTATGGATAAATGATTAACAAAATAAATCAGCCGAATATATTTCTACTAATTGTAACCAATGTGTATGACCCTAGGAATGCCGGGTCAATCATAGCAGAGGACAATGTCCCGCTCATCGATTATGCTCTATAGCTATCTAGGTGAATGTTAATCGAACTGCCATTACCCATCGTCCTCGTTGAACTCCATGCATGGTTAACCATATTCATTCAATTATTCATGGCAAAATCAATATTCCACTCTAGCTGTCATGAAGACAATTCATCAGGTGTCTCATTGTTTTTGGCGAGACTCTCGGTAGTCCATGAATGTCCCATAAATTGCTTCGTATCACTCGAATACTTTTGCCGCAGAAGACTTGTGCGCGATTGTATGCTTTCTGGCACGCGACTCGACATTCCACCCAATTACCCTCCGCCCACGTGTCGAACGAAGCAGCGGACAATCTTTCAGATCGGAGGAATCATTTATCAAGATTTATTCACGCATGAGAGATTATCTTAGCACACCATTCCATTTTTCGGGTACATAAATTTCCGGGAATTTTTTCAGATGGATGCTGGGTGAGAACTCGGAGGTTAAAGGACCAATCCGCTGTCAGCTTCATGATTTAGGATCTCCGCTTGAGATGATTTTTGTCGAGACTTGAGAGGTCGCACAGTGGTCTCACCGCCGCCCTTGCCCAATTCTTGCATTTTTGACGGAACTGAGAATAAGCCAAATTTGAAATGAATTGCATTCCTACTCTAGCCTATATTGAAGAAATGTATGAACTAATCGTCGCGCAGAATTGCGTAATTGCGGAATTGACAATAGAGTTTAATTGGAGTTAAAGGTCATAGATGGATCTGATATGTGGGAGTATTATGACAATATTGACGAGTATTGTGTGCGACGCGACGCGCATCGTAGGATCTAAGATATGGAGACCGCAGAGTTTTGTCTATTAAAGGGTTGGAGATTTCCTTCGTAAGGCTGTTGTTCAGCTCAAAAGCTTTGAAGACATTGGGATAAAATTCAAATTTTCAAACATTTCAAACGTTTTTTGAAAAGAAGTTTTTCAAAAAAATTTTTGAGTTTGACATACTTCAAGTTTTCTAAGTGGAACAAATGCAAAGAAGTGTAGGCAGCATTGCGAACTCGATTAAAATTAATCTTAAGATTGACTGAAGAATTTCCCTCTCATTTCATACCTCAACGTTACCATAAAAAAATCACCTGTTTTTTCATCCCTGCGGAATCGATGGCAAAAGATGGAAAGAAAGCCGGGAACCGACACAAATTTCCCAAGAGAAATGTAGCTTTAGGTCGATTCATCAGTGCTGAGTCATCAGAATGCGATTAAGGCGTGTTTTTTTCTCCGATATCGGAAAACTCGGTCCATTGTGACAAAACAAAAGAGATTCATATGTAACAGAAAATTTTTTAAAATTGCAGAAACTTGGAAATATTCAAACACTTCCGAAATATTCAACAAATTTTCGTGAGGAAATGAAATTCCGAAAAAACTTCGCACGGTTCAAATTTAAATTCAAGAATTCCAATGACTTGGAATAAAATTTTTTTTTTTGAAATTCTCAAAGGTAAAATTTCTTACCAAGTTCCACAGATCGAAAAATTGAAATCATTTGGAAAATGTTTAAGCACCTCTCAAAACTGCGAAGATTGCAGAGAGAAAAAAACCTGTTTTTAATAATTTAGGATGCCTACATAGATTGCAGTTGCAACATTACGGAACTTTTCCGTCAATTTTCGTAAAATTTTGATCTGTTTGACATTGACACCAGAACGAATAGGGCGCAAGGGGAACTGGATCGACAATCAGCCAAATCCGATCTGTGTAATGCCAAAGTGGATTTGGGTGAAGAGGGTGGGGAAGAATGGGTCTTAATTATTTAGGGAGTCCGTGAATCACTTGTCAGAAATGGAAGATGTCGTATGCCAGGTAGCTCATTGAAGGAGAGCCTTCAAAATTATTTTCCACTCCTTTTCAATTCAGAACCTTCTAAAAAAATTGAACAATGTGTACCTATTCAAAACGTAAGGATTTTCAACACTTAAAAAAAAATATTTAAATTTTGGAAATCCGAAAAATTGGGGCAAAAACACGAAAAGTTCCAAAATTTCCAAAATTCCGGAGAAAAAATCAAGAATTTGAAGAACCTTAGAACTGTCGAGAAGTTCATCAATTTTAACTATAGTGATTCAGAAAAAGTCCAAAAACCTTCAGAGAATTCAATCATATCAGGGCTCCTCAATGTCTTAAGAGATCCTAAAGGATTCTGAAAAATATTGGTCCATGGAACAAATTTTGGACTATCAAAATTACAAACGTCTTATAACATTTTAGCGAATTTCGCAGATGTCTATGAGTCCAAGCAATTTTGAAATTTAAAGTTTAAAAAAAAACGTGGAAATTCCTAACAGAGAGGACAACATTTCAATCTCATATTATTTCTTCTCATTCATCTTAATTTTTCGGCAGTGATCATTCATGGGAATAATCTTCGTCTCCCATTACCACGAAACTTGGGATAATTTTGATGAATGTGCAGGGAGTTCCAACATTTGCATTATGAATTCGACTATCATGCTAATTTTCTTCGTAATTACCCACTTTTGGTTATTATCCAAACACTCATAGTTGCCAACGGAATAATGCCTAAAATTATGGTAGAAAATATCCAATTTGGGGATAAAATATCCTCCCCGCCTTCGACCCTACAATATCCCCGAATATGTTATCCTCTAATCGGGGGATATTTATATCCCTCTTTGGGGATATTTATAGCCCTCTTTGGGGATATTTATATCCCCCGTTCGGGGATATTTATATCTCCCCTTCGGGGATATGTATATCCCCCCTTCGGGGATTTTTAGATCCCCCCTTCGAGGATATTTAGATCCCCCCTTCGGGAATATTTCTATCCCCAAAACAGTGCTACATATCCATGAACTGGAGATTTTTCAAAAGTTAATTTCCATCCGAAAAATTTCATATTCCTGAGTATGTAAAAGAAAATTCTCTATAAAAATGATATTTCATTACTGTAAAAATGCGTTAGCCAGCAGTTTCCATCATGTAAACATCTTGCAGGATGTTCAACCCAACCTCGCACCACATCCGACGCTATATATATGATTTACTCGCCCATAACGTCATCCTCGCTTATCACCGTTACAAAAATGTTCTACGAACATCGTTAACTCTTTTCATGGGCGGTATAAAGAAAGCTCGTGTTCGTATACGACGTACCAAATTGGGACCAGAGACCCCGTTTATTTGACAATATCTATCACTCGTGAACGTGTCTCTAAAAATCCCAAAAATGTGAAAAATCAGAAAGTCCATAAAACCTGAAAAATAATACCTGTTGTATTATAGAAATTCACGGCACCCTTGGTACAAAAATTGTAAACTGTCTAGAGAATGTATTGTGAGTGTGAATCGTGTTAGAGCTAATCACTATCACCTGGGAGCCTCTTTGCACTGAATTGGTATTATAGATGATCCAAGTTGTTGTTGTGGGGCGGAAGTCCAAGACGTTGATTATATTTTATGGCATTGCCCGAAACTCGAAGAGGAACGGAGTAACTTATTAATCAGACTAAGAAAGTCGACATGATGTCTCCCCTACACAACAATAGTATATTACACCATAAGGGCAAAACGTATGAAATTCCTGCACTGCGCGGCATGATCCCCTCGGCTTCGCCTCAGTTCAGGGCTTTCAAACCTCTGCCCGCGTGGTGTATACAATTTTTCTTTATGGTGGTGTGCGTGTAGTTTCATCGATGCACGAATCTTAGACTTTCTGCTTCGAAATTGATGACGAATATACTTACTTTCGACCGAGGTATAAAGAAAAAAAAATTTCAGATGCAACTGACCTCAAGTACGTCGAAGAAATATGTCAATTTATAAGAGAATGTAAAATTAAAGTGTAAGCCAGACTCGTTGAAATGTTATTAACAAACTATGAATTTGCGAGGAATGATGTGTAATAATATTCCTGTATCAGATAGTGTACATAAATCTTATGTATAGATTTCAGCACTTTAAATAAATAAATAAAAAAATCCTGAGAAATTCAAAGTGGCTAAAATGGAAAAATTGCGCGAGAAAAAAAATGACCATCTTCAATTTTCCAATATTACAAAAAAAATTAAAATATTTCAACACACAATTGTCATTAATGGCAAAACCGAATCCCGCTGAAACTGCCACAGTGCATCTCATCATTTATGCCGACTCCTCACTAAAGCAGTTGAGATCAGTCGGTGAAATTCCCAGGACTTCGTTAGTCTTGCTGCATAGTCCAAGATACCAAGTGTAGGGAGTTGTATAAACGAGTTTAGTTGTACAAGATTGCACTGTCGCGTGCGCCACTGCATTGCTTCATGCTATAGCGCGACAGATTGCCGCGAGATAGAGATCTTCGTTGGTGGTGTTAGAGTGTATACACCAGATAGATGGCATCTGAAGTTCCAATTGAGGAATTGTTTGAAATCCAAGAAACCGTACAGTAGTGTGGTTCTCTTAGGGCGCAGTAGTACTATGATGACTTTTTTGATGTGAAACATCTAATGCCGCGGGTGGGCTCGGAACAATTTGTTTTCGGGATAGGCAACTTTCCTTGACAAAAATATATAAATATACTCCACTGCTTACCCATCGCCTCCTCGCTGCCATCGACGCAAAGGCGATGCGCACAAGTTGTATGTACATATCGAGATACGCTGAAAAGAGTTGGAAATTTTTTTTAACAAATTAGAAAATTTTTCAAACAATTTCTCCAAAATTTTGACAAAGTGTTGAAAAAATCTTGAAATTTTCAAAAAATCTTGAAGAAGGATGGAAATTTTTGTGAAATTTAGAAAATTTTTCAGAAAAAATTGGAAAAATTAACAAAAACTTACAGAAAAATTGACAACAAAATTGGAAAAGTTTTGCAAAAATTCAGAAGAATTTTGAAAAAATTTGCAATTTTTGTTTTAAATTGAAAAAAAATTGCTACAAGTTTCAAGAAATTTAGAGCACTTGTCTAAAAATTTGAAAAAAAAAAAAATGGAAACATTTCCAAAAAATTGGAAAAAAATTCTAATAATTTTCAAAAACTGGAAAAATGTAGAAAAGGTTTGGAATAATTTTTAAACAACTTGCAAATTTTTAAAAATTGGAGAAAATGTCGTGAAATTTTGGAAAAACTTTTCAAACATTTAAAAGAACTGAGTATTTGAAATTTCCAATAATTCGCGAAAAATCGTCAAAAAATTTGGATCAATTTAGATCAAAATTAGTGTTTCCATGTTTCACATCTACCAGGTGTCCCATGACGGCTCGCTTCTTTTAGTTTGCGCTTGGATCCGATTTAGGATATACCGCGACCCCGGCGCCACTGGAAACCGACTTTTTCCCAAGCTGTACAGCATTTACACAGTTCGAACCGGTGAACCCGATACACACTGCAGATTACTTTGGTAATGGGTCCACGTGGTCGCGAGATTTTTAATGGTTGAAAAAAATCTTCGAAATACGGCGCTGAAAGGTTCTTCTGTGGCGCCAAAGGGCCAGACCTACTTCACTCGTTCAAAGTATAGAATGATACCTAGTGGAGAGAGTTTGCGGGTGATTGAGAGATGCAATTACGACTGGTCGAGTTTACAGTGAGGGGCGAAGGGGAAGGGGGGGGGGGAGAAGGAGGCTACAATGGCTCGGAAAAACCTGTTTGCAATGGAAAGGGCTAAGAAAACTCGCTTCGCGGTTATCCAGACAACAAAATGCAGAAGCCGGTGACTAATATCACAGTGCGTCAACGCGTGCGGCGCCTTACAACCTGTTTTTCAATGGTCTTGAGTTTACTTGCGATGATCTGTTCTTGGTGAGACAAGCAATCAGTTTGGCACGTTACCTTCTAAGTAAAAACATTTGATGTAGAAGATAGAAGTGTAACAGTGTAAAAACGGCATGTAGTATGTAATTTTTCACACTTCAATTTTTTTCTATTTTTCGGTGGCGTCAATATTCTCAAAATCATTGGATTTCTTGCAATTTATAAAATTAGAAATTTTTTCTACATTTATAAATAGATATATATAGAAATATAATAGAAATTTAGAAATTTGGAAACTTCACGGTTTTTTTTCATTTGGGACATTGTGCTGGAATTTTTTTGGGAACTGATCAAATACTTTATTTTTTCAAATTTTCAACATTCGAGACATTTTTAAGATTTTTAAATTGAAGACAGTTACTTAAATTAAAATTTAACAATTTTTGAAAAAATTGCATTTTTGAAAATTCCTCATTTTTTCTTTTTCGTTTTTTTTCACATTTTTGTGTTGGTAATTTTTAAAGAATTTTGAATTTGCAAAATTTCATAAGCTCCGAGTAAGGCTTTTCCTCAATGATTGTGCAATTGGTATACAACCAATTTCATTGAGGTGCTTGCATTATGAACTACTAATAGTCTATAGATGGGAAATCCTCATGACCAAAATTACGGGGTTCAGTGAAATTCACTGCCGTCAAATCCGATAATTAGATTTCCCGCCCGAGATATCCGAGCTATTTCCCGAAGTAGGAGCGGAAATGGAATTTATGGAGGAAAACTCGAGGAATTAAATCACAGTCGATTTGAGATGCCGAATTTACCTCGCAAAGTGGTATTACGATGGTGTTATACTACCTATAGACTCACGAAATTCGCGAGTGAGGGATAATGAGAAAAGCATTGGATCACAAGGACCAGTGATGGCAATCTAATCTCAGCTTGAACATTCTGAGCTAAATGACATATTGTCCAAATTTTTGTTTAACTTAAATATTTTCATAATTTTCAAAATAGTCGCACCCCTTCAAAACTTTTTTAAATGTGCAATTTCTTTGCCAGTTCTTCAAATTTCGTTTTTTTACCTCTGTCCATTTTTAAAAATATTTTAGTCTTCATTTTATTTTTCGATTTTCAAAATTCGGAAAAGCCTAAAATTTTCAGCAATTTGTGTAAGTATTATAGTAGCGACGTGATTTATATGCTCTCTTCGGAATGTAAAGCAAGACAAAAAAATTTCCACCGACATTAGCGACGTGCTCCAGTGAAAGTAGTTAGAGATTCTCAATTTGGAGGTGTGCATCGGAAGCCGTCATGACTCACGAATTACGAAATTCGTGCGGTCCATGTTGATGCTGGGCGGTTTAACGAGATGAGTTCAGCACCTTGAACCTATCGGTTCCGGAGTGACACAACATGGCATCAACGCAGCGTGAGAAGCTACTGCATTGAAATGTTTAGATCATTTCGTGGATCTCCATTGACGATGTAGAGCGGTAGTTATTTCGATAATGATGTATGATATAAAAGTGGAAGAACTAGTGGTCTGTGCATGTGTGTGCCCCACTCGGGGCACAAACAAAACTGCCCGATTTGGTATTTCAGCACAGCAAACTAAATTTATTCTTCTCCAATATACCCCGGTTAATCAGAACCGTTGCCATACTGAACTTGCAAATTTGAGAATTTTAAAATAAGTCATTAATGAAGCAGATAATGATGAATATTTGAGTAGATGCATGGTGAGCATGAGGATGAGACTTACTTGAGTGGGAGTGAGACGCCAATAGGAGTGCGGCCGCAATAAAGACGATAACTTTAATATTTTACCCAGTGGAACAGTATAAACAATTGCAATCGTTAATAACATTGCATATACTCCACGAATGCCATGCAAAATGTAATCCGCTCAATTCTGAACGGAAATGCTTCGATTGAGACCAATCGCTGGGTTCATTCATTCACTCATTACATACGTAATTGTTGAGACTGCTATACCTCCTTAATTATGCAAATTATCGAAAAAAGGCATTTTACATAAAATACGGATTTTGATATGGGGAACAACTTTTCTTATATAAATTTTGCGCTAACTCTAATAGTTTATGCAGTAGAACATTATAAACAATTGGCATTGTTAATAACAATATATGTAATGGATCAATTCCATGCGGAAACTAATCAGATCTAAGTTACGTGAAGATGCTTCGGTTGAATCATTCAGTACCTCGATTGCATAATTCAGTCGGGAGAAATCGTGGACGAAAAATTTGACCGCATACATACCTAGCTACATACACACGCACACACACACAGACAGATATTTTGTTTTAAATAGTCTAGAAAGCCCAGAAATACCATGAGACGTGAAGATCTGAGGGAAAATCCATTTTTCATTTTCGGGGGCTAAAATGTCGTGCATCAATGAATGCCTGATGGGCCTCTAGGGTTCTCAAATCTGCCTCTTTCGGCTGAGCTTTGGAAAGTTTCCCATGAAAAAAATAAACCACTCTGGAACAATATATCCATTAGCCTGCACGAGTCATAAAAAAATGAAAGGAAGATAAACACGTCACGGGCTATCATAATTTACGTTAAGGGGGTGTTGGAATCTAATAACTCGTTCTCACCTGCTGCAACTTCCCCGGATTATCGAAGGTATGAGTTTATCAGGGGATACTAGGGAGGCCCGCTAACGCCACTCTTGTCGTAAATGCTCGGCGTGCCCATCGTTGCATGACTGCAATTATTCGCTCGGACGAATCGGCTTCAATGCAAAGGCAGGTTCATTAACGTGAACTTGACTGGGACTACCGTGACGCGTAACAATTAGTGTGCGCGGGGGGGGGGGGGGGGGGGGAGAGGACCGGGTGGATTTCGATGGCATACAGCTACAGCAATTAAGATGATGCAGAAATCAACAATTTTTTCGTCATCATCAACTGGAGTATCTTATGTCGTATATATGTCGCGATTAAAATTTTTGACTCATTATTATTATTATCATTAGTAATCTTGAAGTATAAGTGGAAGTTGCTCAGGAGAAATATCGCGCAAATTTGCACACAGCGTATAGACTCGCATAAATATCCAGAAATTGATATATACACACACACACACACACACAACTGGCCAATTTCCCAGATGGGGAATTCGAAGCTTGGACTTGATAGCTTCGCCATAGCTTCATCCCATGTATAAGCCTAGGTCAAACCAAGTTTAGTTATATGCAAGATATCGAAGCTTTGTTGGCGCACCTTGTGCCAAGCTTGGCTCAATCTTAGCGTCCCTAGCGTTGATCCACCGGCAGAATCCAATCTACATATTGAAGCATATTTTTCCTAGTTTCGATTTGCCGGCTTCACCGAAACTCTGCTTAATATCGGATACATATATAAATCCAGGATTACTGCACCACCTAAACCCAAGCTTGGAAACCAATGCTCGACTAAGCTTGGCCCAACCTTGATGTTCCTGTCTTCGAAGTTTGAACCAAAATAAATTTTGTAGCTTGGACCAAGATTAATTCCGATGCTTCCACCACGAGAAACTTTGGAACTTGGACGAAACTGTATTTCGAGGCTTGTACCAAGATGAAGTTCGAAGCTTGTATTAACCTACGTGGCCAAGCTAGGACGAAGCTTATTCTCTAAGCTGGGATTGCTGTTACATTCGCATGTTCTGCACAGATTGACCGAGGCTTCAAAACTCGGCTTTGACGATGCTTAGTCCAGCCTCGTCCAAGTTTTGATCAAGCTTCATCGCATGGTCAATTCCCACCTGGGTTACCGTCTAATGAGTAGAGGTTGTTGAAGGTCCTACGTTCACAGGGGGGCTTCGAAGACTGTTTCACATGATTAAATTTTTTTTCATGGATTCCGACCGATAGCAGGGACATTTGGTGTGTGCTATCGGTGGTATCCATAAAATGAGACCGCAAGGCCGGGCGGGAACCTATCCCGACAATTCCCAATTTTTAAAAATTCCGAAAATGCGGGAAATTCGACAACTCAAGGCGTTCAAAAATTTCCAAATGAGACTTTTCAGAAGTTCCATTTAGCTGTAAAACAGTGGAGTGCTGTCACGATGAAATCAGTTGATATGACATAAGAAGGCTTGAACTTCTTAAATTCTCCAGTGGCATAAAACAATTTTTCGACTCATCAGAAACTTTTTTAATATTTCAATTCGGCTAATTATGTCTTACAAAGACAATTCCAAAAACTCCTGACAACCCCAAGTCCTTATCTGTTATAGGAGAATCCACATCTTCAGCCATAACAAATTGTGAGTACAAGTTGGGGAAACTTGTGAGAATGGAGCGGTACGAGGATGAAGGTGGTGAGGACAGTGACAACGAGACGGATCCTGAACAACTTCTCAACGAGTGGCTGGGCGAGCTCGACAGTCTAACAGTGGTAAGTTATTCTATTATTCGGTTCAAGTACTCGTGCGTCTTGAGGTACCTGCGCAAATACATGGTTACGGGGATTGTGCCGGGCCAAACCCAGAAATTATCGTATAATGTTTCGCATCGTTAATCACAGCATCGAGGGTCGGGTCTCGCAATTTCGCGGCTGTCGAAAATTTGCAAATTGTTTTTCTCAATTTAAGGAATTTTCTTCATTTATGTTTTTTTTAATTTCCGAAAATTTTGAAACTTTCTGAAATTGTTCAAAAGAATTTCTTTCGAGAGTGGAAATTCTCACATGCATTATATGTTCACATTTTATGACTCCGTAAATCATTTTGGGACATTTTTGAGATAGCGTCTGCGTGTGTATGTGTGTGTGTTTTCGAAAATTTTCGAAAAATCTAAAATTGGAAAAGTTGAAGAAATTTCAAAAAAAAAAATTAATTCTACCTTGATGTGACCGGGACTCATATCTCTTTCACATTAGGAAATCAACTTTAACCTGGGAAAACTTAGGAATTGATCGACTTAGGGTCGATTACTGATCCCATTACACCAAAAATGTATCGCTACATTTTTTCTCATTACGTGGCCATCATGAACAGCTGATGTTAGCTGCCGACGTCTCTCCCATAAAATCCAAATTAATTGAACGAGACGTATCTGCTATGTCGGGCGCTCCTCAATTGATGTCAATTGATGCGTACAAATAAATTTACCACAACCTCGAGCCCCATATTCTACTCAAATTAACATTCTACGATTGCCATTGAAATTAGGGCAAAAAATAACCCGTTCAATATTCCCACAAGGATACTCATACTTGGCGTTCAAATTCATTCATTCATCAGATTTTGATTGAAATCGATCCATTGCATCAATTGTTATAAACAATTTTGATTGTTTATGATGCTCTTCCGGGATAACCGTTGGAGGCACAAAAAAATATGTCTAACAAAAGTTGCTCTACGTGTAAAAATGCACATTTTAGGTTTTATGACTTTTCACGCTACCTCGCATAATCAGTGAGATAGTGTAAATTGTTGCTAAATAAACGCGACGTAAGTGCGCCCCTCCGCGGGTCGCATCAATAACTTCCCGATAGCCTGTGTGTGAGTGTGTTATATGTGTGTGGGTGTGTGTTTGTGTGTGTGTGTGGCGATAGACGTATGAAGTCAGGTTGTATAATCAGTTACACAAATTCCACTATTGATCTATTATTATGATTTTTATCGATATCTCGTAAAATATGAGGTCTAGAAAAAAAAGTAATAAAACATGAAATGTGTAGTTTCATGAGAGGAGCAACTTTCGTTAAGCACTTTTTTTCGTATCTGTCACCGTTCTCGAGATACAGCGTTATAAAAAATTCAAATTGTTAAAAACAATTGAACGGATGAAACAATTGCAAAAACAGTCCTTTGAGATCTGGAGACCACTGAAACGCGTCAGTCAAAAAAAAAAAGGAAATCCCTTCGGTGGTTCCGCCGGAAACGTTAAACAAAGTTATTTGTTTACACACATACAGACACTTTTCTGAAATCACGTCAGGATGATGCAAAACTTCGAGAAACGTGAAAATTTCATCGTTGAAAATTTTATCTGGTACTTTTCATTTTCGGGGTCATTACAATAACTTCCCTAGATCGAGAAATTAAAAAAATCACCAAAATTAATCAATTTCCGGAACGAGCCGATCTATGGGTATACTTGTGTGTATGCAAAATAAGTAGCAAAAATAATGCAATGACATGCAGCCCCAAAGTCCCCTCTCCACTCAGCTCATACCGCACAAGCAACACCATCAACATCAGGAGAAAATGCCTCAGCGCAAATTATCATCAAATGAAAACTTACAGACCCGTGAAGTTGAAATTACAGAAGTTCCATCGTATGAGCAACATCAAGCGAGCATTGAAACGTGAACAAACACCTGATAGAACATAAAGTGCATGAACGACTCGGTAACCCATTGAAATGGGAAAATTCGGCTAAACCAAAAATTCTCCGTTATAAACCATAGACACATCAATGTACCGTCTATTGCTCTCACTGGTGTTCGCAATAGTTCTCTCGTGAATAATTTGCCATTCACTGGCACAACGGTCGCCAGGAAACCGACTATTCCCGACGATTGACAGTGGTGAATATATCACGTTTCAAAGTCCCAAGAGCCCAATGCACAATTTTGCCATACGGAGCACGAGTTTTCCGGTGCTTTCTGTCTCAGTGGTTAGGTGCTGTATATAGTTTCACTGAACATCAGGCATGATCACTGTTTCAAATAATCGTAAGAAATGAAGGACTCGGATTAGACTGTAAAACGAGAGCAAATTGATGCTTCAAAACTGCAGAAAAAAACAGTTTATGGAAGAGATTTATGGAATTTGCGTAATTTGGAATCCCCGAAGTAATCTTTACTGAAGTATCCATCCAAACGAATGAATCCCCTGATTTTCAATTCAAAATAGGGGCTCTGTTATCTCAACCTGCGCACATCGAAGTACAATAAAGTACACAGGATCATGCCGAGAAAATTTCCGATGCCAACCACTGTGGCTCTATTTCACTTCAATAATTCGCCAGATATAAGGGAAATAAACTTCTCCTATAGAATGCATTTTTTCGATTGCTAAGCCAGTGTGCCGAAGAGAGCTTCCATAGGATGCGACCCAAAATTTTCGATTACCCAATACCATCAACTTCAGTCTCTCACTATCCAGAAATTGAACAATTTCATCTTCAATCTTGTCAAAACCGATCTCTATAAAAATAGGGAAATAACTTCATCAAAATTCAAAGTGAGTGAGCTGAAATGAATCTATAATCCCAACGTTCTACCTCGATAACGGTTAGAGATACAGCAAAAAGTGTGCAATGAAAATTGTTCCTTACATAATGAGGCACATTTTATGTTATATGGCTTTTTATCGTACTTCTCCAAACTTGGGAGATATGGTCATCGACAAGTGGATCCGACGCATGGTGGGCCCACCCATCTCTCGTTTTACTTTGAATTTTATTGTCGTGTTACACCACTGGATGATGCAATTTTGAAGCATAATAAATTGCGGGAGGGTGAAGAAGAGCCCTTGGACTTGCACTTGGCGCGGAGGTCGGTCAAGGCGCTTCAGATCGATAACCTGGCAACGCCGAACGGATAAGGCTGGTCGCTGACCTCACCGCACCATCCCTCCCCCTTTTTTCATCGTTAATCTCATCCCTCATTGTGGTATATGCATACCTATGCAGAGCAATTAAATGATCATCTCAGATCGGTGGAAAAAAAAATTTGTATGGGTGGGTGGGTGGCTGGGGGGAGGGGGGGGGGTCACATCACCCGACGGGGTCGCCTAATGAGACCTTGGGGCAGAATGGGTTGATCAGTGCACTGGTATGTCCCACAGGACACGTGTCCCATAATACCCTCTGTCCCATAACACCCCACTTCCCCCCAGGTAATAACGTTATTTGAGCTACGAAAATGGAAGAATGTGGCGAAAATTTGGGGTTTTACGAAAAATGTCATAAATACTTTTATGTGGAGAATTTAATTTTGAACAAAAAAGATTAATATCATTTTCTTCTAATCATGTTCGTTGAGGAGATACAGACAAATTGGATGAGAAGAATTGGCGTTTTCACAATTCGAGGTTTTGATGAAAAAGCATTGGATAGTAAAATAGTAGAAGGGAGGAGAAAATAATGAATGAATATAATTAAAATTGTGCAGCGTTCTTTGCTGGAGGAGGATGCTCAGGATCTGCCAAGTCTTATTGGGTTACAATCACTCCGGACAATTCGAGACTATCGGGGAAGATGTCGGCGAGCAAGTTATGTAATTCGATAATTCGCTTCGTGGAATTGCTTGTGTAAATTTCTACTGCTATCTTGCTCATACGGGGTGGGGGTATAAATCGACACGCAATTTTCAAGAGTGCAGGAATCGAGTAAATCAGGTGAAAGCGTATCAATCGACAGAGTGCTTATTCACAGCATTTGTCCTTCGGTTTGCTGACTATATGACGGAAACGCAGCTGACTAATCAATGTCTTTTTGGCGTTTAGCAATTTTGGAAATTATGGAAATTTTAGAAGACTGGAAAATTTTGAAGGATTTGGAAACTTGGAAATTTGGAACTTTCCGAAGTTTTGGATATTTTGAAAATTTGGGAAATTTTGGAAATTTCGGAAAATTTGGGATACTTGGAAATTTTGGATATTTTGGAAATTCTGGAAGTTTTGGAAATTTTGGAAATTTTGGGAATTTCGGAAATTTTGGAAATTTTGGAAATTTTGGAAATTTTGTAAATTTTGAAACTTTTTTATATTTTTGTCGTTTACTTTAGACTCTATCGAATTTCTCCGAAATACTTATTTAGTCAAGATATTCTTTGGATTTCTTTTTATTTAGCAAGTTTGTACGTTTGTTTAACCGAAGGGCATCGATCGCTCATTCAGTCGTGATAATTTAATCGCTCCTCGTCTCGTTCAATATTGACTCGGCTTTGCTGAATTTTATGAGCTGTCAGAATTCTTTATCTTAGTCAGCACATTCCGAATGAAGGGCTGGGTGAAGGTTTACGCTGGTTCATCGTATTCTTTATTTTAATTTTTGATTTCTTCTACATTTCTAAAATTTGTCAAATTTCTCATCTTATCAGTTTCATTTTCTTTTAATTTTCGCACTAATTTCTGCAGATGGGAAAACTTTTTCAAATTCTTTTTTCGAATATTTTGTGATAGACACAAATTTTCCAACTTCTTTTACAAATTTTTCCCTTTTTTTTTTCGTTCCAAACTTTTAAATATTTTTTCAAACTAAACTATTTGTAATTTTTGAATTTCGGAGGAAGTCGTAATTTAGAACTTTTTTAACGTTTTATTTATCATTTGATTATTCACCAAGATTAATGTTTAAAATTGTAGTTGGGCGCGACCTCTCGCGGTCGGTATGTGAAGCAGCGGTTACCATCACTGGCAAAGGTATGACAGCGAACAATCCCGTCGCTACCGACAACTGTATCCAGGATCTGCTTTACCGTTAGCTTCTTGCAGAGTTCCAAATTTTCCCGCATCGGTTCGTCAATACTTCGGTGTGCTCAACTAATGAAACTTATCACCTTCTGCATCTTCTACCCTTAAAGACTTTCGGAAATTGGAGAACTCTGAAGATTTTTTGAATCTGAAATTTTTCTTTTTAACTTCCACATTTTGAGGGAAGTTATCGTTATGGATCCGAAAATCGAAAGTGTAAATTTCACCTGATCTCCAGGTTCCATGGCTCTTAGAAACGTTTCCGACTATTTTGAGCGCGATGTTTGCCTGTGTGTGTGTGTGTGTGTGTGCGTGTGTGTATAGTAGCCGAAGGTGAAGATGGGTGGTTGGTTGGTCTGAGGGTGGGTGGGTGGGTGGGTGGTTGGTTGGTCTGAGGGTGGGTGGGTCGGTGGGTGGTTGGTTGGTCTGAGGGTGGGTGGGTGGGTGGGTGGTTGGTTGGTCTGAGGGTGGGTGGGTGGGTGGTTGGTTGGTCTGAGGGTGGGTGGTTGGTTGGTCTGAGGGTGGGTGGGTCGGTGGGTGGTTGGTTGGTCTGAGGGTGGGTGGTTGGTTGGTCTGAGGGTGGGTGGGTGGGTGGGTGGTTGGTTGGTCTGAGGGTGTGTGTGTGTGTGAGGGTGGGGGGTGGGGGCGGTGGGTGGGTGGGAGGGGAGGGTGTGTGTGTGTGAGCAAAATTTCGTCAAACGATTTGTCATCCGAGTACAAAAATTAGCACAGAAAAAATGTCGACATTGAGTTTCGGTTTAGTCAATCACATATCCCTTCCCTCGTGGCCTTTTGGTCATCGAATCCCCGACGCTGTGGTTGAAATGTCACAATCTGCTAAGCAAAACGCAAGTCTCCGGTGGTATAGATTTGTGTTTATTGTACTAAATACAGTTCTCATTTTAGACAACAATATTCTCATTTAGACAACAATATTGCGTATGCCACCAAATGGGCCCTCCGAATTTGTCTCTGTACAACTGGTTTACATTAATAGAAACCTAATAGCTAATCGCAAAATGTCTCGAAAAACAGTATTTCCAAAATGTCCCTTTCAAAATACCAGTTCCACGAATACACATTCACTAAGAAAGTTTTCACGAGAGTTTAGGCTTTGTTTCACATCAGTCTTTTCTAGTTGGTTAGTGGTAAGCGTTTTCAAGTCTCCGGTGGTATAGTGGTGAGCATTTCCGCCTGTCACGCGGACGACCGGGGTTCGATTCCCCGCCGGAGAGATTTTTTTTTTTTTCTATAGGCGTCGCAATGCTTGAGGCTGAAAATGTCCAATCACATAATTACGATTTGACCAATCATGAATTGTAAAGGGCACGCAGAACATTTATAAACAGCGATCTCGTCCTTAATGTTGGTGGTCTCAACATGCTGCGTTTGCGGTTGATGTCGTGGTTTCCCAACGCGCTTTTGTAGGGGTTTTAATATTCGCTTTCGTTAATTCATTTCTACGGTTTTTATTGCCAGAAGCCCTGCAACTGACCTCTAGCCCCGAGGGCTCCCCGCCCAAGTGTTTACCGTATTTAACGTTTGAAATCATATTCCCTTACTTCTTCCGTAATTTCATCACAACTACTTGAAATATTTTCTATTAGAAATGTGCAATTTCCGGGGGAAGCGTGGGTCATAATGGGACACTTGCAAACAAATACACATATATATGTCTAATGGTTAGTTCAGGAGCATTTTGGATTATAGATGGTTTTCTATGAGGACATATGTCACTTATAGGGACAGACTTCATTGTATTTTTGACGGTTTTTATACTTTGGGAACTGCTCGAAAGTTAACTTTGAGGTCAACTTCGAAGGAAAGTCATCGGGAACTTAACCCGATGCAGGGCCGGGGGATGGCTTCCATCATAGGCACCTGCCATCGTATAGCACTGGGCTTTCTAGAGGTTTAACCTGTGCTTAGCAATACGATTCTCCAAAACGGCGAAAGTCGGCCCCAGGCGCATGGGTGTCCAGTAGTCCTCCTAAAGAAATGCCGAAACAGCAGTCACCTTGTGGGGGGGGGGGGGGGGGGCAAATGAAATCTTCCTATATCTAAGGTAGGTAATGATTTTGTGAACTGTGAGTCGATAAACAAATGGTAAACAAATGTATTCTTCTTTGATGCTCAATTCATTGAATTGTATTAAGAATAAATGTTTACAATTTTTTAAAAAGTAATAAACTGAACACTGTTCTTACGTTTAGTCATTTCAGCAATTTAAGGCAGTATTCTTAACTTCCCGATCTTGAGGGAAGTTATTGTTGTGGGTTCGAAAATCGAAATCGGAAATTTTACCTGATCTCCACGTTTCATGACCCTTAGAAACGTTTCCGACCATCTTTAGCGCGATGTTTGTGTGTTTGTGTGTGTGCGTATGAGAGCAAAATTTTGTGGAACGATTTCTCCTGAACAAATTATCCGATTTCTTATACTCATTCGATAGGTTTCCGCCTAACTTAGACCTGATTAGATTTGGAACATAATCGACCCAGCGGTTCTTTACTTATTAACAAATTGAATAGTTAATATCGTTGCATCGTGAGAACGGTTGAAGATACGAAACAAGTTATTCAATGAAAGTTGTTCCACACACAAAAATACATATTTGGTGTGGTATAACTTTTTTGGCTAACACCGATAGTTCATTGGTATTTACGAATTCAATTCTTCAGATCGCTCTATAGCAAGTACAGGTCGAGATACGAAAGAAAGGGTCGAATGCAAGTCGTTCCACACGTAAAAATACACATTTGAAGTTTCATCCCTTTTTCTGCCAACCCCCATGCTTAATTGTCGTTAACAAATTGCATTGTTTATCTAACTACTATATATTAAGAATTATGAATTCTTTTAATATTTGGAAATTTTGAAAAGTTTAAAAAGTCTATAATTTGAGCCATGAACCGAAATTTTGGATATAACATATACGGGGCAACATATATGGCTTTCTTGCAGTTTTTGAAAAGCTCTGAATTTTGGATAAATTTGAAATGTCAGAAAACGCAATTGTAGTGGTTATTTTCAAAATTTCCAACATTGGTTAAATTTTTAGAATTTCAAAAACTGATGTTCTTCCCGACGAATCACTGCACCAAATATTGAACACTCCACCAATTTAAAAACGACTAATCCTGACATTGATAGGCCTTGTCCGCCCAATTAATAATTGAAAAGTCTCCAATCTGGTGTGTCCATCGACCCATGTCCCAATAAAAAACATTCTCCCCAGCCTATTAAAATCATCACGAGCCCAACATGACAGATGATGAATGAAGAAAACGAGTGTTACATTGAGTCGGGAGTTTCCGGCGTCAATATCGGTATGCGGGTTTCGTATATCCTCAGCACATCCTGTATCCCGGTTTCTGAACATGCGAGCCTCTCGCTTGCATTGCAATTGTCTTGTAGGTGTTCAATCGTTTTTGTTAGACGGGACAAATGATTATTCTGGTGAAGATAAAAAAGTGAGAGTTTGTTTGTCTCTCTAAGTTATTGAACTCATCCTCTGAATATTTAAAAAATTTTGCAAAGGAATTTCGATTAGTCGGTTTTTTTTTATTTGTCCCTCTCTCTTGTACTCCCCACGTCAGCCGCTCTTCTGCATTTTCTTCAAAAGGGAGTACGGGACACCCATCCATGAGGCTGGGGCCGACTTTCGCCATTTAGGCCATCGCATTTCTAAACACAGGGTAAACTTCCAGAAACCCCTGCGCTATAGTGGCGGGCGCCTATCATGGAACACCCCCCCTCCCGGTTAGGTTCCCGGTTAAGGTTCCCGGGTTAGGTTTCCGGTGTACGTTCCCGGCTTAAGGTCCCGGGTTAGGTTCCCAGGTTAGGTTTCCGGGTTAGGTTCCCGGATTAGGTTCTCGGGTTAGGTTCCGGGTTAGGTTCCCGTCCGGCCGTGTGGTCTCATGTTATGGGTATCGCCGCTAGCACACACGGATTGTTCCTGCTATCTGTGTGTATGTGTGTGTTCCAATTTTTTTTTCTTTTTCACTCAAAAGTCTCATCTGCAACAAAATGTTTGCAAGCTTTGAATAAAATACATGAGCTTTACATTATTCCTATTTGTATGATGTTTCACTGCATTCAGAAGAAAATTATGGACCAATGTTGTATGCCCAACTATTACTCTTGAGAATTACTTGATTCTTCCGCTCTTCTCCAAAGTATGAATAAAAAAATGGGCAAATTAATAAAATAAAGTCTGAAATATTTTGAGAATTTCGAAACATTGTATGGACATACTATGTTGAGATAATTTAAAATTACTTATAGAATTCGTGTATAGAAAGTTCTTATTGTCTGAAATCACTTAGACCCGTCTCTCGTGAAATTTCCGCCAATTAGAGCCATTGGTCGCTGGTTGTGCTGTCATTTGGTCGTTTCGCGTGTCTCAGATCGACTCATCAGATAAAATGAAACCTTAGAAAAGAAACATTGGGATGGAAAAAATGGAGAAAAGGGACGCCCAAGTGGAATGGTCTGCACGTGCCCTAGTGAGCAGCAGCTGCACAACTTTTGGGCGTCTCCTGGCATAGTGGTTCCTTGTCTATTGAGTGTAACGTGATACTCGCTTCCGTGTCAGGGGCTAATGGCGGCTTCGTGCGCGAAAATTTTGATGGATTATTGAAAATTGATGTGTTATTACCTTATCTCAATTTGCATATTCCTACTTATCCGTCCTAATTTGGTATTTTTAATTTCCGAATTATTGAACTTCTAATTCTCATAATTTTTTCGTTTTTGAAATTTCCATTTTTCGAATAGTTCGAGAAGAATTTCAATTTTTTCGAACGACTGTAAGGTATGGGAAAAAGTCAGTGGCGGCGTTGGGCGCTCTCGCGGTGTATCCTAAATTGGATCGAAGCTCAAAAACAACGTTCTAGGATTTCAGGAAATTGTCACCATCGCGTTCTTAATAAGATGAATCCTGTCACATCTTTTATATGCAATTATCCAATCCTAAAAACTTCATTCCGCTAATCTCGCTGAAACCGTAGCAGCTTTAGTGTTCATTCCGTACATGCAGCTATCCTGGCAAAGCCATGGTTAGTATTAAAACTTGATGATACCACATGTGCCCGAGCACCAATTTAGTTGGCCTGGAGAGCCCAACTGTTCATTTTATTTCCTATAAAAGTCGGAAAATCCTACAAAATTTTCAATGGGAAATTGTTAATCACATTTGGGATATGTTCGCAAATTGAATTAACCGGGGTCCTAGTTGTTTAGATATTGGGGAAGAACCGAGGTCCAGCTAGAACAGACTTGGTTCGGCTGTTCACTACTGACAAATGGATATATATATATATCTGAATTCGAATAATGATAAGAGGCAGCAAGAATCCCATCCTTCCCCTGTGAAAAAGCGATAGTCTTAAGATAGGTTGGAGGTTGAGAATGGGCTATCCTTCAAGATGTTGAGGGTCCAAGGGGCGGAATACACTTATCTTGAGGCGAAATCTGCCACGCGCCCTTATGCACCATCTGTTGCGCTTTTGTCCTTGCCATTCGGCACGTGGGCACCACCAACATCACCAATCATCACCAACATTATCGCCTATTGCAAATTATCAGGCAATTTGGCCAAAATCGAAAAAAATTTATTCCACTTTTTCGACCCAAAATCGGTGGGAATATCTTCTGGGGGTTCCTATTGGATAGTATCAACGCACACGGGGCGACAAATTCAATTTTTAAAAACTTGAGTTTGCCTCCCCATAAGACCCCAATGTTAAATTTGGCCAAAATCGAAAAAAATTAATTTTACTTTGTCGACCCAAAATCGATGGGAAAATCTTCTGGGGGTTCCTATTGGATAGTACCAACGCACACGGGGCGACAAATTCAATTTTTAAAAAATTAAGTTTCCCCATAAGACCCCAATGTTAAATTTTGCCAAAATCGAAAAAAAATTATTTCACTTTTTCGACCCAAAATCGATGGGAATATCTTCTGGGGGTTCCCATTGGATATCATCAACGAACAGGGGGTGAAAAATTCAATTTAAAAAAATCAAGTTTGCCCCCCCCCCCTCCCCATTTCGATGATTTTCTCGACAAAAATGGGTGGGCAAATAATGAGTCCAATTTTGTAAAAAAATTAACTATGAATGGCGGCAATTCTTTCGTCATATATGAATGAACCGCATGGGAAAATATAAATGCAAAAAATTGTCAATTCCAACCAATAAGAGTATGCAATAGGTGATTTTGGTTATTTACAATTATTACAGGAAACAGATGTAATTGAATCTATGATCACCAATTATACAAATAGTCTCTTTGCTAAAAACGGAAGGCATCATTTTATTCAGATATCACGAATTTTCAGCCTGAGTCTGACACTTGATATGCCCACTGGTTCTGGGCATGTGTTGACTCCTCGTCGTCGGAGAAAATAATTTCCAGAGGGTTGTCAATCATGGCCATGTTAATCCATGATAAGTACGGATAGATATGGAGAATGATGGATTCATGGAAATCGCCGGTTCTGATCAAAATTCCTGACGCTTTGTCGTCGCAGAGCAATGAGCCACCTGTATCGCCCTAGAAAAACAACGAATATAAATGATTATTTATTGCGCCGATTGAGATACTTTTTCAGAGCACGATTTTAGAAGTTTTTTTTGCTGACCAGACGACTCATGTCACGGGCAACTCATGTCTCCAACAACTCATCTCCCAGACACCTCATCTACCAGCCAATTTACCTCCTAGACAACTCATCTCCCAGATAACTCATCTTCCAGCCAACTTACCTCCTTCACAACTCTGTGCAATTGCGAAAACTATACCAATCGAAAGCTTATCATCACGATTTACACTCAAGACATTATCTTGACGAGCACTCAGGATGGTATCCCAATGTAATGATATTCATTTTCCATTATATTTTGTCGCAGCAATTAGATTTTTGGAAGAAAATGGAAATTATTTTTTTTCCAAAAAGAAGTTTTTTTCAACTTAAGGTATATCGATAGGTTCAGGGTCCACGAGCTTGACCCTATATTGTGGTATTCATTTGAAAGAGTATTTTTGTCTCTATATTGAGGATTTTTTTGTGCAAATCTGTAAGTTTAATGGAGCAGATATAATTAATTGAAAATCACATAATGCAAGAGTAAAAATGTCTCAAATCGAGAAATTTTACCGGAAGCGTGGCATTTATGCGAAAAATTCACGAGCTTCCCCATAAAAAAAGCATACCACTATATAGAACAAGCATTCAACTACATCTTCTGAAAGTTCAAGCTTGATCCTAAGTTCGAGGATTTAATGAAACAATTAATAAAAAACTCTAATTTATCGTCGCTGGTTCGTCAGTGTCATGGCGGCTGGATCTGGTGATTTTTTTCCCCCTAGTATCTGAAAGTGTAATGGCCGCTGCTAGCTGTCCAAACATTGCCGCCAGCGTACAATAATAATGGTGAAAGGATATTAATATTTTAGCCAAAGCCTCCAGCGATTTTCGACGTTGATCGTAATGTTTTTTTTATGAACTGTCCACCCCACTTCAGTTAGTTCATTGTGGTAATTTTCACAACTGTCACAATTCCCGCGCATCGACCTCGTGGATTAGGTTAGGATATCGGTGACGCTACTAATGTCTAGGGATAAGCAAATGACTTTCCGTATAAATAATTTTTAGAAAATAAATGTTCATTTACTATTAATATCGGTTGCAATAATGTTAATATTATTTTTAAAATTAACTGAGAGGGTTTCCAAGCTGTAAATATATACTCTAGGAATCCAAAAATGAACATGAATTTTGACTAGGGTGTACTTCCGACCTCAACCTATCAATATATCTTAAGGTTTTTTCCTTTTCTTAAAATCTTTCATAACACAGTCGAAGAAAATATTCATGTTATACTAAGTAAAAGTGAGTGGGGTTTGCCGTGATGCCTCGGTTCCTAGCACAAATGGTGCGTTAAAACAGCAAATCAGATTTTAACATATGAGCTAAATTTCAATGAACAAATGAACGTTCAATTTAACGCACGTTTCGTAAGATTAGCAAATCAATTTTAACCTCAAACGCTAGGTTAACTTGACAAAGGGCCAGTCGCTCTCACAGCGTATCCTTTCGCACCGGCTACGAAAGTTTAGTAACAAATCAGATTCCACCGGACGACCATTCGCTAGAGTAACAGAAAAATTTTTCTGTCTGTTCAATGCTATTCGCTCAATTTCAAGCTGTTATGCCGTTATAAGTGGAAAATTAATTACCTTGCCTACAGCTGAAAATTGACGTGTACTTTTAACCCGGAATTCATTGGGCATTATTCGTGGATCTACTGGTGCGTAGGGATCAACTTGTACTTGGAGAACCGGAGTATGACGTAGCTTTTGTGAATGATGCTGTGCACCTAAGGATTCTTGGCCCCAACCGGCAACAAAACACGGACTACAGGATGCTGGTAGGGCAGGTGACTGATCTAGCTTGATAGGCTGCAATCTCGCAGAAAACGTTATCGGTGCCACTAGCTGGAACACAAACACATTTGAAGTACAGGATACTAAGAATAATTATCGGATATTCAAATTTGCCTACCTTCAATACAGCGATATTATGCTGTCTATACACATCTAGATCATTCGCAAACAACATTAATGCATAATCATCCGAAACTATTACTCGTTCAACTGATGGAAGTAATTCGGTTTCTGCCAAAGATACCGATTTACCCTTCACAGCTATTATATGGAGAGGCTCTTGGTAAATGCATTGTGCTGCGGTCAAAATATGTCTATCTGAAATGATGGATCCTCCACACTTGTAATTACCCTCCAACCATATTGACACCAAATGCTTATATGCAGCAAGTGTTGCCAATGTTCCCCTATATATGCCATTGGTGCCTGAAAATAATGACCCATGCAAGATTATTTGTGTGGAGAGCGCTCACCAGGTCGAATTTACTTCGCGATATCTTCATGTTCTTCTCACAGCAAATTTCACACCATCAGGTTGCTCAAATAGGTGAAGAAATTGGAGCTAGACGGAAGGTGCAAATTGGAAACGAAAGCTACAATCGAAGTAGAAGTTGTAGCGTTATTCGAATTCAGTATTGGGACGGTGATTGAGGTGAAACCAAGATGACATGAGCAAATGAAGAGATGGTCTCCTGATAAATTGCAATGGTCCAGTTGTCAATTGGGACAATGGTCCAATTAGTCATTGGGACAATGGTCGAATTAGTCATTGGGACAATGGTCCAATTAATCATTGGGACAATGGTCCAATTCGAAATTGCGGCAATGGCCCAGTTGACAATTGGGACAATTGTCCAGCTGATAATTGGCACGATTGCTCAAGTGGAAATTGGGACAATGATCAACTTGGAAATTGGGACAATGATCAACTTGGAAATTGGAGTGATGGTCCAATTGAAAATTGGGGCAATGGTCCAGTTGACAATTGGGGCAATGGTCCAGTTGACAATTGGGACAATGATCCAGCTGGTAATTGGGACGATTGTTCAATTGGAAGTTGGGACAATGGTCCAATTGAAAATGGATGCAATGTCCCAATTGTAAATTGGGACAGTGGTCTAATTGGGAAATGTGCCAATGGTCTAATTGGGAATTGGGACATTTGTCCAATTGTGAATTGGGACAATGACCCAATTGGGCATTGGGACAGTGGTCCAATTGGAAATTGGAACAATGGTCCCATTGGGAAATGCATCGTTGATCTGATTGAGGATTTTAATCAATCTCGAAAGTTGGTATAGGATTGGAATTTGAGGCACAGCTCCAACTCCAGAACCCAGTTTCATTACGACATAGTTTCAATATTGGCAATAAGGCATCAAATTGGTATTGAGATGTCTCAAGTTAAAATTCGAAGGCCTTGATTGGATTTTGGAATTTGGTGCAACGTTCCAATCGGAAATTGGGACGTTTGAATGTTCTAACACCGAAATCAGTCCCACCATTTTATCGAGTCCAGTGGATCAAATATATGAATACGTGCTTGGTTATAGTACTTCATTCACTTACCAGGCATGAATACGAAAAGTCCAAGTACAAAGATACCTCGTAAATTAACCATGATGACTATGTCGCATTAACTGAATTTATATGTAAAAAAACGGAGGATTTTAAAAGTTCAGCAATTCTGTGATATCACATATCAACACTCTTGAGCGAGTGGAAGATAGTTTCAAGTTTTTTTTTAATATATGGCACTATCATCTATATGACTAACATAGTGAAATAAAATTTTATAGTTCGGATTATTTGTTTTTGAAACGTGGATCAATAAAATTCCCACATTTGGAGAACGTATATAGTTGTTAGAGGAGTACTAAAGTATATCGCATCTGCTGGGTTTTGCACGGTTTCTAGATGCGCGGGGTTCTGCCTGTTACATCAAAGTTCCTGAGTTTGCAAAGTTATCCACACAGCAGAGCCCCACAGTAGTTCCTATGAGTGAATATGAGAGGGAGTATATAGGAGAAAAAAATCATCACAAACACACATACACGTACACATATACATACACATACACATACACATACTCATACTCATACACATACACATTTCATTTCATAATATTTTATTAGCATAAATAGCTATAGTAGGTATATATATTTCTTGTACATATTTTATACTTTTGGCTTCTGGTATCTATTGTTCCAATATAAACCTACACATACACATACGCATATACATACATTATTCTTCTGTAGAATTTGCCGATTCCTAAGTATTCAGAAAAAAACTAGGACAAGAATTTTGACGATAATAAAAATATTTTAGCTATATTTTTTAAATTTTACTTCTTCTTTATGTTATACATGTTTCGTGACTATGATATAAAAGCCTCTATATATGTATATACATAGAGGTATATATGTACCCCGGAAATCAAGTTTTGACGATATTTTTCAATGAATTTTCGGAAAAATCACAGAAAAATGGAAGAATAAATGGACACTCCTAAAAAGCATCTTAATCAGTTTTTATAAAATTAACTTGTAACTCTGTTTATTTTTCGAAAGAACTCCATTGACGTTAGTTATTTCCGGTTTCGTTTTTTTAAGTTCTTGGTCAGAATTTTGTTCAATTGTATTTACGGCCAAAATAAATTCATACCGAATGAACCACACTGATTACTATTTCATTAAGGTCTATCTAGGAAATCAAGCAATTAGTGAAGTAAACATAATTAACGACCACCTAGTCACAGTGCATTATAGTGTGCGACTAATTTCAGTACAATGAAACTTTTCATGGGCCTGAGAATACAAATTGTAAAGTTTACAAAGTGAATACTGTTGAGTTAATTGCATGCTCTAAACTTGAATCCGGAAGGTAACAGTTCACAGATTATTGCAATTCCAAAGGCTGTAAAATTTTTTAAAAAGACCAAATTTACAAAATAACTGAAATTTCACGAATTGGAAAAATTGAAAAAAAAATAAAATAAAATTGTTTCAAAATTGTTGGAAGAAATCCGAAAATTAAAAACCAAAAAATGTCTCATCAATTCCTCACATCTTCATCACTTTAATCCCAATCATAGGTCATTGCAATGTGCAACAAATTTTACAACCCCTCAACATGTAATCGCTTACAAAATCGATCGCATCACCTTAATTAAAACTCCCCGACAGTTTATGTGGACGGCAAACAAAAAAAAAAACTAAGAAGCCCGTGGCCTTCAAGTCCCTCTCCATTCCCCTTGGAAATTATCGCCAAAACTTGTACACACTCAAGTTTATTCCAAGGAGCGGAGAAAAGGGAAGCTGCGCACATAGAAAATGCAGCAGCTGTCCCTCGGCGGCCAGCACGTGTTCCATCTTCGGGCAGGTGGCTGGCGTCGTTAAGCAATCGCCTCCCCCTCACGCGCTGAGATTTTGTGCTCTCGAAACTCGAGAAACATGAAAATATATAGCATTGTACAAGATGAGAATACTCCTTTTAAAATAAAAAACTCTGTAAAAGAGAGAAAAATTAAAAAACAAAAACTATTTCTAACCATTTTCAAAGAAGTGCAACTGAGTGTGTGTATGTATGAGTGCATATATAAGGACGTCTGTATGTAACGATGAGTGGATCCTCCGTGTGTAAGTGTGTGTGCCTGTGGGTGCGTGCCTGTGTGTATGTGTGCGCACTGCGCGTGTCAGCGCATATGCGTATAGACAACAATTTCAATTGTTCACAACGTTCTACCGAAAGAACGGTTGGAGATACGAAGAAAAGTCGATAATGAATATTGGTCGTCATACAAAACTACACATTTGATGTTTTATAACTTTTTTTCCTAACTCGCGTATCTTCCGAGATATCGTCATCGTAAGGTCATTGAGCAGGGTTTCACTCTGGTACTCACTCTTCCTCGTTCTTCTACAAAATATACAATTTTTTTTTATTGAAAATTCCAATAGTGCAGTGAACTCGCGGATGAAAATAAATAGAAAAGCTCGATTCTTGGCATTTTTCTACCAGTGTCAAAGATGAGAAGTTACGGGAGCAGGTGATGGGCCTAACGATTGGGACCGGTTCTCCGGGTCCTCGATGGGGACTAAAAAAAAACATGTTTACTGCTGGTTAATAAGTCGTAATAAGAACTTGGGTGGACGCTCAATCCGGCGATAAATCTCGCGAGTTGAATATACAATTACGGGAGCGAAAAAAAAAATATACTGGAGAAAACGATATGAGCTGCGGCGACATGGCAGGTGTTGGCTGCACGCGGGATAACAGATTTTTGGAGCTTGCGCTGATTGCCGATGGGATAAAACGGGTTTTGCAATTGGCGGGTATTTTTGGAACAAATGAAGAACACTATTTAGTTGGGGGAAAAAACTTTATAAAGTTTCCAAAATTTCTGTGTGGTGTAATCTATATATCGTTGGGAATATAACACTAATCAAGCGCTATCGCCTTAACTATGAGTGCTGTCGAATAACTCATTCAACGAAAAATATGCATTTTCGTGTGAGGAACAACTTTCATATAAAACTTTTTTATCTATCTCCAACGGTTGGGTTAATAGAAAGCCATAACCAATTGAAATTGTGAATAACAATTGAACGGATTATTTTGCATCACTCCTTTTAAATTTGGTTGTCACGAAACCGCGTCGATAAAAAAAAACTCAAATAGCAAAATGAAAAAAAAAATGGTAACGAAACATTTAAAAAAACTGTCACGCCCAGGCATGTACAAATTTCCATCGCACAACTCGCGAGGTAATTGTTTGGTTGGACACCCAGCGATATCGCGCATTGGCCCGCGGCTCAATGCAGACTGAGTAGTGAGTAAATTGTGAAAAATAAGACAAGTGGCGAGTGAGATGAAGGGACTGGTTTTTTTTCACTTCTTCGTACGGTAAATCAGAACCTGCATCTCGAGGGCACGGGTGTAAGCAACAGTTGGCGATGAGGAAACATCTGTCGCTGAGCAAACCCATTGCTATACCTGCCAGGTTAAAACTGCGTTACAGGGATTCTCAATTTTTATGGTGCGCCCTTTTGAAAGCTTGCAATGTGGCTTATACCTGCCAGCATTGAATTCCGATAATTTAATTTTATTGTTGCAAAAAATGGGTGAAATCCGGAGCATTTAGATGCTTTTTCAACTTCTTGACAGGGGTATTTATTATGACCGTCATTATTTTTGACGTTGCCAGTTGAAAATGAACGAGCGAAGTAGAGTGAAGCGCAAGGGCAGGGGGCTGCGGGCAAGTCGTGTGTCGCGCATGCGCTCCGGCCGACTCCAGGCGGCGAGGAGGGGGGAGCGTGACGGTATCGTCACGCGCCCGGGTTTTTAGTGAGCCATTCTCCACAATTTCACTTGCTACGTTTTATTTTTCGTTTATCGCAACGCGCGTAAGAGCGTTTCCCACTGAGAATTATTCCTTTGAGTTGCCCGATTTTTTCCTGCTTTGAATGAAATCGATGCGGGTGCTTTTGTAGTTATATTGCCAATGGTTCGTATAAGGCGATGGCCTTTGCTGAGGATTTTGGCGAGAAAATGCAACATTTCTTCTGTGTCCAAAGTAAAGGCCGCGTGACCAACCACCGACGCGTCGGCATAAAAACTACTCCATTGCAAAAAAAAATATACTACAGATCTCACGAGAGTCCTTTTTGCATTACCTGAATCCGAAAATTAGCTCACATTACATCAACGTCAGGGGAGTATCGCCTATCTTGGCAGACCACACGTGCCATGTAGGGGGCTGACGGGGCACATTTACGACCTTCTAACGATGCGGTTATCTTTCAAATGGTCTTCCCCTTGGGCCGGCGATCCAAGCATATGTCACGTAACTCAAGGACCCTCAACATCTCCATGAATCAAAGCAACAATTCGCACATCAGAGCGATCGACTGACTGCTCTCACTTTATAGAGTGAAGATGTAAAAATATGATTAAAAAAATAGGAGAAAAACTGATAATTTCCGAAAAAACGGAATGAGACCCTCCACCGGCCACATCATTCCCGATTTATGTGTGTGTCTGTGTGAGTCTACGTCAGGCTGTGTGTGTGTATGTGTGTATGTGTGTGTGTGTGCATGTGTTGGAGGGGGGGAGGGTATGTGTATGCATGTGTATGTTTGTGTGTGTGTGTGTGTGTGTGTGTTCATAACAATAGCTCTCGTAAAATGCGAAAAAATGAAGCTCCTCATCTGCACTTATTCAGAGGCCCACTCTTTCATCAACTCTGAAAAGAATGAAAATGAATGGAAAAAAAAATTATAATACGAATATTGTCGACAGTTGGTGGAGCTGTGAGTAATAGAGTTCAGGTGACCAAGTCGCCATTTGCATGAGAAGCGCGGTAACGAGGGGGTACAATCGCGACTACCCAAGTCAGCCCCTGTAATTGATGGCGCGCATATAATTTCGCGTGAGTCACCTGCGCCCCTCGAATCACTAATTTGTCCTACCACCCCCAAGGTGTGTCGTGTCTATCAATTAATCCCCGTCACTCAGGATAGGTGAATTTTTTTATCAAATCCGAAGTGATTGGTCTATTGGCAATTTAAATGGGGTAGTATTTTTCTCGGGGTTTATCGGTGAATTTCAGCAGAAGATTATCCAATTTTAAGTCGATTTAAGAAAAAGTGTTCCAAAAAATTTCAAAATTTGAAAATTCAAATTCCAAAAAAAAAAAATCTAAATTTCAAAAAAAAAAATCCAAATTTCAAAATTTCCGAGTTCCTGATCAGAAAAGGTCATTCACCTTGATACCTAATTAATCAAATTTTCATGACTTGGGTATCACATGACTGTAAAAATGCTCCAACTTTTGACAATTTTTCAAAATGCAAATGCGCCAAATTTTTTAAAAACTTGCATTTTTCTTTCATGTTGAATTAAATTTTTGCACAATTACGAGATCGGCAAGTGATTGATTCGACGGATGATTCCATCCAGGTGCCGTTCATTTATCAACAATTTGCGTACGCACTTTTAGGGCTTGATGTCACGATTATATGTGGAATTTTCTGCATAATCCTGTGACGGGAGATAAATCACCGGTTCAATGATGGCGAGAAACTGGACAAGGACAAGCTAGTGGTTATCATTAATTAGGGGGGAGAGACTGGTAAGGACATCAGGATGAGAGCAATAGAAACGGCCTTGTGCAACTGAACAATTTACGCGGTATGAACAACACCTGGGCAAGATTTTTAATGATCTGGGGCAATTAGTTCGGGCTTCTTTCGTGTTTTAGAATTCATGAGCAATTTCGGTGCTGGATGTCTTGTCCAGGGATGTGCGAAAGATTTATTGTGCATTTAATGTCCATAATGACTTCCGCATGCACTGGATTTTTTTATATATTACATAAAATTTTTTTTGCAAATTTATCTGTAACTAATGAATTTAGGGAAACAGTAACGGGATCCAAATATTGGGAACGGTAACAGCTCTGGATAATCGCGAGATTTGAAAATAGGAAAACATTTTCAGGTTTTGATAATTCCCAAACAAAAATTTCAAAATTTTGAAAAATTTGGAATTATTGATGAATTTGGAAATTATGGAAAAATTGAGAATTTTACGAAAAAAAGCAAATTTTTAAAAATTGTGAATTAAAAAACGCTAATGTGTAAAAAATCATGAATTTGGGAATTTTCTGCCATTTTGAGGAAATTGCAAATTTCAGGACAGTTCTTCAAAAAAATTAAAATTTTCAGAAAATGGCCAATTTTCAAAGATCTTAACATTTTGAGGAATTTCCCAATTTTGAGAAATTTACAAATCTGAAAGCTCCAAATTTTGGGAACTGCCAATAAATTTTGGAAAAATTTCTTAATTTTCGAAAATTTGCAAATTTGTAAAAATTACCAAATTTTGAGAAATTTCCAAATTTTGAGAAGTTTGGAGATTTCGAACCTTGTTACGGAGCCTGGAGTCCATACTATGGCTCCATGTAATGTATCCGTGTTTTTGTTATGCATCACATCTATAAAAATGTGATTTTGAGAGACACTGTAGCGTATTTTATGCCACGCGACCGGGTGTTGTTGAAATCAACGTGGTGGGGCCTCGTCGTTCGCTAACGGCCCCGGCTTATGCCTTCAGTCGACTCTCGGCTCTCACTGCGTCGAGTCTTGAACGTAATTGTCGTAAATTCTCGCGTCAATCTCGGGACAGGTGAATTGTTCCAAAGTGTCAAAAGCTCAATCGCGGAGACCGGGCTCGAGCGTCCGCTCGACGCGACCAGGGTGTGTCGTCCGCGGACCGACTCGGCCGAGCGTAAAACGGTGATTCAGTGCGAGCGAGGGTCAGGGACCAGGGTTCATGGTGATTCATTTGGTTTTTTTTTTGACGACTCTTGTTTCACGCACTGGTCTCTCCACATCTGAAGATAATTATTGCACAAATTTTGCCAAAATTTTGACGTTTTGAAACGCTCAAAATCTTCACATTTTCAGAACTTTGCGATATTTGGAAAGTTAAAGATTTTTTTTCACAATATTACAGAAAAATATTTTGGACGTCGGCTACAACATTTTGAATTTTCGGACAATTTTGATTCAGTGCGTTGAGGAACCAGTGCTGATGGTAGTTGATTTCTTTTTCAATGATTCTTGTTCCTGGCATTAGTCTTTGTAATTTGAAGTTTTACCAATTTCCAAATTCAGAAATATTTACAAGTCTCCAAGTTTTTTTTCTAAATTTTTTCGAATTTTGAAGTCATTAAAAATTTTGAAAATTTTGGAAATTTTGGAAATGTTGAAAATCTTGGAAATTTCGGAAATTTTTGGAATGTTTTGCAATTTGAAATTTTTAACTTTTTTGGAAATTTCTGAAATTTTCCATACGATCTTAGAAGTTTTCACGACACCTCAAATTTATGCACAATTTAAAAATGTTTGAGGAAATTTTAGAAATGCCTACAGAAATGCTTTCTTATGTATTTATTTGTTTGTTTTAATTTTTGAGATGTTTGAGAGATTTAGCTTTTTTGACTTCGAAATTTCAGTGGGAACAGAAAGTCATACAAGTCTTGTAACAATATTCAGCCGTGAAAATAATTACGGAACTCATTAGATCCGAATGTTGCCAGGGATGTCAGTGGAAACGGGTTCTAGACGAGGGAAAAATATTGAGGAAGTCGTGCCGCTATTATTCAACGAATAGTAGTGCTCCATCAGCGCTGATCAGTGAGCTCGATCGGATGGGTCGATAACCCGCCGATCTCACGGCTTCTGCAATCGACTTGCACTCGTTCCGAGTTGTAATCAATCGCGTATACAATAGCCCATTCAAAGTTAGCCGCGGATTAATACCTGACTACTCTAACTAGTCAAGCAAAAGCAACAGCTGGTTACTTTTTTTTCCATTAAATTTTGTTAAATTTTTGGAGTTGCGCTTTTTTTTCTTAGCTTTCAAAATCGTTAAAATTTTGGAAATTACGAAATTTTTGGAATTTTTGCACTTTTCCGACTTTTCAAAACTTCTCCAAATTCCAAATAAAATTAGCAATATTACACATTTTCGGATTTATCAAGATTTTTTCTGATTTAGAGATTTTTCAAATTCCTAATTTTTGTCTTCAAATTGTGCAAACTTCTGATGTGTAAAATTTGAAAATATGAATCCCCAAAATTAACTTAAATTTGACACATATATGTAGCATGAACCTCGAACCATAACAAATAAATATTTTCTGTCGATTCTGAATTATGTTGAACCATTGAGTTTTTTTTCAATTCTTTCCCACATTCTGGATGTCCCTAAAACCTTAAAACAAATGGATGAACCTCTTAATCTTTCCCTGAACCCCATAGAAATCTCAATAATTCCAAACCTGAGGCAATTCACCAACTCCAAAAGCTGAAAAGAACTCAATTTTTCAATAATAACTCAAAATTCTAATAATTCATACGTCAATTGTGACTCGAAAAACTGTGTTCCAAAGTTGTTTTGACCGAGTTCCAAAATAGTCATGCCTAAATTATTTGTGTCAGTTACAAACTGCGTGCAATGTAGGCCAGCCAACTTAGCGCCAACGCTGATGAACCAACCATGGGTCGACAGTTGTCCAAGAATCTTGTACCAACGTTGGTCACCAGTCTGGTACCATCATCGGTCCACCAGCTTTCCGTAAACGTTGGTCAGCCAACATTGCGCCAACACTGGTTATACAACCCTTCGCCAGCATTGGTGAACCTACCGAGTGCCAGGATTTGTTAATCAACTCTGTTGATCGAGGTCGTAAATACAGAGTTGGTTAGCCAACATTGGCCCAATGTCGGCTGGCCAAAGCTGACGTACTGCTTGACTACCCTTCAACGTGTACCAACATCGGTCAACCAACCGAGTGCCAACATTCGCCATTCAACTTTGTCCAGAGTTAAGCAACCGACCTGATTGGTCAACATTGGCGCAACGTTGGCTGGCCAATGCTGCAGCAATGTTGGGAGGGCGACATTGGTACACAGTTGGTCGGTCAGTATTGACATTTTGGAACCACTGGCAAACATAATGGAACAGCATTGACACGTACCCAACAGTGGCTCAACATTGGCTTGCCATGGTGGCCCGCCAATGTTCCACCAACGTTGGATAAACTGGGGTCTTTGAGTCTTAAGACCTGCGAATTGTTGTGTAACATGGACATAAAATTTGTCATTTAAATGCTAGGTGTGATTGACCCCTAAAACCCCCTGAAAATCGATAAATAAATGCAATAGTCGAGTTTACGCGTCGGAGGTGAAATAAACAGATGCAGGAATCTCGGACTGGCGCCAGTTGGGCCCATAGAAAGGAGAGAGAAGTCGGCCGAAGGAGAACGACCTGGCGACCGAGAGATAAAATAAGAGAATAATAAAAGGAAAACGAAATAAAAGGTGGGTGGGCGAGGGGGGCGGGCGGGGGGAGGGAAGTTTGTGAAACAAGCCAAGTCGTACCACTGCACTTGGGTGAATTTTAAACCTGAGATTTTATTTTTAACCGCAAATCTGGGGATATTTTGCAAGTGATCGTGGAGTTGGAATATAGGAGTATCCTATTATCGGAATTAATTGTTACGTCATCGGAGATTACGTTAACTGCAGATTATAGAGTTACCGGATCAAAGGGGGAAATGACCAAACATTTGATTTTTTTTTTTGCACTTTTCACTTTTTTAAATACTTGAATTTTTGAAGAGAGGTTTAGAGATTTTTTTTGGCGGAATTCAAATTTCCCAAAAAAAATTTTGAACAGAATTTTGCGAATTTTAAAAAGTTTCAAAAAATGGGTGGGAAGAAAATAGAGAGAATAGGGGATTTCAAAATTTGCAAATTTAAAAAAAAATTACAAATTACAAAAACCAAAAACCTTTAAAAAAAATATATAGCTTTTATGTGTGTCATCTTGAATTTTTTATTTTTATTTTTGTCTTTGTGAAATTCTGACGGACTACCAAAGTTTCAGCATCCGCAATAATAAAGACGCTAGTGAGATAACTGGACCCAAAAGCTGTGGGGTGATAAAGTGATATCAGGATAAGTGTGATTTGGAATTATAGTGAATCACGTGCGTGAGTTATTAACGAGTAGTCGGTAATTATGCTCTGCGGGTCCTTCAGACGAAAGAGAAGACCACCTGGAGATGAGTACAGGCTGGTCAGGTCGAGCACGCCAAGGATTGTTCAGAATTTTGATAGAAGTGGACGCGCCCGTACTGGACCAAGGGCAGAGGGTGCGCACACGGTAAGAGACATGTGTGAATTTTCGAGTGGTCGAGTGCTACCGGGAAAGTTACAAGTGGTCCACATAAATTGGACAAAAATACATACGAAAAAATGTCGCAAGAAAAAAAAAGTAATAGTAAACCAGTAGCTTTTTTCGCTATTACGTATTCTATCTCGTAAATTAGGAGAGTCAGCAAAAAAGTCATTTAACATAAAATATATAGTGTTGCATGAGGTTTAAATTTTATTTAACCGTTTTTTTTTCTTTGATGGTTTTCCATTAATCAGTTTCATGGAGTCGTTCAGTGTCGTTGCGATACGAGACGAGTCGAGAATTTCAACTCTCTCGTCTCATATCGAAATTGTAAAACCAATTGTTATCGCAGAAAATTGCGCTTAAATTTCTAAGCTAAAAAACGAGCAGCATGATAACCGTAATGGTATTCAGCAAAGTAAAAGATCGCTGTTGAAAACGAAATTAAAACAAAAAAGAAATTGGGTACAACAAAGGATTTGGGTTAATGAAACCCGAACATCCCAAGAGGCCTTATATGGCTCGTCTCTTGGCGGTCGAGGCATAAGCAACATCACAAACCCACAACAGAGTGGCCGCAAACTCCATCCGACCCTCCTCCCGGTTTCGTCCCCCTCGGTTTACATCGCGGCTTCTGTTCAACTCAAGACATGCCCGACGCCAGATTTAGACCCAAATACGAGGGAACACACTCAAAACTCACTCTCCAATTCATTATAATTACGTGATAATTTATTACGACCACTACACAAAAAACAAAATACCAACTTCATTAATGGTGTCAAGAAGTTATTGCAATTCTTGGTGTCAAGAAGTTATTGCAATTATGCAATAATGTGTTTAAGTGTATGAGTGTGTGTGTGTGTGCGCGTGTGTGAATGGGTGGGTGGGTGAGTGTGGAGGGGGGTGGGTGGGTGGGTGTGGAGGGGGTTTTAGAGATGGGCGGTATCTGTCGATATACTGAAGTGACCGATATTTCCTACCGATATTTTTCAGTCATATCGAATAAGAAATCATTAAATTTAATTTTTTAATTTCTCAAAGTCTACAGATATTTCTTTGGTAGAGGGAAGATATAATCTAGGGTGTTCTACGTATGATCAAAGATTTAAGAGAATAAGTTATTAATTTCTTTTTTTGACGATACTGACGATAAAAATCGAGTAATCTTCGGCTTTCGCCCCGAACTTGCCCGGCACATACGCAATATCATGGATTGATGGTCTCTTAAGCAATGCACATGCTCCCATCGATGGTGGGAGGAGTTCGGTTGCAAGCCCAAAGACCGCTCGCTTCTGGACGCCAGTGTATTACCTCCCAATGTAACGGCGTTTAATGACATCCGGACTAAGTACATATTACATAAATATTTAGGCATAATTTAAAAAACAAAGTTCTCGTTTTAGTGTCAGCTCAATGACTACAGAAAATGGTTGAAAAAATAGATGAGTGAAATTTCCTTTTCCTTCCGAAAATTTAAATCATCAGCTGCTTTTTCCCATCAGGTTCTCTTAATTTTCAACTTTCTCTCGCTTGCTCCTTGTCTGTCACTAATTTGATTCATAATTTTTTTCTGCCTAATCTGATTGAATCATAATCCTTTCGGATGCGATTTGAAGTCACTATTCAAAATCTTCAGAAGGGACATTCAAATGCCATTAGAGAATATATCGGTATATCGATAATACGATGTTTTTTTCCGAACACCGATATTGGAAAACCGACATTTTTGAATGATATCGATAATTAGGGTGTCGATATTTAGTTCAATATCGCCTATCGATAGTGGGCGTGTGTCTGTATGTGTGTGTGTCTCCATGTTTCAAGATAGTGTTAAATATCGAGAAACGTAAAAATTACATGAGAGTTTCATTTTTGATTTTCGGAATCATTACAATAACTTCCCTAGATCGAGAACTTAAAAATTCTAAAGCTGGTCGCATGGATTAAAATTTGTGGATTTTTTGAATAATTTTTTCTTTCAATATGGGAAATTGTTCCACCTTAAACTGCTCCCGATTTTATCACCCATTTTTGTGCAATGTTTCATTTCCCTTGTGTGAAAAGTGATAAGAATGAAGAGAACATAACGAGGGCAATTCTGAAGTGGCCCGAGGCTCCAGCTCTTATAGGTTTTTTTGACGGGCGACAAAATTTCGGGGTTTTGTGGCTGTCGACGAGCTGTAAGCCGGAATAATGAGAGGTGAGACGAGAGGGCTGAGCAAATTGTGAATGTCCCTTTGTTCAATAATTTTTTTTACTCTTGCTTGTGACTCTTCTTGCTTCCCCTTCGTGCAATTCGCTCGGGGCCTACCTCATCACGAATATCTCCACGCATTCCACACTGGACTCGTGCGACCATCGACTGCGCATTTTTTCGCGGTTTGCTTTTTTTCCCAATTGTGGCCTCCACGTGGCTTCCAAGGTCTAATAAGGCAATGAAATTCCGAAATTTTACCATTTTTTTCCTTTTTAATGAATAAATTTTTGTTGGAAAAAAATCGAAAATTCTGGACAATATACATTAAAATAAAGAGAGCACTCGCAAATTGTTGGCTTTAGAAAATTGATACTTTTGAACAATTATTTTTCAAAAACTATCAATCTGGAAAATTTGAAAAAAATTGAGTGTTTTTAAAAAATTAGGAAAAAATGAGAAAATACATCGAAATTTTCAAAGTATCAATTTTTGTCAAATTTTCAACATTTGGGAAAAAATCTAATTTTTTTTTCAAGATTTCAAAGAAACGTCAAAATTTGAAATGTTTTGTAATTTTAAGAACTTGGAATGCTTTTGATAATTTTTGGAAAAGTCATAGAGGATTTTCTTGAATTTTTGGGGGAATGTGAAACAAATTTCGTAATGTGAGAATGAATTTTGATTGCAATTGGCAAGAAATTGTCCCAAATGTCTCGCCAATAGTTCCATAACTAAGTTCAATGAACTAGTTACAGAAGACCGCATAGTTATAAAGTCTCGTTAACCCAAGCCACTCAAGCTGCGCCAATTCGGAGCGTCATTAGCCCCTATCGTCGATCCCCGCTATTCTCGTTGCTAATATCGCGAAGCATTAAATTCACGGAAATGGTCAGACGTTTCGTTGAACATGAAGAGTGATGCTGCACGTGTTGCCAACCACGTACACAGTATACAGTAGGCGAGGATAATTCATTGAACAGCAAGATCACTATCGCACAATTTTCCAAGGCAATTCATTTCAATCGTCCGTGCACTCAACTCAAAACTCCAATCGCTATTCTGGAGACCATCTCCCATATCTTTTACATAACTGAATCAGTCATGAATTCACAAACTCCAATGAATTAAAAAAAAAATGGGAATTTTCAAAAATTTTCAAAATCTTCAAAAATTCTCAAAATTTTTTTGAAAATTTTTTCCAAATAATTCAAAAAATTCAAAATTTGTAAAACGCACTTTCCGGAGTTTTTGACTCGTTCATTTTCAAAAATTCTTTGAATTACCATAATTTTCAAAAAAATTTAATTATCGAAATTTCCACAAAAAAATGCGAAAATAAAAATCGCTGTAATTATTTTTGATAATTTTGTAATATTTCTGGGCAGTTTATTGTCATGGTCTGTCAATTCGGTGAAAATTAAAGTGCTATTCTGAAGATTGCCGCCATCTCGGCGCGGTACATAGCCAGAATCGCCAATACAAAAGTCGTGTTCATAACTCGTTGAGAGGGATAAGAGAGCCTCTAATTGCTAGCAATGACTGTTAACTGCGAGACAAAAAAGACCCAGTAGTCAGGCCAAAGTGGTCGTGGTTATTTACTGATGCTTTGACACATTTGGTGGAATAAATTGCACGGAAAATTGGGCAAATGCCGCAGCGTGGAAATAGGGACACATGTCAAGAAGCAAGATGTATTCCAAGACGTACCATGACGGATCATATCAACCATTGTAAAATACAAAATAATTTGAAATTATATTTCATAAAACAAAAGGTATTTATTTACTTACAATCATCATAACAATTTTGGCAAAAAATCACTCAGTCGTTGTTATCTATAAACCGATCAACCACTCCTTTTCTTTATATTCCTCAAGAAACCATTGTCCGTTGTGTCCAATCGCCGACAAAGTGACTATACCTCTTCATCTCCTCCATAATCCAACATTTTATCTTTCCCCATGTACCCCCATGTTGCCTCTGCGATTGTAGTTTTACTCCCCCGACAAAGTCAAGCGACCATTTTTTTCCAACGATTCTATATTCCCTAATTCGGAATTCCAAGGAGGAAAAGATATTGCAGTTATTTTTATAGCATAAATGAAATAAAAATAAAAACGAATTTTGTTCCAATATCACGATTTGAAAATCTTGAAATTCACTTTTTCGAATATAGAGAAGTGAACCTATCGATACATATCGAAATTATCGAAATATATCGAATTTATCGAACTTATCGATATATATCGAATTTATCGAACTTATCGATATATATCGAATTGATCGAACTCATCTATATATATATATCGAACTTATCGATATATATATATCGAACTAATCGATATATGTATATCGAACTAATCGATATATGTATATATCGAACTCATCGATATATATATCGAACTTATCGATACATATCGAAATTATGGATATATATCGAATTTATCGAAAAGCGTAAGATCTAGACCGACGCGAGACCAGTCAATGCGGCGAAAAAACGCAAATGCGGATGCGTTTTTTAAATCCAAATATTTGTTGCGTAACCCGAGGCGAAGTATGAGCTAGATGGTGAGATCTAACCATCAAGTCTTGATCAGCAGTATCTCCCAAAAAGAGATCGAGCATAAAACGAATACTCTAAACCATTACAAAATTTGCAAATATTTCAGAACTTATAGATTCTTAAAATAACTCAAAAAGTATTAAAGGTCCTGGAGAATTCCAACAAATCCAAAATCTTGAGAAAGTGAACATTGAAGAAAAAATTGAGAGCTTGAAATTTCCAAAAATTTGAAAAATCAGAAAAATTAAATCATCAACATTTTCCGAGAAGCTAATTTGGGAACAGGTTTCATAGAATTAGACAAATTTCCAAAGCTGATAATGTCAAGGCTTTCAAAATTGTACTATTTCCTCCTCTGACCTGTACCCACGTCGTGCCTCTTTGATCGTTGTCTCACGTGCCCGACAAAGTGAATCGACTTGTATCCCCAGCGCGCCACAATGTGCAATTCGTTGTGTCGGTGGGCGACCAAACGCCGCGGGGGAGTTACCACCGGGCTAGAATAAAAGCCGAAAAAGTTGAAAGTATTTCGTAGACCCCCTCGAAGTTGAACAGAACGTTCCTTAGATACTATTGGAGATTTGCGCGATATTTCTCACCTACAAAGCTGCCAATTTCTTGGAAGTACGATGAAAAGGTTGTAATTCTCCAAATTTTAATTCTCAACTCCTAGATAGGGAAAAGCTTGTAATAACTCGAAGGATGAAAGCGGAATTGTATGTATCGCTTTGCTTCTCCATCCAATTCTTTTGTACTCCCCACGGTAGTTGCTCTTCAGCATTTCTTCGAAAGGGGGTGCTGAACACCCACCCATGCGGCTGGAGCCGACTTTCGCCAATTGCGCCATCGTATTTCTAAACACCGGGTAAACCTCCAGAAACCCCGGTGCTACGATGGCGGACGCCTATAACCCCTGGGTCGGTTTAGGTCTCGGCCGGCCTTGCGCTCTCGTTTTATGAGTACCACTGATAGCACACACGGAATGTTCCTGCTATCGGTTGGAAACCATGAGCATCATGCCAAACATATTCCGGAAGCCGGGCGGGAACCTAGGAACTTTAACGTAGTAGGCAGACACACTACCCGCTACACGGAAGTTCCGCCTTATGTGTGTGGGTGGGTGGAAGTGTGGGTGGGGGAGGGTGGGTGGGCGAGTGGGGGAGGGTGGGTGGGCGAGTGGGGGAGGGTGGGTGGGCGAGTGGGGGAGGGTGGGTGGGCGAGTGGGGGAGGGTGGGTGGGCCAGTGGGGGAGGGTGGGTGGGAGTAGGGGAAGGTGGGTGGGAGTGGGGGAGGGTGAGTGGGACTGTGGAAGGGTGCGTGGGGGGATGGACGGGTGGGTGGGTGGGTGGGAGTGTGGGTGGGTGGGTGGGCGGGTGAGTGGGAGGGTAGATGAGAGGGAGGGTGGGAGGGTAGATGAGAGGGTGAATGGGCGGGCAGGCGGGTGGGTGGGAGGGTGAGCGGGTGGGAAGGTGGGTGGGGTCTGCAATATATTTTGGATAGTTTCGGGTATGAATATAATTTCATTTCCCCACTTTTCCTTAGTTCAATCAAACACTACAAAAATTGGGAAAACATCAGCGCAAAAACTATGGCACGACCTCTCCAGGCCTCACCCTATTGACGATCATTTCCATTCTACCGAGTTTTCGACACGGTTGAGTGGATCTTGTGACTCCACTGGGGATGCTAGGGCAACTTACTCAAGTTAAGGAGAATGTAATGCATGCCTGCACCCCAGATCTTCTCAACACCGATTCCAATGCACTTTACACACTGAAATCTCCCGCGAGACTGAGAAAACGAAGGTGCATTGGGGCGGACTTTGGGAGGGGGGGGGGGGGGCTCGTAAACAAGTTGCTGCGGGTTCCGGAGGAACAAGCACGGAAGCTTTCAGTAGAGTGCAAGAAACAATGTACGATGTTCTGCATGATCGCAATGAGGTCCAATATTATTTTGATAAGAAATAAGAAATTGCAACCATGAGACAATTTGAAAAATTTATAAAAGTTAAATAATTAAAAAGCAAAAGGTACTTTAAAAGAAAAATTGAAATTAGAATAAAAATAGAACAAAAATAAAAAAGAAAATTAAAAATAAAAAAAAATAAAAATCAAAGACTTCTCCGAACCAATAATTCCTAAAATATATTTCCCCAAAACTTCTCTACAACGCTCCAGCGTAGCAAGGGAATACTTTTGTTGATATTCTCTTGAAGTCTAAAAATAAGAAAAACAAAAATGGAGCCACCTTCATGATCACTAAATTTAAATAATTCCATAAAATAAAATTTAAAAGTAGAAAGAGAACCTCCAGCATAGCCATCTAATTTATTCCCAACACTTCCAATAGATTCCTCTTCAAGTTCGTAGAAAAACTTCGAAAAAATATTAAAAATGAGTTTTATTGCAGCTACCAAGCGGCTATAAAATTAACACCGGCGCCACTAAAAAATGAGATAAAAAGGAAAACAATAAGTGTCTCTGTAGTTTCGAAATCCCGAACGCCCACTCGCTCTTATATTCTTGTCGTATGCTACATTCAAACCATCCATGACCAAAATCGTATTTTTGTAGATTTGTTCCGGATTTTCCCACACAATTGCGTCTAGAAAGTGGGCTACATGTAAAAACAATAAACGGGATGTGCGTATGACTCTCGACGAGCCGCATTAAGTTTCCTATGTGTGTGTGTTCAAACTTTTAAAATTGACGAATTAAATTTCTCAAATTTGCAAAAAAGTTTTTAATTGGTCATTTTTTTCTGAAATTTCAATGATGGATCACTTACAATGAATCTCATTGAAGCGCCCGTGTGTATATGGGTATGTGCGTGTGTGTCCAATCATCTCAAAAATGTGAAAAGTTTCAAAAAAAAAAAATGACAAAGCAGTCCAAGATTTTCCCGATTCTAAATATATTAAAAAATTCACTTTTTTCCTCTATGCATTATAATTTCCGAGCACATTCATATGTAGTAGAAGAAGCTCATACTCATTTCAAGAGGAGAAGAGTAAAGAGGTCGGAGAATGGACGCATCAAATTCAAACGCGCCGCGCGACCGTCTAGTCTATGGATGGTGAGCGTATGTCGTTTATGAAACGACTTCCATGCGGGTGTTACACAAGAGATGGCTATTTCGTGCGCGTCTGCTGCATTACATCGCTCAAGACCTATCCGGAGAGATTACATCTCACTCACAAGAAAATCCCCACATTTTCCACTGCAGTTTGAAAAATTCAGAAAAACCGGAAGTTGAGAGAATCCTCTATGTGATCTCTAAAATTCCGAAAATCAAACGTGAAGTTTTCATGAAAGTTTCGCATATAATAACACACACACACACACCGGCCCAGCCACAGACAACCCACACACCCACGACCCACCCACCCACCTACTCACCCAGCCGGCCACTCATCCATCTACACAACCACCCACCCCCTCACCCACCCACTGAAAGACCCACTCACCCACCCACCCACTCACTCACCCACTCACCCACCCACTCACTCACCCACTCACCCACCCACTCACCCACCCACCCATCCACTCAAACACACACACACACCCACCCCCTTACCCACCCACCCACTCACCCACATACACACATTGGGATGGTGATTATGTGGCCCGTCGAGGTCGCTTATTTTGGGCTGTTACAAGGGGCGACCACAGGCGTCGGCCGAGTGAACGCAGCTTCTCAACTTCATATTCTCTTTTTTCGAAAAATGAAAAAAATATGAAATTTCTTTTCACTCTCAAAAATTGTTATGGCGATCACAGTGTAGTGTCACGTATTCGGGAATATTGCCGCTGTTCATGAATTAATCACGGGATTTATCACGGGAATACCCAAGTGGGTGTTTATGAACTGTAAACCTCGAAATTCATGAGGTGAGCGCCGACTCGAATGCGGAGATTCTGATGGGCACTATAGCTACATCGGGTGAATTAGGGTAATTTATTTTGAGTGCAATTTGTAGTTAAACTAGAGCGACAAATCAGTGAAGACAGTGATGGAAGTTTGTAATGAGTTCAGAAGTCATTAGTTATGTTTTTGTCCAGTGTCCAACGGGAACACAGAAAATTGGTGCATTTTGTGGATCACATCTTGAACAACGTTAATAGAGAAAAGATAGAGCCAAAATAAATAACAGGCAAACACAATTTTAAAATAAATGGGGCGTGAGTGTGACCCTCGACGGGTCGCATCTATAACTTCCTGATACTCTGTGTGTGGGTGTGACGATACACGTATGAAGTCAAGTTGTAGATCAGTTACGCAAATTCGACTATTGATCGATTATTACGATTTTTTATCGATATCTCGTAAAATATGATGCCTAGCAAAAAAAGTAATACAATATGAAATATGTAGTTTCACGAGGGGAACAACTTTTGTTGGACACTTTTTCTCGTATCTGCCACCGTTCTCCAGATACAGCGTTATAAGCAATCAAAATTGTCAATAACAATTGAAGGAATTGTTTTTCAACATCGACACTCCTTTTCGCCCTAGACATCAGTTAGAGGTAAGTTTGGGTCACAGGAGAAACAAATCGGTCGAGCACTTTACCGGGAACCGTTTCTTAAAGAATCACTCACTTATGAACACACACACGCAAAACCTTCATCTAAAATTTGTCAGAATGATGTGAAACGCCGAGAAAAGTAAAAATTTTCGAGTTCTGAGACACCTCAATCGATTTGATCACTCAATCGATTCCTGTGTTTTCGTATTAATGAACCAGCCTTTGAAACGAGTCGTTCTGAAGCAGCACTTAAAAAATGAATAAAATCGAGACAAGGCGAGACAATACGAGATTAGATGGCATTCTCGACCCTCGAGACGAGACAACAATTGGTTTTATCATTTCGATACAAGACGAGAGAGTTGAAATTTTGGCCCCGAAATTTCGGCGACTTCGCAAGTTTCAAGAGGTGCCAAATGATTCCAAAAATTTGAAACCCCTGAATGGCGACAGTTAACCAGCAGGATACTGGAGTTAGGAGGGCTAGCGACTGGACAACTCGGACATTTGCATATCGCCAAGTATCCGAGATTACGGCGTTGAGGGGCTCTTAATTGGCAGGCCCGAGCCTCGCAGTTGCCTTGCCCATCCGCCTGTGCCCATGACGATAACCCATGAAACACGTTTGGGATGCTACCCCCATGTACCCTCAATTCTCATACATACCTCCACAGAGCGGCCATTACCCAGCGAAACCGTTGCCCCATGCAATTGCTTATTTATGCACGAGGAAGTGCGAGACCGTGAATCACGATACGTTGCACTAATTTCATTTTTAACTCCGAAAATGAAATTAAGAAACATGAGCTGTGCATTGCTGGGCTATAATTGAGCCATACTGCGCAACTTTGTATGGAATTATGGGGCATATTTGCACTTCGAGTCACGAAAAGCGCGCAATAACTTGTAGCAGAAGTGAATTAAGGGGCTCATCAAAAATTGACATTATAAAAAATTCTGTAATTTTTTTAGGGCATTTCCGCAACACTTCTGCAGATTTTAATCCTCAAATTGGCGGTTTAGAAATTGTTTGGGACGATAGAATTTTTCAAATTCTCAAGATCTTACAAAACGGATTTTCAAATTTTCAAATTTCCTTAATTAATTTTTCTTCAACTTCTAGAATTTTCTTGAATTTTACAAACGTTCGAACGTAAGTCGGCAATTTTGTAAATTTAAAGAAAATTGTGACGTGTTGAAAGTCCTGCTAAATTGATGTGTGTGTCGCTGAGGAGAGGGAGGGGGGAGGCGGAGCAAAAGATGCTCGGGGTCACGTGGCCGTCACGGAGAAGCACGTGCGCCACCCGCACATCTTTGACCAATTACATCTAAATTATGGGAGTTATGAAAAAAAAGTCATAAAACATTATATGTGTATTTTAATGCAAAGATTGATATTCATTTCACACTTTTTTTCCTATCTCTAGCCGTTCTCGCAGTAGAGAAGTTTAAACAATTGCAAACAATTGTTAATAACAATTCAAGGAATTGTTTTTCAAGATTGATACTCCTTTCTGGTCTGAAGAACAGCGAGAGCCAATCACACACATCCACCCACCCACAAACGCATACGCACCCACCCAGCCACCCACACTCACCCCCCCCCCAACCACCCACCCACCCACACACACACCTACACAAACACACACACACACATATATACAGAACCCTGATCACAAACACGTCAGAATGATTAAAAATTTTCGATTTTTGACACTTCTCATTTTCGGAGTCATTACAATAACTTCCCTGGATCGAGAACTTAACAAATTTCAACTCTGTCAAAATTTCCATTCATTCAAATTTCCCTCAAATCGGAAAATATTATAGTTTGAAAAAAAGTCCTTATCGTTAAGATTTCCCTTTGTTATCTCATACACAATTCAGTCGGACGGTCAGTCGCAATCTTTCGTAACCCAACCGCTCACTTCCGGTCTGATAAAGTCTACAAACTAGTTACCCAGTAGTTTGATAATACTTGCAATCTTGTACGTTTAGGTCTGGGGTAAACACTGTGTGTTATTTAGTCTTGGTTTCACTGTTGCCCACAGCGTCCATAATTAGCACGAAGACATTCATTAGGAGAATATTACATTCATTATTCGGGCATCACTCAAATTGCAGATTTGTCAGTGTAGTGTGAGGCAATCGATATGACCTCCTTTAGAAAAACGAAAGCAATTGCTGAAATTGTTGGAAATTAATGGGCTTTCCGGAGTATGTAACCTCCATAATTTCGCAATAGGCGAGAAAATTTTCCAAATCTTTGGTTGGAATTTTTCTCAAATGCGCGTTTCAAAAAGACTATTTCCGATAAATTAAAAACGCGTGCAAAAAATCAATTTTTTTTGAAACTCCGGAATTTCCAAAGTTTTTGAAATTTTTGAAATTTCTGAAATTAATTTTTTCTCCCAATTTTCGGGATTTTTATTTTTTATTTTTGTCATTGTGCATATTTCGGAAATCCGGATTTTGTCAAATTCTTAAATCGTCCGTTCCAATTTTTTGCAATTACTTAAACTAAAAAAAATATGAATTCATTTAACATGTCTCGAAAATTTTTTAATTCGTTTGGGAAGTAGTGTGTCAGCATAAGAGTGTTTTTCCTTTACCCCCTTTTTTGAGCGTTACCTCGCAACGGGCGAGAGATAGAGCATTTTGTATATGAACTTTTTTGTAGAGAACCCTAGGTTTGACAAAAAAGATAATAACAAAATATTACGCAAATCGCATTGTTTCCAAGTAATTCCTCCGAGAGTGTGATGGTATCGAAATGCCCTTCTCCTAATTTACCACTTCACTACCGAGTCCGTTTTCAATATTTTTTTTTACATAAAAAAAAATTGCAGTATGTGCATGCGTGTGTGTTTGCATGTGACCCGCACATCTGATGGAATTTCTCGTATATATATGTATATATATATATAGCATGCGCATGGGAAATTCGCACCAATGCGGGACACGCGGCGGCATATTGCCATTTGCGCGTGGGTTGCCACGGGCAACGCATTCGCCAACGCAGCATCTCATTCGTATCCCTTTTGGCCATTCGTCTCTGCCCTTGTACCACAGGAGAGAGTAGTTCTACCCTTGAATCCCCTCAGCTCGTCTTTTTTTACATTATGTCCTACCGTCAACTGTGCTCCCACATGCTCCAGCCAGTCCCGCGGCCACCTCAGGGATGTATCACCCGGGTATTTCATTAGAGCCAGCCACGCGTTACCCCCAAATATTGCCAACCCCTTCTATTCGCATCCCCTCCGCCACTTTTAAACCGACTGCTTTATTCGTATTCAACTGATTGGAAGAAGTCAATGCAAAATAGCTTGCACCTTCTGTTATAACGAGACCATTTGGGTGAATGTAACAGTTGTGGACTTTAGACATTTTTGGGACATTTTGGGTCATTTTGGGACAGTTTGTAAATTTTAAAAATTTTAGAAATTTTCAAAATTTTCAAAGTTTTACAAAAATTGGCCTGCAAACACACACTCACCAAAAAAGGGTTTTACGGCCTCGTTCCAAAAAAAAAAATTTTACGGCCTTGTACCGAAAATCTTCTGTTATAATGAGACCATTTGGGTCAATGTAACAATTGTGGACTTTGGACATTTTTCGGACATTTCGGGACATTTGGGACATTTTGGGATATTTTGGGACAGTTTGTAAATTTAAGAAATTTTAAAAATTTTGAAAATATTCGGAGTTTAACAAAATTTGGCCTGCAAACACACACTCACCAAGATAGTTTTTTGCGGTCTCGTCTCAAAAAAAAAATTTTACGGCTTCGTACCGAAAATCTTCTGTTATAATGAGACCATTAGGGTGAATGTATGAATAGTGAACTTTGGACATGTTGAGACTTTTCCAAAATTCTAAAAATTCTAGGAATTTTAGAAATTTTGGAAAATTTAATGGGCAGTCATAGACCCGCCAAAAACGTTTTTTTACGGCCTCGTACCAAAAATATCTATGTTATCAGTCATCCATAAGAATGGTTTCGCGCCCATGTGCAGCTAGATGAACACAATCAAAGATCTCCTGTGTCAAAAATTCCATTAATTTTATTTCTTCACTTTCGCGGCCGTTCCAATAACTTCCCCTATTTCCAAGTTGACGAACATACCACTTGTTTTTTTCGCCCACACACCCTTGAGACGCCCATTGCGTACGTAAACGCGTCAAACGCCCTGAAGTCCCACTTCAGCCCGTGAAATCGTAAAATCTCCGCCCACAAACAAATAAAAAACGACTCTTAAATCCTAGAAGCCTGACTAATACTTCACGAGCTTGGTACCACTCGTTCTACACTGTGAGTCATCTTACCCGAAAAAGTGCAACCCCGTAACCTGGCAAGTCTTATCACTCCCTAAATTTTCGTTAGCATCGATCATTACTGCCCTCTTCTTTCGAATTCCCGTCGACGCACGACTGAGGGGAATCCCCGTTTTGTCTCGTTACACTCGAAACTTCAGTCTGGAAGAATCGCCCCATTCTCTGTCTGTGTTCATAGGGGCTGAGAAAGGGTGGGAGTGGGGAGGAGGAGGGGCGGGGGGGGGGATCGCTTTTTATTGATGTTCTGGAATTATCAACACCCCTGAGGACAATATTGAACATATGTAAATTTGGTGGTATTAGTTCAGTTTTATTCGGCTTTATAAATTGAATGGATTCGGTCGTTCTTGAGATTTTTCAAATTTTCAATTTTTTTCAGTTTTTTCAAAACTCAAAATTTTTCATATTTTTCAAATTTTTTGGAATTTTTGAACTGGCCCTTCGTCATCACAGCATCCTGCGAGATTCTTCTTTGGAATTTGAATGTAATGATAAATAATTTGTATAATTTGAAATCGTCCTCGACCATATAGAAAAGGCCCACTTCGTCGGGTGTACTTCTCGAGATATTCATGTTTTTCTCTTCTAAACGTTACCTTTCAACGCAATGTTAATGAGGAATTTAATTACGGTTATAGGAGTAGTACAACTCAATACCGACAAAGTGGGTCCTTTTTAGTGGACATATGAATGTGGTGATTTTAGACGCAATGACTGAAACCAGAATATATACCATTGAGGAAGAATGAGAGTTGATCTTAATTTTGAAAACAAAATTAAAGTATAGCGATATATATATATATATATATATATATATATATACATATATGTAGAAACATATCGATGCATACATGGATTTAAATATACGAATATCAGTCGAGTTGGTACAATGACTGGGATCCCCTCCGGGAAACAAATTTGATAACATAAATTTGTTTAATCATTGGGGCATTCACTGACAAGACAGGGGACAAGTGCTGAACACTTAACTAATCACTTTAATCGTCCATCTGTCAACCATATCAGCAATTAAGAAATACACATAAATATTTTCCACTGCTACTTATACCAGATTGCTATTTCTCTACAGAATAAGTCATTTTTGTCAATGGTACCGACAAATAGATTGCATTGATTGATGACCGTTTTCAATCATGCTTATACGTTTTATTAAGGTCCTGGTATACACCATTATTGGAGGACACTTAATGCTGCTATAAATTGCCCCAGTTTTCGATGGTTTTTCACTTTGTTTCGGCTGGTTATTATCATGAGACATTTTCGGTTGATCAATGGATTGATCGATGGATTGATGGATGGATTGATCGAAGGATGTATGGATGGATTGATCGATGGATTGATTGATGGATGGATTGACCAAGGGATTGATCAAGGGATTGATCAAGGGATCGATCAAGGGATTGGTCAATGGATTGATCAAGGGATTGCTCAATTGATTGATCAAGGGATTGATCAGGGGATTAATCAACGGATTGATCAAGGAATTGATCAATGGATTTATCAAGGCATTGAACGAGGGATTAATCAATAGATTGATCAATGAATTGATTGATAGACATATATTGCATTACTGTACATTATATTGTCCCACAGCAAAACTGACTATACAGAGACTGAGAGGGGCAGAGAGGGAGGGTGAGAGAGATAGCGACAGAGTGAAAGAGAAAGGAAATGAAAAATAAAAGAGTTGTTCCGTCTCCAACAGTTGAAACAGAGAGTCCATAAAAAGTCGAACCAAAATTAAACGAAGAAGGATTCATCGGCCGCCCCCGCAACCACTCTCTCTCTCTCTCTTTCTCTCTCTCTCTCTCTCTCTCTCTAACTCAGCCCCCTTCCCTCGTCGTCGTACGCTTTGTCATTCCCCCTTCCCTAGTTCTGTCCCGCACGCTCCAACTGCGTGTGCCGGAGTACGCGGAGCAGCCGTCGCTTTCCGGCCGGCTACTCCGAGCCATCCCATGACTATACAGCCCAACTTCCAGCATTCCCCGTTTGTCCGCTGTTGCAGCTGCACAGCTACCATACATCTCACAAAATTGCGTGTGTGACAGGAGAAAATATTATATTCTACAATCCAATAAGTTTGTTTATAAGTGCATTGTTTACAAGGACATCGTAGACCATCGTCATTGATTAGCGCTGATAGCAGTACAAATGTAGCGACCACCGTTCTTCTGAATACCAATCAGAGTATAAACATCCAATGAGTCAAGGGAGAAATTATCACTTCAAAAGCATAGCCATCAGCATTGGTCTCATTAGGTGGGCATGTGAAAGTTTCAGGCAGAATTGAGTTCTATATGGGCATAGTTGCACGTGCTAGGAGGCACCAGGTTTCATTCGATCTTCAGCCTTGTCCAAGCAATCGTTAGAAAATTGACTGGACTTGAACACAATCAAGAGGTCTAATTATGAGACCATGCGGAAGCTGGAGCCGAATGAGAATCTGCTGTTGTAGACAAATGGTGGGCATGTAGGTTGCAAGAAGGAATGAATGAGTGAAAGCTGGGACAAATTGGAGAATCAGAGACCTTGAGACTAATCAAAAGGATCAATCATATCATAGTCGAATTGGCAGCACAATCAGCGATCTGGTTCACCAAAAAGTGAGGTTGCTTATAATCAGGTTTAGAGGAAATGTGATGGGTTTTGGTGATCTGGGAAAGCAGGGGACTTGTCAGCATGCAAGAGTCATCAGACTTGTCCTGAAGTGTAATTGTTGAGTTAGTATTCACGAATTAGTGCAGAACATCGTTTGGAGCTGGGGGATATTGATCGATATTTTGATAAAGCAGTTAAAATGGAGGTTTTGGTGGGTACTAAGTGAAGTTTTGATCAGTGAAGTGCATATCTGGATTCAGTGGGTGGTTGAGGATGGAGTGGCTCAGGCGTCAGGACGCGAAGGAGGCGCCGGAAGTTCCGGGGACACCGGATGAGAATGACGATTATTGCTTCGAGGAGGACGGATCCATTGACGAGGGCATGGTACGTGACATGACTCGACATCATCATTTTCAAACCCTATTGAAGGATGTTAATACCTAGCAATTCAGGAGTAATAGGCTACGAAGTCCAATTTGGACCTTTCTGACTGGATAACTCCTCAGTGGTGGGAGATAGCGATATTTTGATAACAACATTTGTTGTAGAGAATTTCGAGGCCAGCAAATATTGTTATATCATATTTTGTCTAGAACCAATCCATGAAGAGATACTTAGAAAAACATAATGCTGAACCTTGCTTTCGCCGCAAGGGTCACGATCTCTGCCGCTCAGATTAGGACTTTCTTAGTGAATAACTCGTTATTGAAGGCAGATAGCGTTATAATGATTATAATAATTGTTGTAGAGAATTTCAAGGCCTACACATATTATTATTTGATATTTTGAGTAGAATCAACACTTTCGGAGCTATTTGAGAAAAACTTGTCCTGGAATTGTGTTCTCATCACAAGGGTCAATATTGGCTTTTTTCACTGATAGCGAGTGATCTAGAGGAGGTAGCGAATTTTTGATAATTATCTTTTCAATGCGGAATTCCAATATCTACAAGAAATGTTGATTAGTTTTCATTGTACAACCAATACTTCTTGAGATATTCAGTTAAAACTGTACCAAGAGCTTTCTCTTTCACTCAATTTCGGGAGTCTATTAGTTACGTTTACGATGAAACATTCCTTGGGCGTTATCATTTAGAATATCCTTAGCATGAAACATCAGAGAAGCACTCAAACTTTTTGTCTTATCGAAATTGACTAAGCCCTCTCTATGCAAGCCATGTGGCTACCGGATATAGACCATCCAATTCTTTCTCAGTATAAAAAAACGCGACTATATATTTTCACAGGCGTAAAGAAACTTGCTGAATGATTTTTTTCAGTTTGAAATAATAACGCGACGAAGGGTCAACTGATTGTACAAATTTATTTTTCTAATACATAGCAACGAGATGTGAATATTATTCTTTTACATTTAAAATGGTTTAGATCTATGATCTATGTATGTCACAGTACGGAATAATTTTGTCATAATAATATGTGTAATGTTTAATTTTGAATTTCCCGCCCTTTTTGCGCATGCGCATTGTTTTAGGACCTGTCCTCTTGTATCGAAATTTCTGAAGAGAAGCATACACATCGATCCACCCCCTCACCCACCCACCCATACACCCGCCCGCCTATCCACTCACTCACCCACCCACCCACCAACCCAGCCACCCACCCACCCACCAACCCACCCACCCACCCACCCACCCACCCACCAACCCACCCACCCGACCACCCACCCGACCACACACATCCCCACACCCTCTCACAACCACCCACACACACACACACACACACACAGACACATACAACCACAAACACACACACCCACGTGAGCATTGGCATATCACATGGTTTCTACAATGTCTACTTCGCAATGAGGATAGAGGTGTAAACTCGATTTATGAGTTTGCAGAATTTTGGGAATTTTTCGAATCAGTAATATTCGAGGCTTCTCCATCAGAGGCGATCAATATTTTTTCTTCTTCTCTAGCTAGTACGTGTCCAAAAAGAAAAATGAGTGCACACAGTAGACACAGGAATTTGAATACATCTCCTATCCACAAGATTAGGGTGAACGCTCTGAAGGGCCCTGGTCTATCCCGCTATCAGCCTAAATCAACATTGCATTAAAACTTCTAGAATTTCCTGAACGCGTGGAGAGACTTGAATTTTCAGTTTCCGGATTTTTTTTTAAATTTGGGAATTTGTACAATTTGGAAAATTGTCCAAAATTTTTTTTGCATGTTCACCAAGTTCAAAGGGTTTCTGGACCTGAAATTTTGGGAATTTGAGATGTTCGATATTTTTCAAAGCTTCAGGGGTCCTTCGTGCTGGCCCACTCAATCCCGTGAATGTTTTTGTTTTTTTTTTCGTTTATCCCGAGCAGCAATTGGGAGAAAAAAAATTGTATGCACACAGTGGACAAAGAAATTTGAATACATCTTGTATTCACAAGATAAGGGTGAACGCTCCGAGCAGCCTTCCCTGTCTATCTCCCTAGGAGCTCGAAAAAAAGACGTGACAACGCCGCTTTATGTGCGCGCGCAATCTCCCCGTACTCTCGTATTTCGGATGAATCAGCCGAGTGGTCGTCAGCTGGATGCGAAGAGGACCACGCTTCCGAACGTAATTTCGAATGTTGTTGCAACGGGCGTTGATGAAATTTCGCGATTTACGCGGATTTTCACTTTCTCAATTTGGAGGTTTCCTCCGGATTTCGCGACGATGCGTCATCCTCTAGTAACTCTGCCCAAGTTTGTTTACCTCTTTTTCCCGAAAAAATTTTGTCACATTTTTCAAAAGCAATTTCGATTCACAACTTCTATATGGACTATCCTATTCAAGAAGGCGCATACACAAAAAATAACATCGCCCGAGCCAAAAGTCGCAAGACGATTTCTCATCGGGCTGTCATAATTCATTTTTGAATCGTGATTCATTTATTGGTTGATCAGATTAGTCAGATGACATCGTGAAGTTGGTTGGTACTCGCATTTGCATCGATAAACGTCGATATTTGGGATATCCATTCGGGGTTAGTTTTCAAAAGTATGACAATTGTTCAAGTTATTGAAAATGATATACACAGTTTCGAGTGTTTTACATCTTCTGAGCAGTGTTGAAAATTTTATATGCACGCGATAATTACAGAAAAAACAGAAGACGCTTGCTCCAAATTGGAAAATTGAAAGCTCTCATTTTTTCGGGATCACACTGAGGGAAAAATATACTTCGGCCCAACAATTTCATTTTTCAGAGTAATAGGCATTCCTAAAAAATGAAATTTCATCGTTGCATTTAATCTCTGACAATTACAATTAAATGTAAAGATGTGAATCGCTTAACTCCAAACAATTATATGACAACTGACCTGGGTTGAACATTATTTTTATTAATTTTTATTAATTTGAAAATAAAAAATTAATTAATTCGGGATTCTTAATTATTACTGTACAAATTCACCTAAGATTCTCTGTTCCATAAGTATCACGTAGAGTTATATGATTAACATCATTGGTAGTTGATTAATGTCACTTGGGTTTCACTAAAACAATAAAATTCATTTCTTTATAAATATCTATTTCTCTGAAACATGGTAATATTGGGCCGAAGTATATTTTTCCCTCAGTGCAGTGATTCACAGGATCTTCAACTTCGGAAAAGACATTGTTACTTTAAATCTCAAATCGTAATTTTGTACGCGAAGCGCGCATTCGGGCTTGTGATTAGAAGACCACACCGAAGTCGGCCTTTCATCGTATATCTATCATCATTTAAAGATTTAGACGAGAGGATTTTTCCGAAGATCCTTAATGAAATCTGTTTGTAACACGGAAGATATCTCCTGGAAGATCTTTCGGGAGATTCTTCAAATGATCTCCCATAAGATCTGATTTTTCCAATTTGATTTCTTTAAATTGACATGTTACAATTATTTTTTTTCGACATACGCCTTTATCATACTACCTGCAAAATGCAATCAGTAGAGTTTTCCTTTCGTTGCCGAGGGCCACCCTCATCGGAGGCAGGAGAATATAATTTCAATCAAGATGAATGCCCGCGGCCGAATGAGGGAAGTAAAGCAGTTTAGGAGCAAGGGGGTGGACCCACGGGGATGCTGGATGAGTCATACAGCTTCGTCAGTCGAACCCCACCGTCACGTGCCATTTTCGCGAAAATTCACGAATTTTGGGGGTTTTCAAAATTCCCATGACTTCTAGATTTTTTTAAAATTTCAATCGTGTCAAAATATTGAGAATATCCGAAATATTGACAATGTCGAGAAGGCGTTCTCAAAAAAGGAAAAAAAAACATTGCGCGGCGGAGTGCTCATCACGCGACCAATACGTACCGATAAGCTGAACTCTCCCCGCCTTCTGAATATGCGGAAAAATTCTGAATAAAAAAACGAATTGGTGGGAAAAGGGGAGGAGCCATAGAGATGCTCGGATGAGTCACCCCTAGTTTTACGGATCGAATCTCGCCCCCACGTGCTCGACGTGTGCTGCACCCCATGTGCACAAGCGAAAATCTCCACAGGCTAGCTGACAAGCGGCATCCCATGGAGATTCCCGGGGTTGCTTTTTCCGAGGGGCAAAGTTGGAAGGGAATTATCATAATTTGCTTCGACGCGGATGGATACGTGATGTTGGAAAAGTGTCAGAGTCGATATTATGTGATTGGCACGACTCATTCGTAGCGAAACGAAATTATTGCAATTTTGTCCGCATCTCAATCATTGTCACCTAACAAAACTAGATGAATGTCTCGATAATCGCACGGTTTAGGTTTGTTTATTCCACCCACCCACTCACCCACCCGCCCACCTACCCACCCACTCAGCCCCCCACCCATCCACCTTCCCACTCACACCCAACCACCCACTCACACATATCTTTACCCACCCACACACACACACATACGCACGCATACATACATACATGACTATGTGTATATACATATATATATACACTCGAAAATCTTTATAAGAAGTATTGCACAAGTCTTCGAAAAAAGGAAAAATTTTGGTCAAAGAAACCAAAAGTTTTAGGCAGAAAAAAATTATGTAGTTCCAGTAGTTTTAGTATTTTCATTAATCGTCATAATCAAAGACATTATTTAGATTTAACTCCCACGAGTGCCTAGCATCTGGAAAAGCGCACTCACGCCCGCGATTTACCCGAAGATGTTGAAACGCGATTAGAGCCTGAACATAATACAAAAAGAGCCGGGGGGGGGGGGATGGATTTATGTCTTCCGTGCATAGCACACGAATAGTCCCTCTCGATTCGGCCGCCTCTACCATTTACATCTATATATAGGATGTGCCTATAAAATGTATGTGGAAAGATACGATATATTATATATTATATATCTCGGGTAGTATTCAGTATATTCAAATTTTTGGGTTTAATCGAAGTAACGAACTGTTCATTCATCCACATAAAAGTATAATAAATTTCTAATTAGCTTTCCGGTCATTACCTCCTGAAAAATTAAAATTCCTAGAATTTTCCCGACCCCAAAACAACGCGACCATTCACGTAAAAACTCTGGTATACGTCAATCAGAATATGAAATCATGAATATCTCCCCTCGTTAGTTTTTTTGGGTCAATGGCCCAATAAAACAAATAATGCATGTCAGTTTTCTCATGCCAAGGGGCCATTCCCAAGGACAGTCCCATAAGAATCGTGACCTATAGATCGTGCATGAAGGAAATGATTGTCGATAATGATATTGAGCTTATCGGTAATGAGCACGAGGGGGCATCGAAACGCTTGGTCTATAGATACATACTATGTAGGGAGTATGGGGGTCGAACCTCATGAGAATAGATGCCGAAAGATTCAGGACGTGGATTGAAAAAAACTGTTATCCGATTTTTTTTGTCAAAATTTGTGGAATTTTTTCGAAAGTGTTTTCGGATTTTTTGATTTTACGTTTTTTGGTTTACAAAAAATTTTCATATCAATATTTCTTTTTCGGGTTTCTAACATTTTTTTTTTGCATTTTTTCGATATTTTCAAATTCCTTGAGTTTCAAAAAATTTCAAAAATTTGCCAATCTTCAAAAGTCGGAAAGCCCTAAAACTCGGAAAAATCCGAAAAAAAACAGAGAGACTAAATGAAAAAAGAATCCTAATTGAATTTTCCGAAGAATAAGCTGCATTCAACTGAACAGTTATGAGTACATCAAGAAAATTTATGAAAATACTGATGGAGACTTGATACAAGTACGACCGTGCTGGGCATTAAGTACTTAAGACTTCCTCTTAACCCGTCAGATTGAAGACGTGGTTATTAAATGTTGCGGGTAAGGTAGTGAGAGACGCATCGGCCAAATCGCGAACGCTATTTTATTTTTCACAATGCTAAAAAAAATTTTATTCAAAACCCAAAAATAAGAACAATGAAACGTTAAAATTGTTCGCCCCCGCCAAAATTCCTAAGATGTATCCTCAACATAACTGAAAGCTCTTCAAAGTCCAATCCTTTCCAACTCGTCAGTAAGACGCGGTTATTAAATGTAGCGGGTAACGGCGTGAAACTCGCTCGAGTCTGATCGTAAAATTTTTGTCAGGCACCGAGAGAAGAGCGCCCAAGAGAGAAAGAGAGAGAGAGAGAGAGAGAAACAGCTGAGGCGTCCCTTGACGGCCTCAGGGTGATTCGGTCCTGGGAATGGAGACTGATATTTTTTCGCACGAGCATACGCGAGATCCATGCGATTCGTTCATTGGCGCTCCGCGGATGACGCCGGCTTTAAAAATCTTCGCACACTAGGGGGACTCAGACCAGCCTGGCGCCGCACAATAATAATCGTCCACCCACGCCGAGTCGGCAAAACCCGATGCACGGTTTCGCAGACTCGCGGACACGATCAATGGATCTACCACTTTTTCTTTCAACTTTTCCAAATTTTTCAAATTGTTATTCCGATATTGTGTAGATGTTGAGGCCCAAAGCTCCGAACTCCGTCTGCAGCAAGAATTTAGGTCCATAATTGACAAATTATAAGTTTCAGTATCAAGTCCTCAGTATCTGAAAACGTACGAGCGATTCGGAGCTACAATACAATTGTATATGGTTGATGACTTCTGGTAGCCGAATTTCAGCCAATGAGGGTGCCGCATTTCAGGTCGCGTGCCGCATCTGTTTTTTAATATACCACCCTAACTCGTCGTTAATATTGGAATTTCAAGTCGTTGATTAACGGAACAAGCTGTCAAATACCCTGGCGGACGGATCGATTACACAAAAAAAAAAAAAAAAAAACGAGATGCCACTTTTATGTTCTTCAAATAGAACATAGTTTAATCTACACTATTCCTCGCAAAATGCATACTAGTGTAGTTGATTAAATAACTCTAATTTTCGGCTGTCTCGTTTTTGTGTCTTATACTCTGTTCTTTTGCTTTTTACAAAGGCTAATAGAGTTTATTTTAAATCGCTATCCCGGTCGAAGATACCGGTTGGACCTACGGTTTATAGTGCTATCCGAAACACTTTGGATCGATTACACAATCGACTTGTGCAGTAAGTCGATTAGTTCTCGAGTACAAAAGTCGATTCTGATTTGAAATAATCGACCCAGGACCGACTGAGTACCGGGTCGATTGCCGACCGACCAGAATTCATTTTTTCCCCCAAACCAACTCACGATCCACCTAACACCAAGTCGATTGTCAAAAAAAAAAGAAAAAAAAGATAGATTAAAAAAAACAATCGAGACCAGTCGACCGTCAACCGACTCGGTATTTAGTCGATCGTCGATCGATCATTCCAGAAATCTGGATCGATCTGTACTCGGAACGTAATCGGCATACTGCACAAGTCGATTCCACAATCGACCGAGGCACGAATGGCAATCGACCGGTCCGCCAGGGTAGTTCGGTCAATACGTCGTTGAAAGAATGAGTCGATTTGGCCAAGAAGCGTTGGCAACTATTGACGAGAATATTAAGGATGTTGTGCCGAAGAATATCGTTCCAGACGATTTTAAGATTTTCCTCAAGGATTGGTACCTCGTTTGATTGAAGAAGACTCCTCTCTTAGTGGTGTCAGTGGAGATAGCGTCAGGTAGATTCCACTCTACCGGTGTCAAGGAACCAACTTTACCGGTAGGATGAACTTGTCCTAGCGGCATGTTGGAATAAATATGTTACAATGATACTCACAACTATAGAGTTAAGTCCGTATGCCGACGAGAGAGATTTTTGTATTCAGACAGACTCATTATGTTTCATTACTTTCGCACGCAGCCCACTGAGATCGAAGCGTTATTATAGCTGGTTGTCTGTTTAGCTATTGATATTATCAATCTGATATTTTGTCAATCACTTTTGCTTCATGCCTCGATAACGAAACTTGTAAAATGGCGCGAACTACAGCTGTTTCTAATGAAACGGCAATTTTTATAGAATATTTTTCTCCATGGTGCATCAATGTCGCTGGGGTGCGGTATCTTGATGTGCGACCTCTCGAACTACGAAATGAAAATAAAGGAAAAAGGAGAATGAAAGGAGAGAGGAGTGAAAAATACATGCGGAGGTGGATAGTGAGAGGAGCTAAAAATATCATCGACCTTATGCCGCGGGCTACAAACCCAGAGAGTGCTTCTTCGGCTTTCCCCCGTGCTTTGTGATGATGGGAACGACGTTTCAAGAGTTGAAAGTATTACCGACCGAGTGGATGAAGATGAATAGAGTGCATACACTCTTTTTTCATCACTGCCGCCACATTTCGCTGGCAAATTTTAAATGTTTGCAATTTCAAGGGATTTGTAATTTTTTGAAACTCTCAAGTGCGAATCTCTGAAACAGAGAAAAAATTATTTTTGCCTCAAAAGGTTTTGAAGTTTTCAAAAGGCATCTTAGTAAAATGTAAGCTGGTGCTTGATATCTTCCCATTTTTTTTTGTACATTTGAATTTTTTTAATTCCCCTTTGTGCGCACCTCTGAAGCATCACCTGATTAGGCCGCCGCGGAATGCCATTTGTCACGCGCGTAAAAAGGGGGCGGGGGAGCAGGGGCCAGAAACCTAACAAGGGATTACAGTGGCCAATTAAACTCGCCACATGATCCTTCTAAAAGGAGGTAAAAAATATTTTTTAATGAAACATTGAAACCCCTGGGGCTCGAAAAATTCATTTGTGTGGTATAACACTAACGAGCCCTTTTTATACGCTGAAAAATGATTTTATCGGTAACATTTTTTGTATGGAATCTTTGAAGTTGGTGAAATTATCGTTAATTAAATTAAAACTCAATGTTGAAGTTTGGGGAAATTTTCTTAATTCGTGAAACCTTTGACATTTTTTACATTTTTGACGTTTTTGACATTTTTAACATTTTTGATATTCGTGACATTTTTGATATTTTTTACGTCTTTAACATTTTTGATATTTTTGATATTTTCGACATTTTTGATATTTTTAACATTTTCAACATTTTCAACATTTTTGACACTTGACATTTTTGGCATTTTTGACATGTTTGACATCATTGACATTTTTGACATTTTTGACATTTTTGACATTATTGACATTTTTCACATTTTTCCCATTTTTTACATTTTGGAATTTTTGGAATTTTTTTAAATTCTTTGAACGTTTTTTGAATTTTTCAAGTTTTTTGCATTTGAACATCATAAAGAATTAATACAGCAATTTCAGCGAAACAATATGCCGTTTTGAATTTTGCCCTCATATTATGTATTTTGAAATTCAACGAAAAATTACTAAATTTATATCTTTTTTCTGTTGCAGGTAAGCGCCAATTTTTCATTACATCCAAAAACATGTGGAGAATGGACCAAAAGAGGTAAAATAGCTTCAATATTGTATCAACACAACCACTACGCAACCAAAAAAATAATGTACAAACAAATTTCAAGATTTTAGTTTGTGAGATATTCGCTAAAAAAACTCGAAATATGAATTACGATTTCCAAAACTTCTGAATCGCGATTCTGAAACCGCGAATTACGATTTCCAAAATCGCGAATCACCATGTCACTATAGTGATGCATCACACGTCACTGCAATAATGAATCACAGCCTGCAGAATTGCGAATACCAATGTCCACAATCATGAATCACTATTACATCAATAGTGATTCTGGCATCACAGATCACGATCAGTGATTTGCAACTTTAGAAATTGTCATTCACACTATGAATATACCCAAATCACACTACAAAATAGTTAACAGTGATTTCCAAATCACGAATTTCATGTTACCCTCGCAAATCACAAAAATGACTTTTCCCAAATTTCGAACTATCGTTCACGAATCACTTGTTAGAATCGAAATTGTTAGATGCTGAATGGGTGTACTTTTTCGAATATAATTGAAAAAATCACTTTTCCTTCGGAACGCATTTATACCCGTCAGCTGCGACGCACCGCGACAAAGTCGTATGAATAAATTTTCTCGTCAAAGTCAGGGAGAAAAAAATCGTAAAAAACATGATGTACATTACGGATGTCGTCTTGTATATCTGTTATCCTGTCGTCGTCTCCTCTATGCCCTCCGCGCAATTTCATATCTTTTTTAATGCGTGTTATATATACAAGGAGAGTCGTTCCGGGTGCTCTTGCAAAAGCCCACGGAGAGGGGAAAAAGGAGCGAAAAAATACTGGAGAACGGATAAGCACTTGGCGCCTGTCCGCGAATCCATTAAGAGGGGTTGCCGCACATTTTAGACGTACAGAAAAATAGAAACGTAAATCACAATGTCCAACTCAACGATCTTAGCACACAATCACTATTTCCAAAATCACCAAGCATGGCTTCACAGTCGTGCGTCATGCGTTGGAAGCTCTTCGTTACATCTTTTACTTTTGGAAATCATGGTTTCGAATCACCAATTTCACATTTCTGAGTCACTTTTGCAAAAGCACGAGTCACTATTGGACGATTGTGAATCATGTTTGCAAAATCGCGAATCGCGCCTGCAAAAATGGGAATCACGACTTGAAAATGGGGAATCACACTTTTGGTGATTTTGAGGTCGTGAATCACTTTTTTTAGGGCTGGCAAATTTTTTTTGAATAGTACTTCATAGTAATAGCAAATGTGATTTACCATTCTGAAATCATCATTCAGTTGTGAATTAGTGATTCATGGCTCTGAAGTGAACTTGGACATATTCTCAATTTTGAAATGGTGATTCAGGATTATGAACTAGTGATTCACAGTTTTGAAATAGTGATTCGAAGGTTTGGACTAGTGATTCGAAATTTTGAAATCTTCCCTTGTGTTCACGTAGTCGTCTGAAATTTCGAAGTGGTGATTTACGATTTTATATGTTGTAAATCAGGACTAGGATTTTGTTCCTATGTGCACGGTGACGGCCCGGATTGGTGTTTACTCCACAAAAGATGGAGTGTGATGGACGCGAAGACCCGAGGGGATTAGAGGCTTCCTTACGTGACACGCGCTTCGAAATATGTCAATCACCGCGATTACTTCTCTAAATCTATCTTCATTTACATATGAACACCCCATGGCACACTCAGATAATCAATTCTTCCTTGGATTCAATTTACTTCTTTCACCCTCAAGATTTATTCAAAATTCAAATTTCGTTGAAAAGCTCATTGAAAGTATTTGAAAAATTGGAAGTATTGGAAACTATTGTAGAATTGTTGGTCCGAATAATTGAAATTCCGAAATTTTTGAAATTTTGAATTTTCGAGATTTCGAATTTTCAAAATTTTTGAAATTTCGAATTTTCGGAATATTTGAGATTTTAAAATCCTCGAAATTTCGAAACTTTTGGGATTTTTGACATTTTTGAACTTTTTCAACTATTGATATTCTGAAATATTGAAATTTTTAAATTTCTATAATTTTACAAAATATTCGAAATTTTTGAGAGTTTTGGAATTTTTAATGTTTTCTAAATTTTGTACTTATTGAAATGTCAGATTTTGCGTAATGATAATTTTCTCTCTCGATTATAAAAATTTTGTATAATTTTTGAAATTCAAAATTTCACTCCGTTTTACCATTTAATTTTCCCAGTACACTAAAATCCTCTCTGTATAATCCTCCTCGCTCTTGTCATTCATCTGATACTCAGCCTCCTCAACTCATAGCTCCTCCGAATTCTCGTACCACTCAGATTAATCGAGCAGTGACGCGTGTCACTCGAGCCGCACCGTAATCTCCCTGAAATTTCCTCTATTCAGAGATGCCCCAAAATGTCCTATCAAACACATTCCTAAGGTGTTGGGCGTCTGACATGCAATGGGCGTTAAATTCGATGGAAGCTTTCCATTTACCGTACAAATATTTCAATCTATATAGTTACGATACACTCTTTCTAGAGTCCTATTTATATTTCGAATTCACTGTCGATTTTTTTTTACTCCGCGTCAAGAATTTGTATGCGAAAATCTAGAAAATGAAACATTTGAAAATTTTGGGAAATTCTGGAAAATTTTGGAAAATTTTGGAAAATTTTGGAAAATTTTGAAAAGTTTTGGAAAATCTTGAAAAATTTTGGGAAAACTGGAAATTTCGAAAAATTAGGAAGAGCGGAAAATTTAAATTTTCTGAATTTGAAAAATTTCTAGAAAATTTTCGATAAACTTCAAAAGTTACAAAATTTCTTCTAGTTATAAATGCCTCGAAATATTTTACATTCCTAAGGCGTTGGGTGTCTGACACAAAAAAGGCGTTATGTTCAGGGGAAGCTTTCCATTCACAGTATAAATATTTTAATTATTCGTGGGCAAGACCCTTCTGACTGTCTCATTCAGGTTTCGGATCGTTAGCGAAAATTATCTGAAAAATTTTGAGAATTATAAAAATAAAAAAATTGTGAAAATTGGAGAACTTTCCAAAGTTTGGGAACTTGCGGAATTTCTACAAACTGTGAATTTTAACGACTAAAACTTCGATTATGTTAAAAACTGTGGACAAGTTTCTCTTTAATTTTAGTCAAATTTGTTGCCAATGACATCGCGCGGGAAATGAAATGTCAAAATTGTCAATATTGTAAACTAGGAATGGAGATATGAAGAGTTCGTGGAGGACAGTGTGAGGATGAGAGAGAAATAATTAGAACCAACGATGTAATGGGGTATAGAAGGAAGAATGGGAGCGGTTAAGAAGCCGTCCATTGTAACCCTTAGAGGATCAATAAACATATATCTATCTATTAAAAACTTTGGCATTTTGGAAATTTTGGAAATATCCGGAAAACGAAAAAATTCTGGGATATTTTTAAAGAATTTTATAAAGAATCCAGAAAGTTGAATTTCGAAATTTCTGAAAACTGTGAGAGAAATTGTTTGTAATGTACTAGGCTTACCATATTTGAATTTTTATTATCTTTTTAGTGTTAGCTATTTCTGACACTAACGAGGAAATTCTGTGACTCATTTTTCATACAATCGCGTGACTTATGTCGGACAGGCGTGAAATTCGAAGGAATATTTTCATTTACTGTACAAATATTGTAATAATGTGTGGGCATGACAGACCCTACGTAGTTTGTTTATATTTTGGGTCATTAGTAAGCATTTTCGATTTTCGGATAGTGTCTGTGTGCGTGTGTGTATGTGTAGGTTTGAGTGGGTGGGTGGGTGGTCAGGTCCGGTTACATGGGGTAGGCGGGTGGGTGGGTGGCTAGGTGGGTGGGTGGATGGTCAGGTTATGCGCAAGAATGTTCATGAAAAACCCATTTTTGAAAAAAAACGTATATGAAAAAAACGTAATGCTTTAATACCGAACAACCCAACAGTCGTATATACTGCAATTCGTCTGAGATTGCCCGAACAAATGTGTAATTTTAGCTCAACTATTATTTGTTAGTTCGGTGAAAATAACTTGAGTTACCCAAGATCCTAAGAATAAATGCTACTATTTTATTTCTATGCCTGAAAAACATAAAAAGTCACGAAGGGAAAGCTCACGTGAAGCCGACAATTTTACCCAGGGCATAATGCGCCCTAAAGACCGTCATTATTCGCCGTAACCATGACGCTGTCACGCGTTATTAAACTCAGCCGACTTTCAGCTATTTTATTTTAGGCTCGAATAGGGGGTAATTTTTACCATGAGGAACACTTCAAATTGGAAGTTTTTAAGTATGTTTATTAAAAAAGTAAAAAACCCGTTTAACCCTAAAGGGGTCGTGCTATGAGCGCCACTATATTCATGATTTTTCTAAACCAGAATTATGATGTATAGAACGAAACACACACACACACACACACACACACACACACACACACACACACACACATACTTTCATACAAATGAACAGCTTCATACAGACACACACTCTAGCGCATACATACTCTCACACGCAAACACACACATGTATACATAGGTACGCACACTTTCATAGAGCTGAACAGCCTCACCCACATAAACATACATCCAAACACACACATAAATATCTATTTACATCAAATTGACTTCGTTTCAATTCGCTTCACCCTTTTACCCTTCATAATAAAATAGTCTCTGAAAAAAGAAGAAATTAATCGACTAACGTGTAATCCCCAGATGCCACGCAGCTGTCCGGAATTCAAGGCGATATCTAAACCGCTCCGTATCGGTCACTTCCGTTTTTCGGGCTTTTATTTGCTCTCTCCAAGCTCTACTCGCATCATAAACGGCGTTGATACACCAGCAGCTGCTGGGTGCGCGCCAAAAGCGGCATTTGTGGGTAGGAGTTTTAGCGGAAATGTCGGAAACACGAGCGCATGATTTTCACCAAAAACAATGGTGGACAGTGAAGGGTATGGAAAAGCTTTCATGTCGAAAGCTACCAACATTTTCGACCTGAAAACTTTTAATATTCTGAAATCCGAAAAATTTGGCTACTCGCAACAGTTCAGAAAATTGCTAAAAATATTTTTTTAAAGAAAATTCAAAATGTTTGAAGAGTTTGCAACAAATGAAAAATTTGAAAAAATTGCAAGAAAATGTGGACAGAAAAATTGGATTAAATTTTCCATTGGAAAATTTCTTCAAAATTTTTTTCTTTTTTTTTTTTTGCTGAACGGTAGAACGAATTGAAAAAATTAATTGAACTCTTTTCTCCCGGAAGAAAAGCTCGTCTCCGATTTTCTTTCTCCGGGAACTCCCATAAAACATGGAAAATAATGTCCCCAACTTGGCGTTTACTTTACGGTTAATAAACCGTTTATATCATGGGGTGAAGAGTGTCGTAAAGAACCTGACGCTCTAAATTCGGATTAACGCCCGAAGAAGATGAGAGTCACCGAAAAGAGGGTCCAAGATATCAGGCACATGGCATCCTTTTCATTAGCAACCCAACTGGAAAACACATAACTTTTCGAAGGGGAAATGTGCTTTACGAGTTTTTAATTCTCATTGAATGTCCTCGCGACCAATAAAATTGTCTCCCAATTTTGGGACATTTCCCAGCTTTGTCTTTTTGATTGGAGAACGTAATTGTAATTTAAATTCTGCCTCTTTGGTGGTGTGAATATTTTGCCTGACCACCTGAGAAATTGATGAAGCAAAAAAGTCGAGAATAGAACCGGAAATTTTCCCACCTGTCCAGAGTCACGCAATTTGCCCCTCCCAAAAATTGTACTTTACTCGTTCATAATTCATTGCCCCAATGCGAGAGTCTCGAGAATTCAATGAACCCAGACAATTTATTTACTACGCTTCCCTCATACTTCCGCGTCAGGCTTTGGACATTTGGAAAAATTCTTGAAATTTTTTGAATATTTTGAACTTTCTGAAATTTGAGGTTTTCAAAAATTGGTGAAATTTTGGAAAATCTCTGAAATTTTTGTACTCCATTTTGGAGTTTTTGAATTATGGAAATTTTTAACATTTTCCAAAACGTTTTTAAAAATTGCCGAAAATTTTCCAAAAATTTCCCAAAATTTTCCAAAAAACCTCCGTACATTTCAACACTACCGAAAAAACTCGAGAGCCCATCCCAATCGAGCATTTCTTGTTCACCCAATCTCTTCCCACGCTCAGTAAGTTATTACTTTGCAAACTACCTTAAAATGAGCAAGTGCTGAAAATGACAACACATTTGATTTATTGTCCAAACGTGAGAATCTCCAGGATCTCCTGGGCCCAGAAGATTTATAACTTCCTTCAATTTTTCGTGCCAAAATTTGCAATTCAAAAATTCAATGACCGCTGCAGACATGGCGATAATCATCCATCCTAACATCTATAGCTGATGTCGCGTTAACATTTGGCTTTCGTCGGGGCTAAAATTTGGGAGGTGGTATGCATGGGCAGCGATGGGCGCGTGCCGCCGCATAAAATTCTGACCCTCGAGAGCACGCAACACACAGCCCTGTCAATAAAACTTGGAGTACGAGGCACTACCTGACACGCAACCCCTCGAGGCTCGTTTTCCCAATGGTTGACAGTCGGTATGGCAGGCAACGACGGCACTGGGAGGCGTATAACACAAACTGTTGAGAGAATATGCCGGGTCGCTTACGGCGACGGCAATTGTAGAGGCGGGTTAGTCTATTACGACAGGGGACGTTAATTGAAAATTTCAGGAGGGCAAAAAAATTTCCCAGGGCAAGCGGTGGGAGTTTCCGCGTTGTGAGCTACGCAGATCTTTTTTTTAGACTTAAACTTCTTATGACTCGTAACACAAAATTCGATGCCACGTTTTTAAGGGAAAGGGTGCAAAGCGAATGGTGGAGGGGGCGTTACGAAAATTCCGACACGCTACATGGCACTGTAGCAGAGTGGGGAGAAGAACGTGAAGCGAGTGTATTGCTAATGTTGGATTTTCAGTAAATTTATATATGTTCAAAATTCAACTACAGTCGACTCTCCCCTAAGTGTAGCGCTCGAGACCGAGCCACTTTTCACTGCTCCGTTTAGGTTGAGCCCCCTACTTCCCCCACTCCCGCATATCACGTGAGTCTTCGCAAGCAGTTTTGTATCTCATACTGTGCGCAATGAAGTGGCGTTAGAATAAGGTGCGAAAATTCTGGATGTGGTGGGGACAGAGCGTTTGAGGGGGCTGAACCTAGAAGGAGCCCGAGTCAGTGGACTAATGGGATCGTCAATTAACGGGGTGTCAACTTATGGGAGAGCCGAGTGTATCTCCGCATTTAGGGTCTACCTGGCTGTTCGGCAGGGACAGCGTAAATTTTATTACTTTTATTATAAGCAGAAAATACTGTACTGAGTTTTTTCCCTAACAACGGGGTCTTGCCAGCCATATGTGCAGAGGATTGAGACTCAGGGGGTGGACACTATGTTGGCACTCAGGTACAGAGGATAATTGCCGATACTTACATTTTGAGGTGTAGCTGTGGGTAAATCACTGTAACAAGCGCACGTACCTTCTGACTTAGTAGAATCAAGTAGTTTAAATAAAAAGTTAAATTCAAATATTAGTGTCAATTATGGGGAACATCAGTGCAGAACGCTGGTGCAACGAATGCTTGAAAACCAAAGAAAAAAAAACAGTAGCCAAAAGTGCGGCCGAACGTATGATGGATCATCGGACCAGGGCAAAAGCAATCAATGTCAACGTTGAGGATCATAACCGCTCGCATGTGAATCAACCGATCGATGATCAGAATATTGAAACTGTACCAGAGCATGCCATTTCGAATTTTGTACAAGACTAAAGGAAGGGGTGTGGGGATATATAGTGCAAATGATTGAGAATATGGAAGGGGTGGGGGGTTGCTCCAGGCGTCGAGAATTATGGAGTCTGGTAGCTGCATTACAACAGCCAACGTTAATTGAAATTTTTGGGGGTAAAATCCATGGGGCTCAATAAAATTGGAAATGGAGCATGGTGGCCATTGATTGGTCGCATTTAGGGGAATTGAAAAATATTCATGGCCGACATCTGCTGTTTGTAATTCACCCTTTGTACTACGTGAAATTTTTCACGTCATATTTAAACGTTATTGGACCTTTTTGAAATTTTTCGGGCGTGACAAATATTCTGAAAATAATTCATTTTGCGGGAAATGAAAATTTCAATTAATCCCACGCATTTTTGTTCTTTTATTTTTCGTAGAAAATAATTTTCAAAATTGTCAAAACGTTTAAAACTTCCTAAATTTTTTACATTTGAATATGTTTTAAAAAATTGCGATTTTCCATGTGTCAACAATTTTGGAAATAAAATGAAATTTTGGAAATGAAAAAAAAAACAAAAACAACGAAATGAAATTTGTTTTGTTTCAATTTGATTTAGGATGGTAAAAATTGAATTGACGGAATTGCGTATAACTAAAAAAAGTTTTGTAAATTGCAGTAAAATACCTCCATTATTTAGCCGCTCAACCCACATCATTACCATGATTATTATTCTCTACTGAAAGCGCAGTACTTCCGCACTGCGGCGCGGGTGGATGCACGAGCGTCACTTACGTGCAAACAATGCAAGAATTTTTGACAATAGAGCGATGTAACAGAGCATCCGGACGCGAGAGAGCGTGCAGTCCTCTGGAGTTGTACAGAACTGCAACAAAACAAGCAGGGAAATATTTAAAAAAATATATGTTAACCCTGGGGTGCGCAGCAGCGGCAAACATGGCCCCGTACGTGTGGGCACACATCTACTGCAAACAGAAAAAATAGGGAAAAAGTGGCTTGTCCTAAACTTCACAGGACAACTCAACCATGATTTTTTCTCAGTTTTTCCGTCAAGTTCAAAATCCAACAAAAATTCTAAAAACCCAACAATTAAAATGTTCCATAAATTTGATAAAATCCAAAAAATCCTAAAATTGAAAAAAAACATTCAAAAAAAAAAAGGCAAATTTTGTAAAAATGAAAAAAAAACAGAAGCAGCATTTTTTTCCAATTTTAACAGTTTGAAAATTCAAAACGTTTCAAAACGTCAATAAAATGAGAAAATCGACAAATTGGAATTGGGTAAAAGAGTGGTAAAAAATTTGAAAAAAATTGTCGAGAAAAACTTTTCTGATTGCCGCCACATCGATTACATCCCTCGAATTTTTTTAGCGCAGACTCCCGATAATGGTTCTGGCAATTTTTCATTTTCCTTCTACCCCCCCCCCCGCCGCCGGAGCCAAGAGAAGCGATATATTTACTCTTTCAATTCTCCTTTTGTTCCTTGACGTAATGTCCTTTTTTCCAGTCCCTTTTAATGTCCCTCTCTCGTCGACAAGCCCAAGAAATAGAACGAAGGGGAACCATTTGTATAAGTTATGGTCGGGGTACACGTGACGCCTACACTTCTTTTTGGGTCTTCTATGTTTGCATTACGCGACATCCACGGACACGGGTACATTTATTTATGCATGCATTTGGCGCAATTTCAGTTCTCTTCGTTTTGGTTATTCTTGTCAAACACTTTCAAAATATTTCAAATTTGCTAAGTTTTCCAATTTTTTCAAATTTCCCAAATTTTCAAAAATATTTCAAAATTTTTCAAAATTTATCAGAGGTTTCCAAAATTTTCAAAAATTTTCAAATTTTGAAAAATACGAAATTTCAAAAAATTAGCATATTTTGGAAAGCTCTAAAATTAAAAAAAATTTCTAAAGAATTTTTTTCCAAATTCTAGGTTTAAAATATTTCAAAATTGTGGAAATTCACAGTTTAAAAAAGAAAATGAAAACGGTGGAATTTTAGAAAATTTTTGGGAAGCTCTAAACAAAATTTTCAAAGACTGGACTTTTCGAAAAAATTGGGATAATTTCCCAAAAAATGTAGAAACAATGTAAAAAAAAGTTATACCCGGAATCCACGTGACACCTACATTTCTCTGTCTTTTCTGTTTGCGTAACACGACGCCTACAGATACAGGTACATTTATCATAGTGCATGGCTCCCGTGAGTTCAGGTTTTGTATTTGTTTCTTGTGCAAACATAATTTATAATTATGAAAATCATGAAGTCTCCGAAATTTTTCACGTTCGTAAAATTCCAGTATCCCATACATTTCGAATATTTCTGAAACTGTAGAGAGGTGAAAAAATAGCATTCTATTAATTTCAAAAATGTCAAAAATTTCGAAAATTTCAAAAATTTCAGAAATTTCAAAAATCTGAAAAATTTGAAAAATTTGAAAAATTTGAAAAATTTGAAAAATTTGAAAAATTTGAAAAATTTGAAAAATTTGAAAAATTTGAAAAATTTGAAAAATTTGAAAAATTTCAAAACCTTCAAAAATGTCAACAATTTCAAAATTTGAGAAGCTTTAAAATTTGCCAAAATTTCAATTTTTTCTTCCATTACTTTTTTGGAATTGCAAAATGCTCCAAGATGGAAACCAACTTCTCCCTTCGTAACTCCCACACGCTATTTCAGTCTTGCCCTACATGGAGAACGCGGATAGAGGGATGGCCAATAATTTCTACTTTTATCATTCAGGCCACGCTCTTCTAGATGAATAGACCGCGTAGAATGCCGAATGCATCGGAAATGCGATAGGAGGCACACCAATAGTGTTGCAAGGGGGAAAATGTTCCAAGCGAAGATCATGAAGCGCGCTTGAAGTTTCCACGCTGCTAGAAAAAAATCGAAATTTCACGCGCAGTTGACTAACAATTTGTGTGAGAGCGCCACTGAATTATCCTTCCTAGTAGAAAAATATTCTGAAAATTCTAAAAAAAATTTAATCTCAATAAAAACTCCCGCTACAGCTATAAAATTTTTATCGTACTGCCACATTAAGCCCACGTTAGTAAAAATTACTGATCTGGTAAATAAAAATAACTGCGCGAGAATACAAAAATTACGAAACTAGAGAATTTTCCATTTCTAGCAGGGCGAAATTTATACATTGGAGGATAGAATGCGCTTTCTATCCCAGCGGGTGCAAAATAAAGTTTTTCTCCCGCTGCGCGGGGGGGGGGGGGGAGTGGGGCAAACTTTGTTTACGTCCACGCCAGACTGAATAAATGGGACGTGCGTGTTACCCTCGATGGGTCGCATCTATAACTTCCCGATAGTCTGTGTGTGGGTGTGACGATACACGCATGAAGTCAAGTTATATATCAGTTACGCAAATTCGACTATTGATCGAACACTTGTCAGCATGCCGTCAAACATCGAGAAAAGTGAAAATTTCACTTTTGATTTTCAGGGTGATTACAATAACTTCCTCTAGATCGGCAAGTTAAAAACGATGTTTTAACCCGTGGTAGGTAAAATGCAGAGCGCTCCACCTCTAGTAGCAACGTCGCCTTCGGCCTGGCCGGTGATTGCACCGTCGCTGCCGATGCTTCGTTTTGGATGCCTAGGCTCGAAAAAACCTATTCTTTGACATTCTCCACCCCTCGCCGGAAAGCCCTAAAAGTACTCCCTCGTGCGAAAAGTACTTACTTTCCGTCCTTGGCGCGAGAGCACATTTCCGCTGTATCTATAGTATGTCCACTCCGAGTGGTCCGTCGGTCAAAAAATGATCGAAAAAGCCTCGGCATCTAGGGCGAGAATGTTCCACTTTTCGTCCTAAGTCCACGATTTTCGCAAGGACAATTTTCCCCAAATTTTTTTCTCCCTGCTTCCTTATGATTGCACTGGAATTTACAAATTTCATTAACTTTAGTGAAGGAGAATTGCGAGGGTTGAATCGTGGGGAAATTCCAACCCCTTGAGATGTGGGACAGGCGTTAGCGCTGGTTTTTTCATGTTCCTCTTGTTTAGGGCGGGAGAAATGCGTTTTTTCTGCGCGGGGGAACTTTATGACGTAAACACAGACACCCTTCAAGCACTTGAAGGACGTAAAAGGTCGCACCCTTATCCCAGTTTCAAATGCTGCGGATGAGTCCGAGATTTTCGGATGGCGGGGGGGGGGGGGGGGGGGGGGGGGGGGAGGGGGTCGTAATGGACCGCGGATGCTGCGGACTGCGGATTCACCTGAATAATTAACAATCATGTGGATGAAACTTTCGAGTTTTCAAGCTCTGATGGGGGTATCTGCGGAGTAGAAGGGCACATTTTGGAGTGCATGTGACAGCGTATGGATAAATCATGGGAGTTCCAGATGAATTCATTTAACATGACTCTTCTGCTATTTAAATTCAGGGATTGAGTCAATTTTTACCTGTAGAGCTTTCTCCACCACGCGCCACCGACCGTCGAGCTAGTTCGGATTTTTAGCTTTGAACTTTTTAGTCCAGCTTTTAACTTTAGATTAAATTCGGGTTTTTATGAATATTTTTTTTTGACACTCAGTGCGTGAAGTCGGTTCGAAATTCGCATAATTTTGGCAATTGTACAAGTTTGGCAATTTTTCTATTAAAATTGGACATAAGGTATGACCAAGGGCCTTAATGGACACTTTTATCTCCGAAAATTATCCGAATTCTGTTTTTTCCCTCCCATTCACAACCTCTTGAAAATTGCCATGAACGTAACAATTTGGCTAATTTCCTCGGTATAATTAATTGCCCCCATTACCAATGCTTCTTCAACTTCTCTTTTCACCCCATGTTCTTAAGCCCCCAAGTATTTATGTTCCCTATAGCGGGAAAAAAGTAACGTTGGCATCATTCATTTCAATTTCACCTCTGCGCGGACTTTTTGGCGTTTGCCCTCCGTATCCGAGTCACTTCAAAAAACTTGGGAATCAACTTCCGGCTTGTACGGAATTTTCTCTACATCTTTGGCAGGTCTATACAGTACCAGAAAGATTATAACATTTCGGGGACCATCTTCAAAAATAAAAAGGAAACAATAATGGCAAAGTTAAAGAATTTTGTATTGAAAAAAAAAATCGAAATTTGTAAGGAACACATTATACTGATTATTCTCTATCATTTATTCGGAATGCGTCGAAGGCTCTACACTATTTCCTTTTGCATTCTCTCTCCCGCTGAATAAATTCGCCTCATGTAATTAACGTTGCGCAAACTTTTAATGGAATCCAGCCACCAATCCCTCTCAACTCGATAATTTGTGCTATTAAAATGAGATAAATACGTGGGTCGATTAAATTCCACCGAGGCAGCCAATTCATTCAGTTTCCACGTCAACGTGTGATGGTAATTTCCTAATTGAGGGGCTCAAAGGGAAAAATACTCACCGTTGGTATTTCCGCTCTGCCACCAATATAGAAATTCGTGCGAAAAATAAATCCCTATGGTTCGCGCATCAACCCTATTGCCGCATTTTTTATCTGAAGATCTCCAAGGTGTCCGACATTTTGAAAAATAAAGAAAAAAAAAATAACGGAAAAGTAGCACAGTGGTGAATAACATTTAATAAAATATTGAAAAAACAAAAATCCTGGATACTCTAAAAGTTGCAATAAAAAATTTTTTTTTTTTTTCAAAAAATCCAAAAATATTTTAACTTTCTAAGAAGTTCTCCCCGCCACAATTGAAAAATTTGGTTTTTTGTACGGATTTCCATGGTTTAAAGTGTTTTCAACCATTTTCGGCGGATTTTAAAGAGACATATGTGTGTTCTTTCTTGCCCTCCCCACATTCAGGGAGTATTGGACACCCATCCATGTGGCTGGGCCGAATTTCGTCACTGAGGCCATCGTATTCCTGAACACAGGGTAAACCTCCAGACACCCCTATGCTATGATGCGGCGGGCGCTTATGATGCAACCCCCCCGCCCCTCCGTCGCGTTCAGAGAATTTCCCGCCCGGCTTTGCGGTCTCATTTTAATATGATACGACGTTTGAAGTGTGTGTGTGTGTGTGTGTTCGTGGATGTGGGTCTAGACGTGAGGCTGTGTGGGTTTGAAAATTAATCTTTAAAAAAAATTATGTAAATAACCATCAAATGTTCGCATGGGGAGTGAAGTGCACAGCTGACGCCCGACGAGATTAGCAGGGAGAAAAAAAAACGGGCTCTATATTTACCGGACATGGGGCGGTGTAGTTGTTCAGTGCATTTACATCGGTCCAGTCAAGATATTCTCGACACTGTGATTCAAGTGCGAGCCATTGAGACCGGCATTCATCCCAACTGTGGGACATTGATGAAATTATCCACTGATTTAACAATGCCCATCCCTTCTTTTTTTTTTTGGGAATTCCGGAAATAGCGGAATTTCTCATGGAGGCACAAATTAGCTATTTTCGTCACTAGGCCGTGAAACACTTTTCGAGCCAAAAAAGTTTTTACACCCGTGTGACAAACTGAATTTTCTTTCATACTGAGCTTAAAACGGGATTTTACGGACAGTATGATGGAAAACTGTTTTTTTTCGGAGAGTACTTTAAATCCTACGATTGATAGTCAGAGTTCTCTGCACTACAAACAATAAGAAGAATTTATTACGAAAAAAAATTACGAAAAATATTTCCAATGAAATTGGTCCAAAAATCTCATTAACCTTCCCTTCCTGAAGATTCATCTCCATTGTGCGTACGTACAGGCATAGATTTTTTTTTCTGCAACTCATTTAAAAATACAGTTTCATTGGCAGGAGAGAATGAGTGAAGGATGGTCTTGTTTTTTTTACTATGGTATTTTACGAGTGGGCGTTTCAGTCGAATAAATAATTCCCGAAGGCACTTTCTGCCCTCTGCTCCCCCCCCCCCCCTCCTCCCTCCCCCCGGTCCGATGTCCCTTGAAGAGCCATAAACGCATGGGAATAAATGTCAAGGGGAGTGATGCGGGCTGGGTGAACTAATAAAAATGTAATACCGTGTGTCTTGTAATCATAATGGATTAACATTTGTATCGAATCCCGTGTTGGGTTATTTATTGATTCTTTGGGGGCAATAAAATGTGAGCCAATTGAGCGCATGATCGATGTAATTAATTAAGTAATTGAAACGGTGTCTTAAAACTTTTGGAGTTTCCGAAGTTCTCAATTTTTCATGAATTTTAAAATCGGTCAAATTTACAAAAAAATCAAGTAAATAGTTTTTCAAATTATTGAAATTTTCCGAAAATTTTAGATTTTTTTTTTTAATTTTTCGGAAATTTTTCAAACCTTAAATTTTCCAATTTTTTCAAATTTTCCAATTTCATCAAATTTTTTGAATTTTTTCACAATTTTTAAATCGTCCAAATTTTTTAAATTTTTGAAATTTTCAGATTCATCGAATCTCCTAAATTTCGGACCAATTCAATTTTTTTCCAATATTTACCACTGAATCAAAACTAGGGTAAAAAATAACAATGATTATTCCTGGCTTTGACTCATAATCCACACAGGCCCACAAGCCAAAACTTCATAGATATAATAGACTACATTTAGAAGTTTTCTAGGAACAACGGAAACGCTCTAGAGCATTTTCACTACGAAGCCCCATGAATTCGCAGAATTACGCGCTCCATGAAAATATTCATTCGTTCTCTATTAAATATATAACGGATGTTCTCTAAAAATATGAGCAACAGAATTGAGCTTTTTGGTTATCAATAAATAACTGTCTGTTAATCGAAGACAATTTTAGCGACCGTACTGAAATAATGCGCAAAAATGGAACGTATATGGCCTATGACCCATAATGAGACATATAACGTGTCCCATTATGTACCAATAGGGACCATAAGACATAATCAAGAACATGGCAGAATGGGACAGGTGACATAGTGGGACGGATTTCATAATTAGACACTCCAAAACGGGACAGATTTCATAATGGGACACGCTGTATAATGGGCCACATTTCATAATGGGACAGACTGCATAATTGGACATGGTGTATAATGGACCAGATGTCAAAACGGGGCAAATTATATATTGGGACAGGTTTCATAATGGGACATATTGGATAATGGGTCAGATGTAATAATGAGCAGATTATATATTGGGACAAGTTTCATAATCGGCCAGATTTCATAATGGGACGTATTGGGTAATGGGACGGGTGGAATAATGGTCAGATTATATATTGGAACAGATTTCATAATGGGTCAGATTTCATAGTGGGACATATTAGATAATGAGCCAGGTATAATAATGGGTAGATTATATATTGGGACAGCTTGCATAATGGGACACGTTGTATAATGGTCCATGTTGCATAATGGGACACATTCAATAATGGGACAGTTTTCATAATGAGACACAATTCATAATGGGACATATGGCATAATGAATTAGAAGACATGATGGGACAGTAAGTAACATAAATATAGCGACGTTAAATAATAACAAAACGAAAATTTTGCCTAGGATGCTCGAGGAGTAAAAAGTACCGTCCCGGGAAGTAAGCACCAAATTGGTCACGTGGCCCATTATGCCACCGTCCTATATATCAACACAGTTGACTCACCTCACTCACCCTCATGCATCTTGAAGCTTGACGAATACAATATTATTTTCTTAGGTGGTCGGTACACCCCCCCCCCTCCCGCCCCATCACCCTCGGCCCTTACTGCATATATTTAGTTCATGTAACGGATCATCGAAGGTGGTCCAAACTCTGACACCGACAAAGATAACACTACAGTTCATCTCTCTTGTCCCAGAATTTTCGAAGCTTCTCGTCACTTTACGGACGTAAAACTCGACCCCTGTGGCGGTGTGCTACGTCAGACGCACCCGCCTGTCGAAAATAAAGGGGAAATTTACCTCGAGACGGAAGTTTACACGGTGAAAAAAAATTTAATAAAAATTACGCTGCCATTTGGCAAAGCTGTAACTTCCGACATTTTTCATGGTATCCACCAAGCAATATACAAAATCTTGAAAATTAAAAAGCACGTTATTTCGTTCCGAAATTTCTACATTTTTTGAAGTTCTTGAATTTTTGGGAAATTTTTTATAATTTTGACGATGTAATTTTTGTGACTATTCCGCTTCCTGCTTTTTCTGACGTCGGAAAAATTCTGGTATTTTTTTTAAAATTTTTTTCCTCATAGCAAAAGTGCGCCACCGTTTCATAAACGTTACACTTTTTGTCTCCAATTTTTTTGACACTATTTAACATATGTTGAGATGACTTCCTATAATTCTCAACAATCCGAGTTTGTTTGCGCCAAATTTGTGCAAATGTTAGGCCAGCACTTCAATACGAGCCTCTAGTTTTGATTGCAGAGTGTAACGTTCGCGAAACGAAAACGCAATATATTTCCTGCCAATTTCTATTTTTATATTTTTTTACACTACGAAACTTTTTTTCTGCTACCAACATCGTTGAAATGAATGGACTTTTTCGGCTGACAATTTTATGTCGAAGCAAATGCCTTCATTTATCGAATCGAACCACTAAGCGGAAAGAGATAGGAGGGAGGCAGGAAACTGGCGCCACGGTCCACAATATTATAAATAGAGCCCACTTTGTCTCAGGTTCTATAGACACCCGAAACCCAGGAAATGAAAGAATCCCCCTCGATTTGTTCACGTCCATTTTTTATGCGTAATATTATTTCTGTGTTGGATGCTTTTTTCCTCCGGCCTTCTCTCTTGTAGCTGCTCTTCAGCATTTGACCCAGGCTACTGGGGCCGACTTTCGCCAGCGAGGCCATCGTATTCTCGGACACCGGGTAAGCCATGCCCCCCCCCCTTCACATTTCCCAAATTTCCCACATTTTACAAATCTTACAAATTTTCCAAATGAGCAAAATTTTTCGAATTTTCCAAATTGCCCAAATCTTTGGGAGTTCTTCGATGTCTTGCGCCAATAATTATTTGTCAACTCATCGTTTTAAATCGCCGGAAAATCCTTCACTTTATCTTCTCACTCCCCATGTTTCCTGGTGTAATCGTGTTAAATCGAGGAATTTCACCCATCGAATTATCACTCATCCGGTGTTTCATCGAGCCCAGTGGATTGGAATGATTAACGACTGCACGAGGTTTGGTGTAAATCGAACAGAGTGCTGAAAACGAGGTTCAAACGAGTCCAACAACATGGCCATTAAAGTAATTGTGAAAAATACAAACATCAACGATATGAAATGAACGGAAAAAGGCAAAAAAAAAAATGGAAATTTTCCTCGCAAAATTCGAGTTTCCCAAAGGGTTAATATTGAAGCAATCCCTAAAACTATGAATCTTACCCGACAAATTGTTACGCCCCCGCATAAAACCTGTCACCACTTATCATATTCACCGAGAAAACCTCGAAAATCGACCTAAAGTATTGTGATTGATGTTGGCAAAGCTCAAAGGCCAGTTCGAGCTTTCGTCCGTGACCTGTATAACTTAAAAGCCTGTCACCACTGAAGACAGGAGGAAATACAAGAAGTTACACAAAAGCTGATCGATGAGCTATTCACCAGAATTCGCCGACGCCGGTTCGATTTCCTGAGTAATATAGTAGAAGAAAAAAAACTTGTGTACAATGGCAGGAAAAAAATTGGGGTGTGATATCACATACCGCGTTCAAGGTTTCGCGAAAAACGATAAGCGAGATGGCGATTGAAGTATCCTTGAAAATCCGTAAAGATCTTCAGCCCTCGTTGTCTATCGCTTTCATCCCAAAGCTGGCTTAACTTAAGCTCCCGCATTGTCAGAGTACGAGTGGAGCCCCCAACGCGTCGATAGCGTGAGAAGAGTTCCATCCGCGATATCTCGTTAGTTTGACGAGCTAGGTAAAAAAGGTATAAAACATAAAATGTGCATCTTGATGTGGGGAACAATTTTGATTACACACTTTTTTTTCTACCTGTAGCGGTTTCGACGATGGAGGGGGAAGTGTATCGCGGTAGAAAAAGGTGAAATGCGGTTCGTTCTCGCGCCACCGTTGGATGGGTGGCGCTAGACGTTGCGCTCTCGACCAATCCCGTTCCGCATTACTATGTACATAGATATGTTTGCAAACGTCAATCTACAGATAATTTATAGTAGCATGCAACACTGAAAAATTGACGTTTGTGCGAAATTGCATTTTCGAAATTTGGTTGACAATTACTGAGCTTGCTGTTTTATTTTTGTTGCAGGTAAGCGCTGATTTTTGGTTGTATAATGGAGCACGTTTCGACCCTGAGGTGCACATGAAATCCAAGTATCTGAGTATGGTATGTCAGGTGCTCAATTTGAGGCCCTCAAAATCTCAGTTTGAGGCCCAAGAAACGTAATTAAGTGACGCATGCGAATCGATTAGATTAGAATACTACTCATTCATTAAATATATTTATTCCTTTTACGAACTTCTTCCAGGGTTTCCGCTCCCTGCACATTTTAACTTACATAATATATTCTTGACCTAAACTTAACCTCTACTTTACAATCTACTCCTCCTATCAACCTATCCATAAATTAATCGAGGTAGAACCATAACCAGAACAATCTGGCGTTACCAGATTAGAATACTATATTTGCTGAAATTGGGAGATTTAATTTTACTTCTAGGGTTTCTCGATATTCATAGAAGCTCCGAAAATTTTTGCAAACTTTTCAATATTTCGGGGAATTTTGGAAATTACAAAAATTTGCAAATTTCGGAATTTTCGGCTTTACAAATTATTATTGAAAAAAAAACAAAATCATTGACGTTTTCAAAATTGGTGAATTTTTCAGAAATGTCAATTTTTGAAAATTGTTTGCAATTTTCAAAATTCCGGAATTTTTCAGGAGTTGGGCACTGCTGCAAAATTTGAAGAAAGTAAACGTGAAAACGCAAATTTGTCATGTTGGTACTCCTAATTTCTAAATATTTCGATGAGGACGTATTGGGCCGAGAGGAAGGACAAGTATCGAAATTGAAGGTGGATGCTGTGGTGTTGAGATACCTTGTTTCTGCGGTTACTTCCGTTTTCCCGCAGTATCGATGGCGTGCACGTGCGCACGTGATTGGATTTTTTTTTTAAAGTACCCTCTTACCAGAACATCCAAAACTTGATTGCGGCTGATGCACATTTTGTATCGATTGCCTCCTTACGTATTCTTCCTCCGTTGCCAAACGCAGCGTGGCCGGAAAAGAAATGTCATTAGGAGTTTTCGACGCCATTTTACGCATTCGTATGCGCAAAATGGCTGATACCTGGAAATTCAATCGAGTTTCCCTTTCTGTGGAGGACGTGATGGCTTTTATGGGAAACATAAATAAATTGTTTTTCCCATCGCAACGAGGAAAGGTCTTTTGAAAGACCGCAAAAATTTCAAATATTAGAAAAAAAAAAAATTAATCCAAAAATCGAATTTTTTTTTTAATTGAAAAAAAGTCACTATTTTCAATAATGTCATTTTAATAAATCTCAAAACTCTCACTGCAGCAATAATTTTCTTAGTAATTTTTTCCAAGTGTTCGTAACATTGTATCCCCTTCACAATCATCTGACAAAACAAATCGTCTGAATAGAGCCATTTTGCCAATTACATATAGATGATCATTATAATCTCTCACAATTGCTGTCAAAGTTAATTGCCCTTTTTTTCATTTAACCTTCTGCAGAATGCTCCAACAAAGGGCCCGGAGGGCGCGGTCAATTAAAAAAAATGAATCGACCCCTCAATGTCTCATTACCCTCTTCCTGTCGCACAGCACGCACTTTCTTTATGCCCCCCTAACGACCACTTTTTTTTCCTGTTCTTATCTTCCATTTGTTGGAATGAAGAACAATTCGCCGAGTCGATGGAACATTTATTTTTCCAAAGCTCGGAAATGAAATTGCGACATTGAGATGCACCTAAAATCCATAGGCAACATAACTAACTCTTGAGAGGTGGCTGTCAAATTTTTTGGATGAAACTGAAGACAAGAAAAATCTGAAACGATATCGAAAGAGAATTTTTTTTTTTTTTTTTCGCCGATGGCCTGGCGCAGTCGGTAACATCAGTGGACTGATGTGCGAAAGCTTCCGAAAAAATCCCGGTCGGCCAGAATCGTGAGATCTAACAATTTAAAGTCGTGATGAGATTCGCGAATACAAGCCGAGAAAGGTAGTGGAGCGATGTAAAATAAAAAGAAAAATTTTTTAGCAGTTTGTCCTAAAGAAAACTAAAATTGCTCTCAAACCCTTTCTCAAAATTCTCAAACGCTCTAACAATTGTCATTGTAGTGCGTAGCATCTGGTTAATCGAGTAACTGATAATGACATCCTGTTATTATGCCAAGGGCTACAACAACTCCCCTTATCGCTTGTGCACACAAATCTCGTATTTTCAGGACCATTAAACTTTCATTACTAAACAGTCAGAAGTTGAAATTACTTTCCAGATATTTATCCAATGACAATTATAACCATATCTACACAATAACCAAAAATTCCATAAGTCATGCTGATGACAGTCAATGCACTACTCTAAATTGTACTTGAAATTCATGAACTATTGAATCAAAATACTCCAAGAAAAATTATCGAAATGGCCGAAGCCATCCAATTTTTTTGCCGATCCTCCTTGATCGTACGTCATTCAATTTGATGAAATGTCCGAGATGATCAGCTTATTTGTCTCATCAAATAGAGTGGAAGTTGCTGATATATCTACGTCGAATTTGGGGCAATATATCAGAGCATCTACTATCAAAAAAAAAAACAACCATCGGCAACTACTGCAGTAATCGATCCTCGTCCTCAATGCAGACAAAAAGCAGTTGGTAAAATGGGTATGACCTAGTTCAGCCATACAAAACATTTCCGATTTCTAATTCTCATCTCAAAAGATTTTTTTTGAAGGATTGTCTGGGGCGGTGCATCATGTCGTGTTGATAAATTATTATTGACATATTATTTCATTTCCAATAGACAAATTTTTTGTTGCATTCCTCTAAACTGACTTAGTCACATGATGAAATGATAATTTCCAAAGTTTTTTTATTTCGGCAGTTTGAGATGCATTCGTCAAAAATTGCTACGGAACACACACACACAACCACACCTCCCCACTCACCCACCCACGCCCCCAACCCAGCCACGCACCGACCCACCTAGCCCATCCACCCCGCCACCCACCCACCTACACACACACACACCACGCAAACGAAAAATCGATTTCCCATTTCCGGAGCTAAAATAATAACATCCCCTATAAGGAAGTAAATAATTGCATTAAGATCCTCGATAAGCTGAAGAAAAATTCAGCGATTTTCGGAACGTCTGATTTAAGATCTTGAGTGTCCATCATCTCTCATTTATCAGCTAGTTCGTCAATCTCGATTCTTATCAATGAAGTCTCCCCTCCGTACTCTATATATATATATATATATATATCGGTCGGAAAATTATTGAGGGGCTATTTGTGCGCTCCAATTTTTCTTGAGTAGCTCTCGAAGAGTTCAGTATCCCTTAAGCATTCCTCCCCAACCTACAAGAATTTTAAAAATTTTGTAAATTTCCTCAATTTTAGAACGTTTAGAAATCTTGATAGATGTAAAAAACTTGAAGATCTTGCAAAAATAGAAAAGAAATTCCCAGAATTACCGAAAAAAAGAGTACCAATTGGAAATTACGAAGATGCTATAGCTATATATCGAGCATGACGACCAGGCGGAAAATTATTGAGGGGCAATTTGCGTGGCCCAGTTTTTCTCGAGTGATATTGAGGGGTTCGCTATTGTTTCTTCGAGAGATGAAAGGCGTGATTAAAAAGTTGAGAGTTCACTTACTCCATCTCGGAATTTTTGTCGTGGGCATCTTCAGAAGTTGGAGGTGTGGAAGTTTACAAAATGAACTAAAATCTCTCTCGTTCGATCGCAACCGTAATTTTTACATTGTGAGTACTTATAATCTTCATCTTCATCTTCATCTTCATCTTCATCTTCATCTTCATCTTCATCTTCATCTTCATCTTCATCTTCATCTTCATCTTCATCTTCATCTTCATCTTCATCTTCATCTTCATCTTCATCTTCATCTTCATCTTCATCTTCATCTTCATCTTCATCTTCATCTTCATCTTCATCTTCATCTTCATCTTCATCTTCATCTTCATCTTCATCTTCATCTTCATCTTCATCTTCATCTTCATCTTCATCTTCATCTTCATCTTCATCTTCATCTTCATCTTCATCTTCATCTTCATCTTCATCTTCATCTTCAAAAACTGGACAAGGTCTCACCAATATTTCACTAAATGCCACTGATTATTGTCCTCGTATTCGGATCATGAGGATTGTGGTACCAATCATTTCCGAACATCCCAAAGTTTCAACGATTGCCGGCACGATTGTTGTATTTAAGACTTCAGGAAGTCGGCTTTAACCAGATGAAAGAGCGGAAGGGTTACAAAACCAAAATAGGGTCGCTATTTTCGGTGCACCGAATGGGGAGATGAAATCAAGTTCACACAGGAATCTGTCAGTCACATTTGTCGGTGGGCAATCACTTCCGTTTTGTGTATTTCAATATTATTGGCAAAATTATAAGATTTGTATAGGGATGACAATTTGATGACGATCTCGCGGAGATTTTGGGATTGATATTCTGTAATTTTTGGATTTTTTTTCTGAAATTGTAATAATTTTTGGAATTTATTTTTCAATTTTTTTATGAATTTTTCTGAAAGTTTGATTTTGATTTTTTGGAAGGTGAAGTATATTCTCTGAGATAGGTAAATTGAGGAGACCGAACGTGACTCAGAAATGCATTAAAGCTGTTTTATTCATACTTTTTTTTCTTGTTTCTCTCTTTATGTTTTTCATATTCGTACGCATCGGGTTGCCGTCTCAAGACGCACTAGAAATGTGCGATATGTGCGCCTGACATTACACATTATATTTTTGCCTCATATGCAGGCACATGCATATGAAATTCGTGTCTTATCACACGCTGTGTTTCGATCTACCAATAGAGATAGGCGCTGATATTTTTCCCGTGTCCAGTGCAGGGATGGGAAGGGAAGTTAAGTGAAAATCGTGTCGAGATAAACGATTTGATAATCGAAAGATTTTTATTAATTTTTAAAAATTTTCAAAATTTTCAAAACTTCAACAGTTTTTTCTCGAAATTCAAAAATTCAAAATTTATTTTTTAATTCCAAACTTGGATGTTTTTTTTAAAAATAAAAAATTTGGAAGATTTTCTCAAAAATTCAAAACTTGAAAAGTCAAAATTTTGGAAAGGAATTTTATATGTTCAAAAAAATTGAAATTATTATTAAGAAAAAATTTTTGAAATTTCAATTTTTTTTTTTTCAATTTAGGAAAGAAAAAAGTTGAAGTGAAGAATTGAAAGGGACCTAATGCATCACTGAGTGACACAGTTGAGCGTCTGGAGGACTCGATTTGGCTGTTCCGAAATCAAATATTCGCCCTCTCGACTCGAAATCAAATATTCGTATTGAGGAGTAGAGTTGAAAGGACTGGGCTCCTCCGGGATTTGGGAGGGAAAATTCTCCCTCGGGCTTTCGATCTTTCAACTCTGTCAAGTGGTGAAAACCCTTCCAGCCTATTGTCATCGGGATCAAATATACCATTTGACTATGATTCTACCGAAAAATATGTCCGCCAATATTTGCGCATGTCCCGCGGACAAACCACTGAATATTTCAGTTTCCATTTGAGGTTTGAACTACGGCTCAAGTATCGGAAGAAAAAAAATTCTAAATGCAAACTTTTTTCTGCTCTTAAGATTTCGACAAATTCTAAAATTTTTAAATGCTCAAAATTTCAATTCTTTTGCATAATTAATTTCCTCAAAATTTCAAATCTTTTGCAAAATTAATTTCCTCCATTTTTGAGCTTCATAACAATTTTTATTGAAATTTTAGAATTTTTCAAAGTGCAAATTTTGAGACAAATCTTTCACAATGCAAATTCTGGGACAAAATTTTCAAAATGCAAATTTTGGGACAAAATTTTCAAAATGTAAATTTTGGGACAAAATTTTCAAAATGTAATCTTGGGACAAAATTTTCAAAATGCAAGTTTTGAGACAAAATTTTCAAAATGCAAATTTGGGGACAACATTTTCAAAATGCACATTTTCGGACAAAATTTTCAAAATGCAAATTTTAGGACAAAATTTTCAAAAATGTATGATCTTTCAAAATTGAAGTTCGGGCAAAATTGGGAACTCAATGTCCAAAATTGGGATCACGTACTCTCCCCTACGTGCCACCAACGAAACAGCGGAAACCCCTTACGCTCGTCCCATGCCTATAAATATAGCGGTTCATCTCGTTTTCTTCTTAGCACTCCTGCACTCACCAACAAAAACTCGTTGGACCAAACGTCACACCGCGAAATCCCCGGCTTTTCGACGTGACGAGAAAAGTTAGCCCCACGCAGGTCTAGACGAAAGCGAACAGGCCGGAAAAATAGGTGCACTAAGAAGAAAGGGAGAAATCGGAGAGCAGGTGCGATAGAAAAAGTATTGAAAGAACTTGTCAATTTTCCAGGAAATTCTTCTCCAAATATTTGGGAATTACGAAAATTTTGGGAATTTCAGAAGTTTTGGAGATTTCGAACATTTTGGAAATTTTGGAAATTTCGGAAATTTTGAAAATTTTGGACCTTTCCGACAATTTGAAAATTTTGATATTCACAACTCGAAATTCAAAAATTGCGCTTCAAAATTTCGAAACGCATTGCAAATTTTGAAAACCCGCAAGATAATGATAAAAAAATGATAACGATAACAGCAAGAATCAATCTGCTTTCTGTTCACAAGACGAATTTGATTTATATGAAATTGATGAAAAAAAAGAGAAATGGAACACAATCAAGCCATATTCCGAGTCGCAGCAAACAGCAATCAAACCTCAGAGTGAAGGTGCAAATGGCCAAAAAAACAATAACGCTATTTTATTTCGTCGAACTCCCAATAGTATTCCCATGTGAATTCCCATTCCAGGCGGAAAAACTCAACTAGCCACCGGGAAACTCGTTTCGCATATAGATGAGACATGGCTTGCGCTAATGGTTTGTCTACTCCACCAGAAACGTGAATGTCAAACACGGCTCTATTTCGCACTTGTACCTTTTTATTCTCCAATTTTCTCGACCCGTTGTACTTCCACAATGCCACGATTGGATAAATTGCCATGGAAGTCGCGGGAATTGCGATCATTTGTATCAAGTCCTCAAGTTTCAAAAATTTGAAATTTTCGGCGGGAAATTCTCAAAAATTCGGAAGGTTCAAAACATTTTGTGTATTTAAATAATTTTTACGTTTTCAAAAGTTGAAAACTTGGAATTTTAGAAACTTTCAGAAATTTGATAATTTTTGAAAATTTGAAAACCTCTGATTATGTGTGTGTATATGTACGTGTATGTGTACGTATGTGTATGTGTGTGTGGGTGGGTGGTTAGGTGGGTCGGTGTGTGAGTAGGTGGTCGGGTGGGTGGGTGAGCGGGTGGATGGGTGTGTGTGTGTGTGTGTGTTGGTTGATGTGCAAAAAGGAATCAATTTGGCCCCGAAATGTACGATTCCTAGTTCACTTTGATCTCCGATTCACTATACGGAACACTCTAAATTTTTTATACATTCCATCATTAATTAGAACATTAAAAATTAGGGTGTGCAAAGAAACTTTGATCATCACAACGACAACATTCTAATTATTCTAATTATGACGGCATACCCGGTGTGCATAGAACTACGATGCATCACATTTACATGTTTGATTTTTGTGTACATCATAAAAATCCGAGTGAGTTACAACCTGGAATTACAGAAGATACCATGATTTAATATCTTTGCTCACAAAATTTTTCGATTTGAGCAATTCCATATTCCCAGATTTTCGGATTTTGAAATTCGGAAAAATTCAGAGAATTTCACAATTTTGAGATTTCTAACTTGCCGAGAGGGAAATTACCAATTCGCGTTTTGAAATTTCAATTCAATATCATAATTTTGAATTCTTTAAATTTTTCACATAAAAATTGAAATTTCAATTTGAATTAAACTTTAAACAGAAATTCGAATGACACGTCCAAATTTTTTAATCTACGATTTTTCAACCTGACCAATGGTAAAACGTTGAGGATCACTTTGCGCAATTAGCAATGTGGAGAATGTCCAAGGTACACCCGAGAATGAATAGTCAACAGTGAGTGCAATTAACTCAAGTTCTTTATTACACGCAATGGCTGGTACTCAGGCAGTTTTGCTCGTATTATTGTTGCAGAGTGTCCGCTGGGGACTTTAAATTTCTACTCAGAACAAGAAACTTTATACGTGTGACAATGAGGTGGTTAGCTCCAGGTGAGGACTTTATATCCCTGAAGTTCGCCCTCTGACTTCTTGAAAAAAAAACTGAGTCATTAAAATGTGAATGCATGAAGTACATTAAAGTTGGCGAATTTGATTTCTCAAAAAATGACAATCCTAAAACCTGGGAATACACAATTCATTTTTACACTTTTTTAAATTATTTGCACCAATATTAATGTGTGAAAAAAAACAATTCCCTGATATTTGAATGAAGGTCTTTTCGAATTTTAAAATTTTCGCACAATTTTTCAAATTAAATTCTCGCACTAAAAGCCAGTGACACAAAAAATATGGAATATGCAGACATACCTCCTCATCCCGCCTAATCACCTCATCTCGCGCTGGCATAGCCCAGCGTTGACGCCACTCCGAAAGCCCATGTCCCATGAGAAAGCCTCACTCAATCGCGGATCTCGGTTGTAGAGGGTTCAGCCATCAAACTCCCCTTTTCCACTCTGCCGGACACCCAAAGGCCAGCCCCACCCCCAGACAAACTAAAGAGGGGATTTGGCTCATCGGATGCAAGATACCTGAATTCGCCAAAAAAAATCGAATCATTCGTATAGATTAGGAAATTCAGCTAACATATAGCTATATATAGTTATACATAGCTATACCCTTGCAGTGAGCAAGTTACGCACAATCTTAATTGTTTGTACAGCTCAATCGTAGAAACTGTTGATAATACAGAAAAAAGTGTCCAATAAAAATTTTCCGTCACGGCGAAACACACATTTTGTACATGACGACTTTTTGATGTATATATGACAGTTTAAGAGATATTGTAGATAGACGGTGAAAAATGGAGACAAAATGAGAGAAGTTGTAGGTACCAGGTCGCGTCATCCTCTCGGATCAAGTCGCTGTACGGTGTAACCCATCCCACGAAAAGGTACCACTTTGTCGGCAGAGGTATATGTCGATGATATTGATGGATTTGGAGATGTCTTACACCTAGAGCGAAAAGTTGAACATTCCCGGTGAGTGGGTGGGAAGGGGGGGGGGCCTGAGGTTCCAACAAGGGTCAAGAACGCGAGGCCTTTTTGACGGTTTTTTCGCCGACGGACCACCTGACACGCCACCCGAGAGTGTTCACCTTTACGCACAAGGTGCATACTATTTTTCCCACCCCTCACCGGGCTGTTCTCCTCTGAAAGTCGGAAAGTACGACACTTTCGCACTAGGCCTGAAAGTGGGAACTTTCCGGCCGGGTTTCAGGCGGGAAAGTACGAACTTTCCGGTGAGGGGTTTGTGAATCCAATTACTATATTACGGTGTAGTTTTACGGCAAAATGTGATAAAGAGTTTTATGTAGCAAATTCAATTTTCGATTAAAAAGTCTTAGATCACGTTTCGCGGAACCCAGTCATTCATGAGACAAATCCCAAATTTTCAATAATTTCACACCTATTTTTGTCGGTTCTACAAATAGTAACACTGCCTTGAAGCCTTTAAATTTGCTGGAAAATGGACTTTCTGGTGGAATCGGAGTTTTGTTCGGAAACCGCGGATTTGCTACTTTGCTGGACAAGCAAAGACACCCCCCCCCTCCCCCCTCCCCCCGGCTCCGATGGACAACCCCAAAAGGCAAGGGATCTGATCCATCGTCAACCAGGTACATTTGGATGTGCTAAGGGGTTCTCTGTTTTGTTCCAACGTCCTTCGGGACCAACTCAGTTTCGAATCGATATCTGCCCATGCGCATTGGACACTTTGCTTTGCCAGAGGTTGGCTTTTGCGCGCACGAGGGAGATGCAAAGAGGAGGATATAGTTGAGGGTACACGGTGAATCCCTCACGGGACAGCATCCAGTGCTCGGACTAACTCCGTCCTATACCTGACTCCTGGGAGGAATACCTCCCACCGTCCCATCCCATGATACACGCGAAATTGTTCCGATTAAATCGTAACATCGCTAAAAAATCCCCGAAAAAATACTAAATAAATATGTTTTTTTTATTGAATTAACAAGTGGGACAAAAAAATAAAAGTTTGTTCAATAACTGTCAACGTCCTATCACATGATAAACGTGACATTATTTTAATATTGAATCCCGAAAATAAAATCCCGAAAAAAATACCGAAAATCTTTTCGACAAGTATGACATAACAAAAAATTCAAGCTTGTACAATTTTTTTTCCTGCAAATTGTCAAGCGTGAACTTAAATTAATTTAAATAAAAAAATTAATTTGAAATTTTGAAAAATAATAATAATAATGAACATTGATAATTCATGATTTGGAACAAAAACTGGAAAAAATCGGAAAAAATTAATATGAAGAAATTTGATTTTAGTAATTAAAAAGTGTTTTTATAAAAAGTGAAAAACCGCAGAAATTAAAATAATGGTAAATTTTAACGAAGATTTTTTTTTGTAGGTCAATAACCGTGAAGTAATTTAGTGTTATTAAAAACATTAATTAGAGTTCAGAAGACTGCAAAGCTTGACAATTTTTTTTTTATTTTAGGATTTTTTTTTTTATTTTTTAAGTTTCCAAAATATTCCAATTTGCAAATTTTTCCAAATTTTTTAAACCAAACATATTTTATTTCTATTAATCAGTTATTGCAAAAATTCAATGACTTTAGACCTTGAAGATCCAAAATTCATAAGTTGACTTGATATTCCAGGCATAAATTATAATAACTTGAGATAAAAAGTGTGAAATATGGGAAAAGTTTTGCGGGAGTAATCACCTCGGCGATCTGTCGCTTGGTATCTACTTGGAAAAGAAAAATGGACAGATTTTTCCGGTGGAAGAGCCACAAAGTCCAGGAATACGTGAGTACATGACTTCTGTATTGTGGGATGTATTTTGCATGGGATTATGCAAAGTGGGTTTTATCCGCGAATTCTGGAAAGTATGGGAAGGGGCGCGGGGCAGCTATATATAGCACGTAGGGCTACTTACTCACGTGACCAACGCCAGATGCTCCGAAATTCGAATCTAATTGCTTTCGAACTCTGTGAGACAACTTTTGGCTTGCTTGGTTTAACCGAGTATAATTGAAGTTGCTCAACTTGTTCTTGAGAATTTTAAAAATTTTGAGAATTTTAAAAATTTTGAAAATTTTGAAAGCTTTGAAAATTTTGAAAATTTTGAAAATTTTGACATATTTGAAATATTTGAAAATTTTGAAAATTTTGAGAATTTTGAAAATTTTACATATTTTGAATATTTCGAAATATTTTGAAAAAGTTAGCAATTTTGAATTTTAAAAACTTTGGAATCCTAAAAATTTTGAAAATTAATGTCTTCAAAATTTTCAGTGCATTCTCAACTAAAACGCCAATTTACCTTGAAACCAAGTTCCAAAGAACTTGCTGAAATTATTTTCAAAAATTTTACAATACTTCGTGACTCCAACAGTTTGAAACACTTGAAAATATAGAAAATTTAAAAAAAAATGCATTTTCGAATTTTTTTTTGTAATTTTCAAAATCGAAAATATTTTCAAAATTTCTAAAATTCCCAGTGTTCCCCAACTTACAAAATCTCAAAAATTCTCCGAAAGTTCAAAATAAAAATTGCATATGTAGGCGCCGCCAGATGCTGCAAGGGTCGAATTTAATCTCTCCGAAGTTGTCGAGACAAGTTATGAGGTTCATGGTTTAATCAGGGAAAATTAGAGTTAAATGTTGGGGGATTGACCAGGTGGACAAAGTTTAGCATTAGCGGGGGTGCCCGGATAATTTATCTGAGGGTGCTTCTTTCGGGAATGTTGGATGGGTTCCTTAGGCAATCGATCCATCTTCCCGAGAGTGAATCGAGGAAAATTCAGAGAAGGGTCCAGAGGGGAATTTCCCAGCTGATACAGGCATGGCCCGCTTTTTCACACGGAGCATTTCGGATCTTCCGAAATAATGAGTATGGGAAAACTGAATTATTTTCAGCCATCAAAATTCTATTATTGCCTCTTCTAATTACTCCACCTCTATAGCTATACATATGCATCCAAATCGGTTACATGTATGTAGTTTTCTATTCCCCTATGCGATTGGGCTGCGCATCCCTTTTGCATAACCAATGAAATGGAATGAATGAATCATCGACTCTCTTACCGAGGAAACGAAAATTACGTTCCGAAAAACCTTCAACCCAAAATGACATCAGTATCGGTTGACCAACATGGTCAACATCGTAACGATCATATTCAAGAAAGCGCACACACAAAAATGAACATCGTCATAGTCGAAAGTGGCAAGACGATTCCTCATTGGTCTGTCATAATTTATTTTTGAATCGTGATTCATTCATTGATTGATCAGATTAGTCAGATGACATCGTGAAGTTGGTTGGTAATCGCCTTTGCGTCGATAAACATCGATATTTGGGATATCGAGTCGGGGTTAGTTTTCAAAAGCATGACAATTGTTCAAATTGTCATAACTTATATAGTTATTGAAAATGATATACACAGAATATTTTTCGAGGCTCTGTTAATTTATTAACTTCCCGATATAGGGAAGTTATTGTAATGACCCCGCAAATCGAAAACGAAATTTTTATGATATTTTCACTTTTCTCGACGTTTCACATCATCCTGAGTCGTTTTCCGAAAACCGTTTGTATGTGTGTGTGTGTGTGTGTGTGTGTATGTGTGACGAAAAACTTTGTTTAACGTTTCCGAAGAAACCAACGTAGCGATTTCCTTCTTTTTTTTGATCGACGCGACTTACTATTCTCGAGGTCTGAAGGAACGATTTATGCGAAAACTGTTTCGTTCAATTGTTACTAACATATTCAATTGTTTATATCGCTCTATCGTAAGAACGGTTTGAGAAAAAACACGAAAAAAAGTGTTAAATGAAAGTTGTTCCCCGCCACGAAATACACATTTGACGTTTTATGACTTTTTTTGATAACACCTGTAATTAATTGTTCGTAACAAAAAAGATTATTTATATCGCAGCGGCGTGAGAACGGTTGAAGATATGAAACAAATTAGTTGATAAAAATTATTCCTCACACAAAAATACATATTTGATGTCGTATAACTTTTATTGCTAACACCGATTATTAATAGTTATTCACAAATTCAATTGATTAGATCGCTCTATCGCGCAAGAACGCTTCGAGATCCGAAACAACGGGTGTAATGCGAGTCGTTTCCCACCTGAAAATACACATTTGACGTTCCATGACTTTTTTACCAACACCCATAGTTAATTGTTCTTAAGAAATTGTATTGTTTATCTAACTACTTCGAATTAAGAATTATATTTTTTTTTAATATTTAGAAATTTCGAAAACTTCATAAAGTCCATAATTTGAGACATGGACGGAAATTGTGGATATAATATATACGGCGGAACGATCGGGAAGTTATTGGTTTGACCCGTAGAGGGTCATACCCACATCCCATTTATTAAGTTTCGAGTGTTTTACATATTCTGACCAGTGTTGAAAATTTTATATGCACGCAATAATGACAGAAAAAACAGAAGATGCTTGCTCGTAATTGGAGAATTGAAAGATCTCATTTTTTCGGAATCAATGGTTAGCAGGATCTTCAACTTCGGGAAAGATATTGTTACTTGAAATTTCAAATCGCAATTCGGCGCGCGGAGCGCGCATTCGGTCTAGTCATGAAGAATAGAGAAACTCCCTCTATCTTCATGGGTCTAGTACACTAAAAGGTACTCATATTTGTTAAAACCATTTGGCTTCCTTGACACACACACTAGTACACACATACAAGGTTTTGAAGATATGTTAGTATGGTATCAGATATCAGAAACAGTGCAAATTTGATACAAAATTTCACTCCCCATTTTCGCAGCCATAGAAACAAGTCGTCTGCATTGGGAAAGTTAAAAGCCCTGTGAGATCTGCATATTCAATTTCGGATTTTTTGCATAAACTTGTTCCCACTTGCAAGTCCATTCGCTGGCCATTCTGCCATCTCAACCCTCTCCAAATGCCTCAATTTCCTTTCGGCCCATCAGAATTTTGATTATCCTATTTAACGTGATGTTTACATCGTTCTCCTTTTATTACAACCCTCCAAGGACGTCGAAAAAATTGAATTACCGGGTTCGTCTCCTTTTTATCCGGCTCCATCCTGAATACCAAAGGAACTCTGCTCCAAATCGCCTCCGTGGAAATTCCCATTCCCAGGAGAAACCGCCCCCCCCCCCACCCGCAGACAAGAAATCGAAAGAACTTAACTGACGAAGTTCGCAAAAGTCAAGAGTCCGATGGATTACTGCGTGTGCACTTTTTTGGAATTTTTCAAATTTGTAAAATTTTCCAAATTTCCCAAATGTTTCATTTCTTTCAAATTTTTAATTTTTTTCAAATTTCTCAATTTTTTCAAATTTTCCAATTTTTTCAAATTTTCCAATTTTTTTCAAATTTTTCAATTTTCTCAAATTCTTCAATTTTTTCAAATTTTTTAAATATTGCAAATTTTTCAAATTTTTCGACTTTTTCGATTTTATCAATTTTCTCAGTTTTTCCATTTTTTTCAAATTTTTCAATTTTTTCAATTTTTTTCAAATTTTTCAATTTTCTCAAATTTTTAAATTTTTCCAAAAATTTTCAATTTTTCGATTTTTTTGATTTTATCCATTTTCTCAGTTTTTTCAATTTTGTCAATTTTTCCAATTCTTTTCCCATTTTTTCCAATGTTTCCAATTGTCCAAACGTCCTGATTTCCCCAAATTTTTGACGATTCTTGAAATTCTTGAATGTCGCAGCTAATTGATAGTCAAAAATATGGTGTCAACCGTGAAATCCCCATATATTCCTATCTGGATGCATGCAAGCGGCACGCAAACACTGCTCGGCTGTGTCACTGATAAAAAATTAAATCTTCATCTCGCGGAGGGCTCCGAACAGCGATATTAGGTAACCCGCCTCCCCTACGGCCACAACGACATGCTCTCGCCTCCGGTGCATAAACATTTGCTTTGAACCGCACGCTAGATTGCGTTGGTGTAAACCTTACCGCATTCTCGGTATCGTAAACTTCATTATAAACCAAGTTGGAGGGTAGTTGAAGAGGTAACTTTTCAGATAAACAAAGCGTGAATAAAAAAATTGAGTTACGGCTGAAGAAGAAATGCACAACAACGGCATCAGTGAGTTTAAAAATGTAAACTGCAATTTCCCGATAATGGCGAAGTATGTACGCGAAAAAAAATGATAATTGTGTGGCCCTACTGCAAACTTCCTTGGAACATGGCCGCCGAATTTATTCCCGAATGAAATAGCAAGTGTTGCAGCGTTCACTCATCCAAAATCCGCGCTCTCCGGTCACGTTTCCGCTTCCTGTATTATATATATTAATCAAAGATTCTGGTCTCGCCAAGTGCCCCAAACTCCCGTGTAAACGTGATGGAAGGCAGAAAACAATATCGCGGTATATGTGGAAAAAGGGCTCAGAAGCACTTTGTGGCGGCTCCCGTGGATTATGGTTGAGAAGGCTTTAAGACGTTATAAATATCCCTCACACATTTTTTTCCTTTCGTATCAACTTCATACTGAGTAGACCCTCATCTCGGACATTGAATAATAGAAGGAGCAATATTTTTTCCGGCATGAATAAATAAATGGAAGGCCACTGTGTGTATGTTTTTTAGTGTTTTTCAGAACAGAAGTCAAGATTCTGTAAAGGAAATTCCTCAATACCGGAAGCACGGGAAACAGAACTGGCCGAAAAAAGGGAAATTCGAAAACTTCAAATCGTAGTTTACTACCGCGCCGTGTCTGCCTTGAAAAGTAGTTCCTTCACTTGTGCAAAATGCTCTATCGCGAGAACGGTTGGAGATAAGAGAAAAAGTGTATAATAAATATTATTCCTTGTACAAAAATACACATATAATATTTTATGACTTTTTTTCATACCTCTCATAATTTAGGACCTGTAATTGGTTGAAGCTGCGCGAGTGTGCGCATTCTTCGCGACGGGAGCCTGGTCTTTTACACACACACACAAACACACAGGTTTTGTGGGCTTTAGAATTTTTCGAATGACAGAAACAGTCGAGACTTCATCAGAAACCTATATGAGGAACGCCCAACAATGATCAGTTTTTATAACTTTGAAAATACTCACTGCCGGTATAATTGATCCCATAACTTACCACTAGGAGATTTTTTTTATTTCGTCACAAGTTTGCCATAAATAACAAATATTGTTAAGCTGTCATAGGATTAGAACTCTGTATACACTCGAGAGTTAAGTATCGAAGTGATTCGGCGTGGGAGTCTAGTCGGGAATAGGAGGTAAAAGCACTGGGCCAAACCAGGCACAACAATTAGATCCAAGCGGATAAGCCGACTCTTCCGGTAATGCGAACCCCGTGAGCATTGTACAAAGAGAGTAGGTCGTTATATATTTTTTCACTCTTCTACATGATCGGTGGCCGTACGGGATGAAGTTGATACAGAACCATGAATAAAAAAATGTGCGAGATATTTATACTGTCTTAAAAGCACCCCGGCCGTAAGCCGCAAAGTGGAGCTCTCATTTTTCCGCTAAATTATGTTTCTGCGAGAAGGGGAAAAGTGGAAAAAAGTGAAAAAATATTTGTGACGTAGATGAGATTTTTTTTTTAATGGCAAAACCTCGAAAATTGTTGTTGAAAACAAAAAAATTTTAATCTGTCCAAATAATTTTTCCTTTTAAGTTTCAACCACTCTTTCCCAATCTCAGCGTTCAACCATATCCGCCCACGAAATACCTCGCAGAACCAACCGAATAAGCATGATGCCATACGTACTTATGAAATATATCAGAATTATGTGATTCTCAGCATATCACCTGAATGCCAACCATTGAAATGATGTTTGTTAGATTATGAGGTCTAATAACAAAAGAAACATGAACGTATAAAATCAATTCAACTATGTATTCTTGAATTCTTAGCTGTACTTAGTCAGAAGGTACGTGTGCACTGTACAGAGATTTGTACAAGACTAAGTCTAACAACTAAATCATTTGCGATTGTTACTCTATACCTGATACCCAGATATGCCTCATTTAGAAAAGCTCATTGAGAGCATTTGTCCACTCCTCCACTTCCAGGAGAGAACCATCAAGCAATTGAATCGTGCCTTCCGGACGCGCAGGTAATAAGCAACTATAGAGGTAGTTGTATTTTGACCGAACATAAGTTTTCACAAAATTCAGCACTGTTGAAAAAAAATCATCGGCCTAGAATGCTAGACGATAGAACTGAAACTTCATGGATCTCCATGGGAACTTGAAATGAAAATACTCACCCGAGCCAGCAAGTTTTATGAGATAGAAATATTTCCCCGATAACAGAAGTCACTATTCATTATTCTGCATTTTTAAGGGTGGTAGGTTAATGAAAAAACATAGTTGATGTTTTCGCCTCCATTCATAAAAAAATCTATCCATTCACTTCCATACTTTCATGTTCAAGAAGAGATACAATTGGTTTGAGGTATGAAAAATAAGAAATGAAAACTTGTAATTGTAAATTCTTTAAATATCTTGAGCTAATGCCCCTCCACGCATACCACCCCTGTCTCGTTTTTTCCTACTCCGAATCTGTCGTGTTTTCGTTTCTCTCCTATGTGTCCTTTCGTCCGACTCCCCCACCACGCGCGCCATCCTATCCCTTTTCCTGTCGCCTTTTCGCTTCATTCGATATTGGAATTACACCCCAATGAACGCAAAGAAGTCTCACTTGCAAAATCAAGAATTTTGAAAATGCAAGATACTCGTTTCGAGCCATGCATCACATTTCCTCAATCCCCAGCATCCAAGCGTATCCGCCCACGGTCCATGGCGCAAAAATGCCGGAGCAAGTATGATAACATGTGGTTACGAAACACCTGGATTATGTGATTCCCCCCATATCATCCACATTTCGTGTAACTAAGTTCCCCTAAACAAGCGCCCCATACATATCCCTCTCAGTAATACGCGCTCTATTCCCTTCTTTACATTTTACACCGTATCCCATGTTATAACGGTGCCCAGAAGAGTGCACACGGGATATATTCCTGGTGGTCACGTACCCGCGCCTGGATTATGAATCCTTAGCTATCAGACAAGAACAAACGCTTCGTAAATTTATGGACGAAGGCTTGAATATACCTCGCACGTGATAGTTGCTACATGGTGTGTTCTATTCCACTCCATGTTTTACTTTTGGATAAGATAAAATCCCCAATCTTGAAAATATTTTTCAAAAACTTTTAACAATTTTACCAAATTTAACGAGAATTGAGAATCCTGCAAATTGTCCATTCTTCCTCCTGGATTACGAATCCTTAGCTAATGGGCAAGAATAAATGCCTCGTAAATTTACCGAGGAAGGGTGGCAAATACCTCGCACATGAAACCTTCCACATCGTATGTGTTTTATTCGATTCTTCGGGATTACGAGGTAGCCTTTGCTGGTCCTTTGTCGTCTGCGGTGTAGCCGATCTCCGGGAATGACAATAATATCTCACCAGAAAACAAAGCATACACCAACAAATGTATTACAAGCAAGAAAAGCAAAGATGAAATCTCATTTAAAACTTGAGAATTTTTCAATCAGACTGGATCAATCACAGCAACTTTCCTTGCATGGTTGATGGTGTAGCTTAGTTGGCAAGAACTACCTAACTTATGCAACAATCGAATTCAATCAAGCGATAATCTTAATCTCAGACTGTTGACCAAAGTGAATCCGTTGCAAAGTATCACAATCGACTGGTGATGAGCTGAGGGAGTCGAGGTGGAATGAGGAACGCTGACGGCGGCGGAGCACCACCAAAGCCGTCCTATTCCGAAGTGTGAAGCAGCAAATTAAAACTGGAAGTGTATCTTCCCCCAGAAATAAAATTTGATTTACAACCTCCCTATAACCGGCAGTTTGCCATGGAGCTGATTGTCATCCGTAATCCACTCCAAGCTGAATGCCATGTCACATTACATTGGATTCCGCTTTTTCGCATTCTTTCATTGAACACCTAGTACTCCAGTTCCTGTTATATATTCAATGTATTTACACCATCCATTCCGATAAGTACTTCACGTACTGTTGGCTGTTACGGTTGAGTGGAAATTGTGGCGAGAATTGTTGGAGCAAGAGAATAACAGAGTCATCGAGATTGGCGTTGTGGATGTTGCTTGGCTCTGTAGATTCGCTCGACTGCTGATTGTCAAGATAAAAAGAACATAGGATGCTGATGTATAGTTGGAGTATCAGGAAAAGGGTATATGAAAGCTTGTTCCAGGCTTTTTCTTGAACTGGTGCATTGTAAAATTGAGAGTTAATGGTTGGAACTGAACATTGCATCTAATTCACGGAGGTAAAATACGGAAGTGTGCTCATTCAGGTTGAAAGATGACGTAGGCAAAGTTCAGGTCCTGCCAACACTTCAAAGTTTTGCCATTGACATGCGAGTACTGGTTTCAGTCGACGATTAACCAAAGTTGCGTAATTTATTTGCAAGTCTCTGGTGTTGTGGCAATTGGTCTGATCATTAGCTGACGGAAATTCACTCTTGTCATCCGATTTTTTAGGTACGGTTCCTTATCCATCTGAAGCAATCACAATCTGATCAACTGTCTAAACCGCCAACGTCGGCGTTATCCAGCTCCGAATCATGAAACCAGATATATGCCAAAGGAAAGGAAAACACAAAAAGAAAAGCAGAAGACTTCTGACGCGATGCCGAAGCGAAGAAACCAAGAAGAGCTACGGTTTCAAATTGCTCAATGTGCTAGGTTACGCAGAGGGTGATGAGTTTTAGGTGAAGAAAGCGTGAATGGGGATTGAAACCAAAGGAAATATGAGCATTGCCCTTACGCATTTTACTACTGGTATAAAACACGATTCAATTACGATAAGTCCTCGCTTTCAAATAGCATCCCTGAAGCATCACGCCGCTGCCCTTACGTGCTCCACTATTGATAGGCGGCTTAATTTGATAATGACAAAAGATCACTTAGATACAAACTTGCATCAGCAAGTTGTTCTCTTCCCAACTGAGTTTGTACGGATTGCGTTATTGGAGTAGAATTCAATTAGATTAAGATAAGTCATCAATTTGGAGCAGAAACTTGCGTGACTAGGCCAGGGTGCTGTTGTCCTCAGCTGTCCTGACCTTCTACGAGGCTCATTTGAATGGCAGGAAGTCATTACTTGCTCGCCAAAGCTTGAACCACCAAGGCAGCATATACAAATGACAGATACCTTTTAGGTAGAACTCTACATCATCAAGTGATCGTGCTCTCTGCAGCTCCAGTATGTCTACCTATTCGCCTATTGAAACTGGAATGTATTCAATCATGTAGGACCCTTACTTCTAGGTACAACCTTGTGCCAGAAGGTCATTGTTCTCCATACCTTCATTATCCGTACGTGTTGCTCTATTAAAATCAAGCCCTATTCAATTATAAAGTAACAGCTTCCAGGCAGAATGTTATGACAGCAGATAATCGTCTTGGTATTTTCAACTGGATTATGCTCACGTGTTCCACTTTTAGAACAAAACTCGGTTCAAGGATAGAAAATAATTAGCGGCAGGCACAACCTTCCGTCACCAGGTCAACGTTCTGGTCTCCTGGGTGTATTATAGGGGCACTCACATACAAGGTAGAATGCCCACGCATAAGGGGATCTCATGATCCTCACAAACAGGACGGAGGGGACATGTGAGGACAGGAACAAGTGGCCACGCGACCACCTTGTCTTCCACTTCGCTCTGCGATTGACCATTCAGCCGTGCAAGCCCGAGGTTTCATCGAAGCGACAAGGCGTATTATTCATGGCTAATGGGATGAAAGGCGGAAGCTACGTTAGCTGGGATACTCCAATATATTGTTAAGATGAAAGTTCCCTTATCAGCAGGAAGAAGAGGTTATTGCATAAAGCAAGTTGACAGTGGTGAGACGATGATGATAGGAATGGGTTGACAATTTTTTTTCTTCCAGGATTAATGGCTCTTGGAAACGCAGCCATTTCTCATCGTTGGGGTTTGATTAATCGTAGGGCTTCTTCGGATAGGAGAAAGGTTCCATCGATTCGTCCCTGTCGTCCTGAACTTTATAGCTTCAAATGATTGTGAATTTGTCTTGGCTTTGACGCGTCAAATACAGACGAGGTACCTAGGTGTGGTGTATAGATGGACACCTGATGTCTTCAACTAACATGGGAAGCATCTCTGTGCAAAGTGGCAGATGAAGAAAATTTGTTTAGGTTTATAGAGTATTTTTCACGCTTCAAGTTGATTGAATTAAATAAATCAAATCTCGAACTCTCAGCTTCAATGTAATTTGAATTTATTTCGTTCTGCAATTTTTTGCATGTTAATCTGTTGGTCGGGGTATTAGGCCAGGCACGTTGATTTGGAACCTTCTACAGGTGAAGTGATCCTAGATTCTTATCCTGGTATCCTGGCTTTCCGAAGAGGAAAAAGTATCCGAAGCTCTCAACTTCTTGTCGCCAAAGTGTAGTAGATGTCTGCAGACATTCATCATCAACCGTCGCTATTTCCTTTCGATAGAATGGAATGCAGTCAGCCGAAATTATTGTCCGGTTTATGTGACTGCTTCGAGTTATTCTGGAGCTGATGTAGCCATCAACATTTTCCATCTCTAATGAACATAAAATCCATGCTCATAGAATGTGATAAACTCTTCATGAACTTCCGTCTGTTATAAAGCTGTCTAACTAAATCCCAGAATTTTCCAATTCCCTCGGGATTATTGAGCCATCGTTCAACCTGTATCCAGTTAAACTCTGTATATATCTTTAGGAAGTCGGCAAATCACCTCGGGAATATGCTCCAGAGGTGGGGAAGGGGGGGGGGGGGGGGTTTATCGTTGTTACACGTAAGGGAATATCTCCTAGCGTCACAAGAAAATTGACGAGCGAGAGTGAAGAGCGAATCGCATTTGCCGGGCTGTTGGATTTCTGCCGTAGGATATGAACGGATACGGAAGTCGCGGAGGTGGCGATGAAAGCGAGAAGATGCTCATAAAAAAAAGGAGATGTGAGGTGAATTGCACTTGCAGTTTCAGGCTATCCAAAGGCGCAATAGAATTTAGTTTAGGAACTTGGCTAGACTGGAAAAAAATGTGGAATGGAGAATTGCTATCACGAGCTATATTACATTTTGGAGTAAAAAAGGGTTGAGACAAATTGTGATGTCTTAGAAGTTATTAAAAAAAGTTTTTCAATTTTTTTTTCATATAATTTTCAAAAAATTGACAGTTGACACAATGATGATTGTTGTGCAAAACGTACGTGGAAGATGGAGACAACTATAGAAGCTTCTTCCAACCCCTCATCCGCGGAACAATTGACATGTCGACATATGAAACGTGTCCCCACAAATTGTCAGTAGGACATTTCTGAGAGTTCATTATAATTCTTTGTTACAGGGCTTGGACAATGTGAGCTCGGCGACCCTAAGGCCCTTCAACTCCGACATCAACACACCCAGGATCGACAGCTATCGATTCTCGATGGCGAATCTCGAAGGTGAGTGTGCTTGCCCACCGAATTGAACTAACCCAAACTATTTCCACCACCACACAATTTTTTTTATTATTGAAGTGAAACTTCTTGTGGGACTCTCTGAAGGTGTTACGCTGTCCGGACACTTTCATCGCTTTATCCAAAGTATTATTTCAAATGCATCAGAAAAAATTTATATTCCTCTTCTGAAGTTTCACTCAGAAAACTGTGAACAACACGTCTATGTTTTTTTTCTGTATTTCTATTATTTACTCATTGGATCTTATCGACCATTTACAATTCTGAGTTTCTTCTGCTGTAGAAGATGTAATTTTCTGTCTCAATTGCTAATTGACAGTTTGGTCATGTATTCTTTTATATAACATACTGTACAGTTAATAAATCTCAACTAACTAACCCACCGTCGTAGTATTCAGAACCGTAGTTTCTGTAAGAAAAAAAAATTACCCAAATTATTTGGGGCCAAATCTTGTAGTTCTCTGCAGCAACTTCCGCGAAGTGAGAACCTACAGAGGGCAGCCCAGAACATTTCCAACGTTGTGCAAGTTGTTTTCGAATAACACTTCCTACACCAAGTGTCCTTCACAGGATTGAACATGGGGGAAGAGCAATGACTCACAGAAACTGCAATTCCGAAATAATATAAACAGGCCGCCGGGATTGAGCTCGAAACTGCGCCTTCTTCGTTTATTGAGGTCAAATAGCTGTCCTTCACCCTCTTAGCAATAAACCGGGTCTTGGAGCCTCGATGACATGAAAAAAAGCTCCCCCTTTTGGTAATGCATACTCACCAGCCAGTTCCCCCTTCTCGCCAGATAGAGACCCTTCATTTTTGTGCGGTCGCACGGCAATTGAACCAGAAACAAGCGAAATACTTTTCCCGATTTTTGAATAATCTCTTTGATCAGGGTCTAATTCAAATTCACTATTCTCGGTCAAAGTCTTCAGAGGACAACTGCTGTGAATTCGAAGACAAACGGTTTTTTCTCTCCATCTATCTTCTTACAATGTTTCAATTTTTTTAATAGGTATTGTATTAAGAGGTATTCTGAAACCAGAGACCTTCATCGCATCGTAGTTATGACATATATTTTTTAAAAAACTACAGAAAATTCACAATTTGAAAGTAGTATGAATGAAGTCCTTCGTGAAAGAAAACACCATTTTTTTATACAACAGTTTCGAATTTGTGAAAAAAGAAGCGGATGATAACTTTCAGACTCTCTCAGATTGAAATGTATTAGAATTGCGTTGTGCGTCATCTGCCGGGTGCTCTGGCGTTCTCAGGTGGAAGGACAACTTGCTGGTACCAAGTGGTGTTTTTTATCAATATTATGAAATGGAATGGAAGCAAATCTTCTCTGAATGTCAAATTGTCTACCATTATAGTGCTAGAAGCGGGCGCGCAGCTTTTTGGGCGCGGCTGGTCTCATTTCGCGGCAAAAAGTCCTGCTTCCGATCAGAGCTACTTATCTGGATACTAACTGACCACAACTGGATTATATGCTTCGTGATAGAGTTTCCTATTAAAATACGAAATCAGTGACCAACTTCTTAAAATCGATGAATCAACTATTTCCAAAGCACTGATTTCGACAACATAATCTTTAGTATCATGCGGTTCCCCCTCGAAAGTAATAAATACAAGTCACGATCGTTACGACCTGGGTACGCGATATGACCGAGCCATAAGGCGCAAGTTTGTAGCACGCCCCAAAGGTTGCACAGATCTCAATACCTTCCGATTTCTCCCTCAATGCTAGGCAACTCCCCATATCTGCTTTTTCATTCTATATCTTCGGGTTGGGACTTGCGTCCGTCGAGAATTGCCCCTGGGGGATTATGGGGTCGATTGTGCTCAAGCACCTTGCTGCGTTATCTAGAATCTCCTGAGGTACCTTTCGCCTTTGTGTGTACCTGCATTACTCTGACTATTTATAAACACCATCGAATTTCACACCCGCAACGATGGAAGTCATTCGTCGCATCGACCTTTGCTGTTCCAATTGGCAGTTCCAAATGGCAGTTCCAATTGGCAGTTCCAATCGGCAGTTCCAATTGACAGTTCCAATCGGCAGTGCCAATTGGCAGTTCCAATTGATAGTTCCAATTGGCAGTTCCAATTGATAGTTGCAATTGGCAGTTTCAAAGGGCAGTTCCAATTGGCAGTTTCAACGGCCATTCCAATTGGCAGTTCTAATTGGCAATTCCAATTGGCAGTTCCAATTGACAGTTCCAATTGGCAGTTCCAATTGACAGTTCCAATTGACAGTTTCAATTGGCAGTTTCAATTGGCAGTTCCAATTGGCAGGTCCAATTGGCAGTTCCAATTGGTAGTGCCAAAGGGCAGTGTCGACTGGGAGTTTCAAGTAAGTACTTTCCATGTCGGAAATAAAAATCCTGAGAGGAGCGAATCAAGAAACGTATAATCACGACTGCATAACTGCAAAACTCCATGGAGAACTAACAATACCGAATCCAAGATTGAATTCCCGGACACTTTTTTCCAGCAGATGTTCTTTTCCGTCGGACATGTGAAATCCGGATGGCCGTAAGACCAGTTTCTTTCAGTACCACCCTCCTCGAAAGTTTATTTTCCTTTGTCTGTTTAATGCTCGTGTTTTTGGCGGTTTGTTTTGTCGCGCGATTCCTGCCTTCGATGGCCGACAGCATGTCGCGAACTTCTAGTGCTCTCACGCGAATCCAGCCGATGACTGCAAGTCTGAGAGATAAGATGAGTGGAATGAGTCCAGTGACTCCATGAGCCAGCGCATTTCCGGATTTTCTTATAGAAGCCGGTGATGAAATTATTTCATCAAGTTCGCCGCTAATTTGAATGGCGGCACTGGTAAAAAACCCAACGATAAGAAAATTAATTTGGAATTTGAAGACTCCTAATCTTCTACGACGATCAAAAAACTGAACCCAAGACTGAAATGTCTGCAAATTACATTCGGAAATTAATAAAACATTGGGCAGAGAAATAATGTTGAAATATTAACGATATTAAGGACTTCCGTTTCGAGAAAAGGTGAAATGCCCAAGTGAAGGTTGAAAGATACGCCCTGGGGCAGAGATTGAACGTCTGGTGCTCTACCAATCAAATTAACGTTGCTCACTTAACATGAAATTGAATTCATCCCACCACTATCTATCCATGACTAACAATCAAATTTGGGAAATAATTATTGGAAGATAACTGAGGAAAAATTGTCAACCGGAAGCTAACTGATAGAAAGCAGGAAGTGCCAAACAATATCCAGCTCATGTACAATTCACTAAAATCTGGAACTGCTTGTCGAGATACGCCAAAATCCCTGATGTCTGACATACAGCAAAAAGCCGGCGACGCTAACGTAATGCCAGGGATGAGAGGCGACGTATTCGATTACACGGCTGGCTCGGCCAACCGTCGGACCTGCACAGCCGACATGTACATACATTTCCACGAATATGTAACGTACTCCGCTTTATACAATCTTACGCCTATATATTTGATTAATAATGTAATTAAATGAGATGAATTTCGAAGTCTTGCAACAATATTCTGATCCGTCTTGTTGGAGACGTCCGCCGAAGAACTCGCAACAGACTCCACAAAAGGCCAACACCGAACACCACGTTGCTTCCTCCGAGGATTCCGATTGTCGTTACCCTGAAGAACAAGTACTAGGACACCACCGATTTTCCCTGACCACTGAAGGCCCTGTCGAGGGGAGGAGGTTCTCCTGGCAAGTTCCTTGGCAGAGCTCAAGTTCGAGGACTCCAATGTGACCACGAACACCATGAACAATGAAGAAACTTGGACCAACAAACGTGCAGAAAGCAATATGTGATGAAAGAGCCCGAGTCGAAAAATGAGATGTTCCGAGTCTTTGTTTTGTGGTTCAAGTCATGCTGAAATTTTGAGTTTTGTTCAACGACACTGAAAGATATAAGGAAGAGTTTCGTCGTGACATCGTGCTTCGCAATAAACATCTCAGCGACAGTTGTCTTCCAACTGTCGCTTTAGAGTTGTACTTATTGGAAAAGGGAGACTAAAGAAGACTAAAGTCGTTCTAGATGCTGACTAATCATGCAAATGAATATTCTAGCTAACAGACCTACCCAATCCTCCAAAACCATCAATAGTTCAGAACGAAAAGCCATCGGAACCTTTGCCCCTTACATCACATTGGACTATGTGATACGTAGTCCTTCCTCCGCCTTACACAACCGTCCAACACGAGATTTAATCAATCATGTACTTGTTGGTGCAGCGTCGGATTGAAATAACTCGGTACTATAAAATTTCGTCTTAAGGGGGTCTCAAGTGTTGGCTGCAGCCGCCGTTGGGGCATTCCTCAGATAAGCACCGTTGAATTCTACGGCTTATTAACGATCCCAGAGTGTTATTACAGACTTTTTTTAATAACTCGGAGGAACCACTTATGAAGCAGGAGGAATTGAAATCATTTGGTTATGAGAGGCTGCTTTTGAAAATGCAAATTAAGTCATTGGAACTAAATTAAGAAATTAAAATTGAGCATCTTGATGGGTAAATGACCGGAGTAGGAATTGTTGGTCTTCAAGCTTATCCCATAACAATACCAACTATTTAGCGAACACTTTTCAATGGGTTGGTATACTAAATATAGCATTCTGGGTTCCGGATGTTTGTAATTATTGATAGCGAAACAGTTTTACCTCTCGTTCACCATCCTAAATATTGGAGACTAACCGCATACCGCAAAACCTCATTGTTCCTCCGTTTTTTAATTTTGAAATTGATCCCTCCCCCCCCCCCCCCCCCCATCATCCGCCCATCGGCTTTCACTAGTAATCACCAAGCTTTCATCCCCCATAAAATCCCCAAGCGTTGTCTGTTCATGCCCTCCCTCGCAAGGCTACCGCATATTTCACCGTAAAACCTTTACATTTCACTTTCCATTTTAGTCCTTATTCACCCTTCCCCGCTTCAATATCATGTAACGAGCTGTGACAGCATGCACATTCCACCTCCCACCACCCTATTTTCTGGTGGTGTAACAGGAGTGGACGAGATATGAAATGCGCTTGAAGAAATATTGCGCGTGTGTAACGTTTATATTGTGCCGTAGGAGCCGATGTGCGGAACCCCGTGTGAGAAACTACTGATAACTCAGCGAATGCATGGAAAGCCGAGATAAGGCTAAATTCTGACTTGAAATAATTAACAATGAACGGCATGCGGGTGTAACCCTTTCGGGGTCGAACCAATAATGTCTTGAGGGAAATTGGAAAGTTCGATTCATATGAGCACCCTCATGGAAAGAAAATATGTGTGAAGATATATATGATATATATGTGACTCTTATCGGATATATTCCGTCCAAACACGTTGTATGTCCAATATATTTATAACTCAATCCTATTATATAATTGAGAGTTTCAACCAGGAAAATGAATCGATTATCGAATTCGAAAACTCGAAAGTCGAAGAAACAATCTGGATTATCGATGATACAATCGAAATCGAACGAGAACACAGACAAACAAAGGCATGTGGCCGCGGAGCGGCCACCGGCAAGGAACTAGTCTATATAAATAATTGAGAGTTTCGACCAGGAGAATAAATCGATTATCGAATTCGAAAACTCGAAAGTCGAAGAACAAATCTCGATTATCGATGACACAATCGAAATCGAACGAGAATACCGACAAGTAAAGACAAGGCCCTATTCCTACTAATAAAAAGGACAATGTCAGAATCTCGAAATATCTCGAAGTCTCTCACGCTGAAATGCGCGCGCAACCGCTCTGTTGACAGTTGTAGTCTCCATCTCTCTCTTTCTCCTTATATATAATTGAGAGCTGCGACGATACATCGAATGAGAATAGCAATAAATCGATTGTCGAAGAAAAATCTCAATTATCGATGCCATGATAACAATTGAAATCGAAATCGCATTTGGAAATGCATGTGGCCACCTAGCGGCCACTGGTGAGGAACTAGTCCTTATATATAATTGAGAGCTGCGACGATACATCGAATGAGAATAGCAATAAATCGATTGTCGAAGAAAAATCTCAATTATCGATGCCATGATAACAATTGAAATCGAAATCGCATTTGGAAATGCATGTGGCCACCTAGCGGCCACTGGTGAGGAACTAGTCCTTATATATAATTGAGAGCTCCGACCAGGAAAATAAATCGATTGTCGAATTCGAAAACTCGAAAGTCGAAGAAAAAATCTCGATTGCCGATAACACAATCGAAATCGAACGAAAAGACAAACAAGTAAAGGCATGTGGCCGCGTAGCGGCCGCGGGCAAGGAGCTAGTATATAAATGAGAGCTTCGACCAGAAAAATAAATCGATTATCGAAATCGAACTCGAAAACAGACAAGGAACGGCATGTGACCGCCACGCGGTCACTGTATGAACTATATATATATGATATCCTATGTCGCATATATTGAGATTATAACTATGATCTGAGAGGAATATATCCACAGATAGTAAACAGAATATATCTCGCCAAACATCTCGCACATATGTATCCACTGTAAGGATTCTCTTTGGGTGTGATAAACAAAATACCACTTGGTTCGTTAAAAATAATCCAACCATAATTTATTCAGATTCACTCAATTTCACAAATTAAAATTGGCCTCAGGAAGTGACTCGTAGAAAGCGCGTGACCAAACTGCCTCAATCGTTAGAGTAAACAGCGTATATACCCTATCGATATTATGATCGGAATTTCGATATTGCTTACACCATTCACCTCAGATATATCCAGCATCTTCCTGATACATATATAGACCATGTACCCGAGCTATATTGTTGAAATTGGAAACATATTTTTTCCCGAAAATTCGTGTAACATCGCAATTGCCTTGACTACTTTTACACCATCGTAATTACTATCCGGTGAAGATAGTAAAAACTACTGTGCAAGTGAATACAATTTTCCCATGATTTACAGCAATTTGCGCCACGGATGGGTAACCTCCACTATGGAAATTCGCTTCGTGTAATGTTCCATATCAGAGTCACGCTCAATAGTGTGTGTCGGTTTGTAATCGTACGAAAGAGTTTCGTTGAGCCGCTGTTGCCCGATAGATGCATAAATTCAAGCGTCGGCGAAGAGAAAAAAAAAGAGGAAATGAAAAAACACAAGATGAAAAGAAAATGAAATGAAAAGGGGGGGGGGCGGAGAATGAATGGAGCGAGCGTTATGAATTCAATTAAAGTTGTGTTGCCTGTTAAAATTGCTAATTAAATCCCTTTCGCCGTTGTTTTTCACCCGATATTCCCTTAATTTACTTGCACAATCACATTGTAATGAATTCACTAACGCTGAATCGGTAACTATTACATTTTGTATTATTATTTCTCAGATGAGAATTTATCCGGCAAAAATTTAGTTTGATTATTTTGTTGAATGCTGGCAAGCACAATGCGAACAGCACCAACAATCCTGGACCACTTTTATGCGTTTTTTCTTTTCACATTTTGGTAGGGGAGTTTTATGTTTATGACTAGATGGAAACCGCGCGGAATAAATTTGATAGCCAGTAGACATAAACTCGGATAAAACAGCGCATATCACTTCAAAAATCACTTTATTTTCCGTAAATAAATATTTTCAACTGGAGAGGAAAAAAACATTTACGAACATCCAAAACTTTCAAACTGAATAACTCAGACAATGATAAAAAAAAAAGGATGGAAAAAAAACTGAAGGCAAAATTCCTACCATTAATACCTGCGACTAATAATCATTCGCAATAACCATTGCAAAATATCGATACATAAGATCGTAAAATGTCACATGAATTGCTCCAATATCTCAATAAGCGATAGCGATCTCCTACGTCATACCTGCCTCAATTGGTTCTAGAAACTCGCTTGTACGCCTATGAGTTATATTAATACTTGCAATGTTTTCAAGAATGACACCAGGAAATTCAGTCCCGAGATACCGGAAGTGTCATGCGTTTAATATCAAAGAGCTCTGACACGCTTGGAGGGAGCGTAGTTCACCACTGAGCCAAGAAGATAACCAGCGAAATGGAGAACTTGCCCAACGAGAACTGCTAAAAAGAGGAAAATATAGGGTGAACGTGTTACTGTAGATAGCACTCACCAGCTGCATTGACATTAGCCACCAACTGCATCAGTTGCCAAGCTAAAGACCATTTGATATTGTCTGAATGTGCTCCACTGCAGTGTGACATTGTGGTATTCCTCTTGTTTCACTGGCGAACGATAAGATAAATTATGTCTTCAAGTTTACAGTTCGCCGAACTCGGTGGCAACATCGGCAGAAATTGTGGGGTTGAATCGATGAAACATGTGAGCTCATATCAAGTACAATCTTTTGCAGACTTTCACTATAATACGATTCAATATTCGTTTGGAAATGGCAGATGAAGATCATGGGATGTGGGAAAATCAATGGTCAACTCTAATCCATTGCCAATTCCGCAAAAGTTTCACTTTTTTTTTTATTTATGCTCCGATCCAATTTAGATTACACCGCGACCCGTGCTAGCGGGACCAATGGAAACCACCTTTTCCTGTGCAGCATCCACAGAGTTTGGACCAACGAACACATTGCCCATTTTTTATTATACTTCTTGGTTTATCCGGTAATTGAAGGAAACACTGATTCCGTATCAATCAGATCCTGGACAAATCCAGGCACACTCCCCATGCGGGGATTAGATAGAACACCACTGTAACTCTTGTGTTTGCAGCGCTTTTGCGCGAGTTTTTTAGACCAGAAGGAATGGGGGTAAATGAATGAAATTTGGGTATGCTGATAAGCATCTATTTACGAGTACAAAGTATTTTTTTCATCCAAAAAAAAACAAAATGGCGGCGATATAGTCCCCGCACTGAGACGTGTTGCGCTGGAAGGCCTCCACGGCACGCAGCACAAGTGGTGTAAATTTGAACCGACGGGGGAAAAAATCTCCTAATCTAGATCAGTATAGCTAGAGAAACACGTACGGATTTGTAAAGATATTGATTTTTGTAATTTTGGTGAATGTTTGAACAAAAAAGTGAAAATTTCACTTCAAACGAGGGCTGTTTTTCGTTAATTAAAAATCGTCCAATTAATTTATCAAAAAATCGGTACGTGTTTCTCTGAGTATTCGCGGTTTCAACATATGGTCAAAATTTCAAGCGAAAATATTGAAAATTGTTTGAGTTATGGCGCGTGCCAATTTCAGGAACTGTGTTTCGAGTAAAACACGATCAAACTTTTGACATGTGATTACATTATGATAAAATTAAAATTTACTAAAATGAGGGTCAAAAAATTTTTTTTCCACCCAATTTTTGTTTTACAGTATTCTAGGATAGTTAGACTATTTTTCAAGCAAAAAAAAATCGATTTTTTGAAAATTCTACAGTGGTTTTACCCCTTAAGAGATGAATGATGTCTTCCAGTTCACATTCAGACACTATGGAACAGAGAGGATGAAGGATCCGAGTCCTCAACAATAACATGTCGAAGGACAACGACGAACTGAAGTTAAAAAGGTAGGCCATGCACATGCGAGTATGACAATTCTCAAAAGCAATTGGACTTATCCATCACCATGTCGTTGGATCTACTGCTCACGGATTTGTCGATCACTCCTCGGTGCATCTATTCCCGGCATCTCTTTCGTTTTACTAGCAAGAGATAAGATGAATGATGTCTTTGGGTCCACGGTTCAGCGAATCCAGTACCAGGATTGACGTGAATTGGGGGATTGAATCGATGGAACGTATTACCTAATATCATGTACCATCTTCAGTGGACTTCAGCTGCAATAACATTCAATCTTCATTCGGAACTATCAGGCATTGTTGATTCCGCAGCAAATTTCCTCGTCCAAATTGGATAGATGGAGATTATGGGGTATAGGTAGATCAGTGTGCTGTCCTAATTCATTGGCAATTTGGAATGGCATCTGCTTCCAAATAGGCTCGACTATTATCAAATCATTCATCAAGTCGGTTGATCTGTCACTGAATCGGAATCGACATGGTATCACCTCTCTTAAGCTAGTACCTTTCACATTGTCCTGGCCTTCTTCAGAGCTTGCTGAAAATTGAGCAAAAACGAACGTATCTCGAGTCGACCACAAATTGAAATTGAAAACCAATTTCCGCTATACCATTCATCTTATCGCAGCTAGTATCATCACAAAGTCTGAAAAATGGGTTAGACTGCAATGAACGGGCTTCGAGTTTCAGAACAATGAATGTGGTTGAATTCTATGGCCAAGTGACAAGTAGAACACTCAGTTGGAGAGCGTTCACCCCTTCGGGCGTGAAGGCTCTCAGACGACTATTTGATATCTCGAGGTGCTGCGGAAGATTGTGGATTTATTTGTAGGATTGGCAGTTTGGAGAATCTCCTCCACCTGAGTTGTTGTCTTTCATCACGTTAGACTAGCAGCGGAATTTTTTTTTCCAGTGAAGCTATCATGTTGTCTCCATCTTCGCAACACTAGCAATGGAAGCTGCAGCAGCTCGTCGATGAGCATTCTTATCACTAAGCGACGGACAATTAGGAACCTACTCAGCGAGGACTCCCTTCACAATGTCAGTTGATCAAATTCGGCCGAAATCGCAATACTTTGCTCTTAGAGTCTCCATTACGGAACCGTCCAAAAGTTTGAGGTCCGCGTTCTCCGGTCTCCCCATCTCCATCTTCAGAAAATCTCTAATGAAAACTCGATAGTGAAACTTCACCACTTTACCAACTTTATCATGGAGCTTTAATTGAAATAAGAAGTTGTGCAATGGAAAAATGAGGTAATAGTCCACAGCTGGCAATGACAAGTCACTTGAGGTTTTAGTGAGGAGACAATGGCTTATATATCCCCCCTTTGAGACACTGAGAGAAGTGCTTTTAATCGACCACTTTTGGAGGAGCATTCCACTCATAGGCTACAACGTGACTTAGGAATCACCCATTTCCACTCGACAAAGATACCTCCAGCCACTCATTTCCATCATTGTCAAATGGCTTTGTATTCTCGTAGAGTGTTTCAAATGGAGTTCAGCATCCGAAGGCTCCATGCAATGATGACTTCCATCAATTTTAACCACACGTGTAGGTGATCTGGGAAAGGGAATGCCGGTGTATCATGCAGATGATATAATCCAAATTCGTTGACTTTCCTTTTCCTCATTGTAGTGTCGGGAGAAATGTCCCTAATAAACCATCTAGTCATCAATGGTTCAACAGAACCAATGTAGCCAGTGAACGCAGCAAGTAGTTACCCAAGCAGTCTGTCTTCACCTAGTACCATAATAGCAAATTTTTGACACTCAGTGCGTGACACCGGTTTTCACGCACGCTTCGCGTGGGCCAAAACCCGCCCACGCCCTAACTGTCAAAAAACAATGTTCGTTACTCGGGCAAAAAAAAATTTTCGGCGATTGTGAATGCAATCCTCGGCTTCGCTTCGGACTGCAACATCACAATCGCCAAAAAAGTTTTTTATGTCCTTGTTACGAAAAGTACTATTGTAGCTCTCACTTTGCTTCGCCAACATGATCTGTTGGAATAGCAGCTAACTTCTCTAGCATGCTTGATCGGGTTTGGGATTGATTATTTGCGGATATGATTAGGATACTGCTGCTCCAGGATCAAGAGAGTGTAGGTAGCCATCAGTAGCATTCGCAGGAAGTCATCCAAGTGTCATCAGCATCATCAAAGAGAATTAACAAATGACGTCTATATAGCAAAGGGACAAGGTATCTCGTTGGTTGCGTCGAGAGTGCAACGACAATCAGAGAGCTGTCCAGTGTTTTTGGACCTATATGCGTGGAGTTATCACCTGATCCAGTAGTTCAACATGGACCAATGGTGGAAGCCCACTTCGAACTTCAATGATTTTGAGGCTTTGGCAGCCCTCCTAAAAATTTGGACGCTTTCAGTTGGAATATCAGTACTGAGCACCAAGGATGTCCTATGGCTTGATTCCCTCATTAAAATCCTCCATTTCTATAGAAATTCTGAAGCCCCACACGCAACCCCATGATGACATCTGACTATTCGGGATTAGTGTGTATTTTGTTCATCACAATGATAACACGTGATGGAAGACAACAAGAGCGTTGACTCGATTCCATCTACGCATATCCATTCGTCTCATGGTGTGGGCTAGCAGATGAGACGGAAGGCCACCCCATACCCAATGCCATGGGCGCCATTGCGAATGTGTGATGCATTCGCGGATAACGAACATTGTCACGCGAGTGATAATAGACAGCTTCGTATTAGTGCCCTCCCCTTGTATGCGAATCTACAGAGAATTCAGATGTGTCGTCTGTTTCAGTGGCCTGGACTGGTGGCTCCATTTTTGACACCCTTAAACTTAAGGTGTTAAATACCCTTAAAATTTTTAATGTTTTATTTTCGAATTTTTAAAATTATTTAAAAATTCTGGAGCAATTTTTAAAAAGTGGAATTTTTTGTAATTTCGGGAGTTTTTCCAAATTTACGGAACTTTGGAATTTTGGTGAAGCTTCCAAAAATTGCGAAGTTTTTTCTGCCGGAACAAAATTTTCTCAAATTTTTGAAAATTAAGAAAAAAAAATTTCATTCCAATTCCAATGTCCGTATGAAGATTACTCCAGTAATGAAGAAAGATAAAGTATACTGGAATTTCCAGGTGCCCTCACTGACACACGTTTTATATCCATTCCCCCCTATGAAAACACACGATGGGCAATTCCACCTCAATTTTGCTCCAGCTACGTGGAAACGGCGAGGAACAATTTCTCAAAGGGAATAAATTCGCGAGATGAACGACTGGAGATGTTACGAAATTTGAGAAAATCGTTTCTGGAAAAATTTGGGCTTTGGGGTATACCTTTTTCATGGAAGCATCGTAATTTTCTGAATCTAGTTACTGACAAACTCATCCAATTTTGTTCCTGAAATTGAGAAAAAAAATGTTTTTATAAAATTCACCACTATGTAAACATGTAAACAAAATACTTTTTCTGTTTATTTTATTTCTGTCACAATGAATATTTAGAAAATATTTCTATAGTGTTTTGATTGATAAACATTTTCAAAAATTTTAAATTTCATTGTTTTTTAAATTTCGAATAATAATAAACATTGCACAATTTGAGTACAATAATTCGTCGTTTCCAAAAGTTTGACAAATTTCAAAATTTTGCGAATTTGGACGTGCTTCAAAAAATTCTTGAATTTCCAAAAATTTCAAAAATTACAAAGTTTTAATAAATTTAGATATAAAAAAATTTGCACTTTTAGAATATTTTTTTTTTCATTTCCTGAGACATCGTTCAATTCTTATATATACTTTGCCTCCCCCCCCCCCCCCCCCAACTCGCTTCTGTGAAAGGTTGAGAAGATAATTTCATAAACAGATTCGTCAGCTCGGAGACTTTTTTCCGAGCGCGGGTAATTGAGAGACGCGATGGAGATAATGACAATGAACGGAGAGGAATGCTGGGAGCCAAGGTTGCAGAATTCTGTGGCCAATTGCTCATGCACCAAAAAATTTTATAGAGCCTAGTAATTAAAATTGTGCGTCCAAAGATCTCCCCCTAATTTACTGAATATCGCTATTCAAATAATTCGTTGAATTTCCGATATGCAGAACAAAAAAAAAAATACCGGAAAAATTGGAATCCGAGGACCTGAATTTTTTTTAGAAAAAATTTTGCTACATGTGGAGAACAAAAATCATTTTTGGTAGCGCATATTATTCGCACCATTTTCATCTTTTCAATATAGATGCATCTCTTCACGCGAAATTCTCGATTTCAAATGGTAGAAACGAGTTTGTTTTACGACGATGCATCAAAGTGTGACCTTGAAATATCAAACGTGGAGTGCAGCGTTTGCGAAAGACGATTCTGAAAGAGACTAAGAGATGCGTTCGCGAAACTGAAGAATACTTCACGAGAATTTTTTTTTGTATTGGTCTTATCGCACTTCCCAAGATAGACCTCCCCCCACCCACCCCCTCCATCCCAGGCCTCCAGGGAAAACTCCAAGTTTGAAATTTTTGAAACAGCAAAATTATCACAAAACTAAATTTCAAGCAAAAAAAAATTACATCGGCACTTCACTCCACACGCGACATTTGCATCAATTTTTCCGTTTCATCTTCTCATTATCAGCGGAAAACTCCCCTGCTCTGTACAGCGTCTCGAGTTTCCACGGCTTTGGTTGGTAGCTTATTGAGAGCTCAATTTACATGCTAGATGAGTTATCACTGGCTCAAAGTAAATCCGAAGCATCTCGAGCCCCAGTCTAATACCCTCCAGGTGTTTCCAGAAGGCAGGGAATTGGTTGTAATTTGCGGGGATTGTCGGCTTGGTTCGCAACATTACCCTTCATTCCAATCACGCCCTTGAATGATAATTATTGCATTCAATCCTGGTGTTATAAATGCATAATCAGAAATAAACTCAATTTCAAAATGGAGAATATGGAAAATTACGAGATCTCCAGTTTTCCGAAATGGAAATTTTGACATCTTGAATTACGTTTGGATCCAGTCTAAGGGTTTTTTTCAAGTAGGGTTTGGTGAAGTTGGAAGTTCACGACCGTTCAATTTTCAAGGTCAATAGATACGATCGATTAACTTATCCATCACTAAAATTTAATTAAGTGAGATCGATGATTCCAGGAGGGATTCGAAGTCTGGACTTCCAGGGGGCACCGGGCACCCATCCAATTAAGCTACAGCAGTCACAAATCAGGACCAATTGAGAAATAGGCAACTATGTAAATATTTGAAAATTCGCGAAGTTTGACAAAATTTAAGAAAAGTTGAAAACTTGTTTTAAATAATTTAGAACTCCGAGATTAAAATTTTTTCAATCCAAGTCCTCGATCTTAATAGATTAAAATCAATGCATTGCTTAATTGAGAAGGTTATTTTCATTCACAAAAGGACAAAGAATTTTTTTCGACATTGCTCAAAAGTGACTAATTAATCGACATTGATTATTCTAGGGTCAATGTCCCAGTCTTTGTCGATCCAGGTGTTTTGCTCAATGAATGTACCTTTCAACGGATTTGAGTCATGGCTTCGATAAGCGCCGGAAAATTGACATTCACTTTATTGTGTAACCAACCACCATTTCAACGTTTTTTATCGCTTCAATGCAATTGATCGTGCGATTGATTTTATCTTGAATTTCGTTGGAGAACGGAACTGTTTGGTGAAGTTGCGAGTGCATGTACAGAAGACAATTCATATTTTTTTCATCCTTAAGGTATATTGATAGGTTGAAGTGGGAAGTACACCCTAGTCAAAATTCATGTTCATTTTTGGATTCCTAGAGTATATATTTACAGCTTGGAAAGCCCCTCAGTTAATTTTAAAAATAATATTAAAACTATTGCAACCGATATTAATAGTAAATGAACATTTATTTTATAAAAATTATTTATACGGAAAGTCATTTGCTTATCCCTAGACATTAGTAGCGTCACCGATATCCGAACCTAATCCACGAGGTCGATGCGCGGGAATTGTGACAGTTGTGAAAATGACCACAATGAACCAACTGAAGTGGGGTGGACAGTTCATAAAAAAAAGCATTACGATCAACGTCGAAAATCGCTGGAGGCTTTGGCTAAAATATTAATATCCTTTCATCATTATTATTGTATGCTGGCGGCAATGTTTTGACAGCTAGCAGCGGCCATGACACTTTCAGATACTAGGGGGAAAATTTCACCAGATCCAGCCGCCATGACACTGACGAACCAGCGACGATAAATCGGAGTTTTTTTATTAATTGTTTCATTAAATCCTCGAACTTAGGATCAAGCTTGAACTTTCAGAAGATGTAGTTGAAAGCTTGTTCTATATAGTGGTATGTTTTTTTTATGGGGAAGCTCGTGAATTTTTCGCATAAACGCCACACTTCCGGTAAAATTTCTCGATTTGAGACATTTTTACTCTTGCATTATGTGATTTTCAATTAATTGTATCTGTTGCATTAAACTTACAGATTTGTACAAAAAGATCCTCAATATAGAGACAAAAATACTCTTTAAAATGAATACCACAATATAGGGTCAAGCTCGTGGACCCTGAACTTATCAATATACCTTCAGATTTCTAGAAAAAGCCCGAAGAAATTCTGCGAAAATGAGGGAAAATTGGAAAAACATTTGAATGTTCTGGAGAAAATAAAACAAAAAAATGTAACTTTGTAATAAGGCGGTGTATATAGTACATATAGATGATTCTAGAGAATTTTAGCAAAAAAAAAAAAATTGAAAAATTGGTTAAAGACGATTCCAATCAGCAATTTCCAATTTTCACAATTCTTGAATGGAGAATCAGTTTTATTTCCCGTGCAATTTTTGAAGGGCTGAACCTATTGAGAGGTCTTCAATCGGTAAATCGGAGAAATTGAAGTCCGATGAAAACTTGTGAAGCAAGCACTTGGCAGAAATTTTTCCGCCACTTCAGCTTAATAACAACTCTGCAGGACTTCAATTGGATCCACTTGAAGGTCGCGGTCGAATTCCACCTGCAGTTTACGAAGTGGGTAAATTTGTCAGATGAACTTCACCTGCGGACTTTCATCACTTCATCCACTGCATAGAGTGATTTCTCCGACACCGTTCGCGGCAATTTTCAATTTCGGCTCAGTATTAATCAATTGATAATCAACAGCAGGTGATGAAGCGATGAAGTGCAGAGAAATGGAACTTCTTGAATTGAGTTCAGTTCGGTTGAATTTCTGGACTTCATCAGATTGCCAATAACTGGCGGATGCCGGGTGTGCCTTCGGCTTTTCTGAATTGAATTAAAAAACTAAAGAATGAAAAGACACACATCAAAAAGCAATTCCCTGACAGTCATCATGAGTGCCATTTAAGCAATCTCCATTGATCAGGAGAAAAAAGATTTGAGTCAATCCGGAAATTTGGGCTCCAATGCACGGCATATGATAGCAGCACAACGGTGTTATCAGCTTGATACCTTCTGGACTCTGAATGCCAGAGGTCTTACATCTACTCAAGAAGAGATTGTTTTTGGATGATCATGCTGCTGCAGCATGTTGATATAAACTGACCTCCGCTGTTGATATAAACACTTAGAGGAGCACTAATAATAAATATAGCAATGTTTAAAAAAAAACATATTTTTTCGATCTTTTGAGTCGACCCTTTCAATAATATTTTAGTTCACTAAATCTACGCCCTTGGTTAAATTTACCAAATCTTTGGTACAAGATTTTATCAAATCTTACGGTTAACCTGTCCGTATATCTGATTGCCCATGGGCAACCATAAGATTTGGTAGAAACGATCTAACTACGGTCTATACTACCGACGGGTTTTCTTAGTGTGGCTGCTGTACCACCATCAAACTCTTGGAATTGGTGAAGTTAGTCCATTTCTCCAGACCATCAGACCTTCAGCATGCTGCTGGAGCGTCTTCTGCAAACTCCTGAAAAACAACACTGTTGATCCAGAGTTTGTCAATGCTGTCCGCTAGACCTCCTGGAATTACCAAACTCAAATGAGTCTTCCGAAAAAAAATTGCGTAATTTACTATAAACTTACCAAGATATTGGATCACCTCTTCACGCGGTGACACCAGTGTACCACGGGTTGATAGTTTCTGCATGGTCTAGATGACGTCTCCAACCTGCCCGAGGACATGCCAGCTTTTCGGGTGATCATTCTGGATCATAACACCTAAGTAGGGTCATCCAAATTAGCTGGAGCCTGGAGCACACTCTTTTACTGTTACCCTCTGTTCTTAAAAGCTCTGAATATAAAAAACGTTTTGAAAGCAAAAAAATTGTTACAACATAGAAAAAATCCATCGGCGTCATACAAAAATTCCCCCCCAAGCGTCTTTTTTTCTGTTCTTTTACTCAAGCCAGAAATAAAATACTCACTTCAGCTGAATACAAAGTGCAACACAAGCCTGTTTTACGCCGGCTGGTGTCCATGGCCGCAGATTGGTGGGGGAAGTGGCCCGAGATGGCTGGAAAGAAGCCGAGTCCTCTTACCTCACTTCTGAGGCCTTTTAGTATTTAGTCGGGCCCCGTCGTGTACACAGCCTCCATCTTGCATCTCCATTTTGCTGCTCTCCCCTGCGGCTGCGCGTCGCAAAAATAACGTATATATATAGTTGTGCTATATACAGTACAGGGAATATGTGACATACGCGGAATATGTGTGGATCTATATGGAATATATTTTGAATTATAGCAAATGAGGTGTTGTTGAGTATTAGTCGTTTTTGATCTCACCGTTATATCGGAAATAGTTATTGCACATTCGGAAAATCAAATTTTCCCGCCAAAAATGAGATCTACATGCGTGCATTTATCTTGCGTGACAAGGACCACTGACAAAACACCATATGGAATTATTTTGTGCCATTTCAAGGGGTTAAAGTGATAATAATAATGAAATTAGTGGTATCGTGCTGAGCTGCGGTGGAAAGTTCTTTTTTGAGCTCTGCCAAAAATTGGTTAGGATGAATCTGCTGTTGAACGGTAGCGACAATTCTACTGTCACCGGACATTTTTGTGATCAAGGTAAAGGAGCATGTGGAATTGTGGGAAAAGTGGATGAGTGTTTTTTTGAAAATTTTTGGAAGTGCAAAGTTCTTCGATTTTTCAATTTTTTTTTTACCTGCGAATTTGGTGACGCTCACATGAAATTATTCAGAAGAAATTTTGACATTTCGAGCTTAGCGGTTTTGGCAGTTTCCGCAATTCATAAAAAATTTTGACACAATAATCACGAGCTATTTATGGGATCTTTGGAATGCAGTGATTTAGTTGGTCGATTAAATTTTTTTTATGCGTCAACTTGTGAGTCATATATATAGAATGCGGGCGGTTTGCCTGAGTAAGATCGACAAAATTGAGGGATTGCTTTAAGTTGTGGCACTTCTAATTTCAAAAAGTCGAGAAAGAAAAAAAAACGGACATTGAAAAATCATCCAAAATTACAAAAAAAAAAAAAAAAAAAAAATCGAGAAAATTGAGGATTTCCACAGATGAGTATTCCGAGAATTTTGTATTAAAATTTGTGTGAAATGTATTTTTCACGCTCGGTAAAATGAAATAGATGCGTCACTGAGCGTCAGTGATTTTACTGAAAAAAAAAATTAGTTCGCTCGGTGTTACGCGATTGACGAGCTCGTCGGAGCGGAATAGATTTCTAGGGCTTAAAAAAAGTCGATAATCAACTAACGTTTTTAATTATTGTTTCTTTTTGTAAAATTGAAGAATTTCAACAATTTCAAAATAAGTCGCAACCTACAAAGTGGCTTGTCTAAAAAGGTCGCGGATTGAACCCGCGGTTGTAAACCAGAGTCTGATTTCATGTACGAAACAAAATTGATTTACCCCTTTTTTCTACCTGTAATCGCTCCCGGGGGGGGGGGCGTTATAAACTATTGGAAATGTTATCAACACTTGGAGAAATTATTGGTTGGCGCTGTTTTAGTGCAATGTATTATCAATAGGCGTTGACATAACGAGTGTTATAGTAGATTTAGTCACTACGCCGAATTGAAATTGTCCTGCAATTGTTTTTCGCAATCTCTATATAAACTGTCAATCACACGAAAATTACTTTTTAGCCGAGTGACGAACGATACTTTTTTAGTATTACGTCCGAAAGCAGGGTTTTTTGGAGGCGAAGCACGCCTTCAGACACACACACACACACACACACACACTCGCACACATAGATCCATTTCCACTCCGGCATACACACATATCCCCACTCCAACACAAACACACATACACACATAGATCCATCTCCACTCCGACATACACACATATCTCCACTCCAACACACACATACCTCCACTCCATCCCACACACACACACACACACCCACACATAGATCCATCTCCACTCCAACATACACACATTTCCCCACTCCAACACAGATACACACATATCTCCACTTCATCACACACACACACACACACACACACACATACACATTGCTACGGTAACCCACGAGCCCGAACTCGTACGCACGCCCGCACGCGCACTCATACCCACACTTACATATTCACATCCAAACACGTTAACGTTACTTCCCTCGTATTTGCACCTTTTAAAATTCTGTAAAGTGGATTTTTGTGCCACCATAGACAATACGATAGACGCAATATAGTGATAGATGCAATAGAGATTTGGAGTGGTTGTACTAAACAATTCATTTGCTCTCTGCGAATCAGTGATTGACAAGATTATCCGGGCCGAATCGCCACTCTACGCGAATCGATTGTTTGGAAATATTGGTTTTTGGGAAATAACGAGGGCCTTCTCTCCCCCATTGCAGCGCTCAACGTATAAATAATTCCGGAGATTTAATCGATGAGTGGAGGAAAGCCTCATTATTATTGTTTTCGGGGATTATAGCAAATGGGGAAGGATGCTGAGCTGTTTGGACCATTGAAATCCTTCGGAATATCGACGATAATCGATTTCAATTGCTTCCACCCCGTGAAAACGATCAGTAGTGTATGTATAATATTTGAAATCAATAATTTGTTGCATAGCAAATTCCGAAAATTGAAAACTTCCGAGACATTCTAATCAGCACGTTTAAAACAGTGGAAGATATTCCGTGATTGAATCTATGAGTGATATTATTCGTTCGGCAGATGAGTTCATTAAATCGCTTCGTTCTATTTGATGAAAATTGGTCCGGAAATCAGTAATTTTATAGAGTTTCCTCCTTTCGTTTAATTATTTTGGAATTGTACCAAATAGAGTCAATATCATAACCTAGATCAGGTTCTTCTAGCTTTATTGTAAACATTTTTGTTTTATCTCGATGTAATTGAACAAATATCTATTGCTATAATCGAAAATATACCGTATTATTTGTTCCTGTAATTGGCTTAGTGATGTTGAAGATTACTGACGAGATGAAATGAGATGAAATGAGATGAAATGAGAAGAAATGAGATGAGATGAGATGAAATGAACTGAAATGGAATGAAAGGAAATGAGATGAGATGAAATGAAATGAGATAAGATGAGATGAGATGAGATAAGATGAGATGAGCTAAGACGAGATGAGATAAGATAAGATAAGATGAGATAAAATGAGATGCGATGCGATAAGATGAGATAAGACGAGATAAAACGAGATAAGATGAGATGAAATGAGATGAGATGAGATGAAATGAAATTAAATTAGATAATGTCATCGGCTTAAAACAATGTACGTAAAATTTGTCAAATTTACAAATAATTGAAAATAAAACAAACTCAAAAATTTTGGCCATTTACGAAAATTTTACAAAAATTTCGAAATTGGAAAGTTTTTAAAATCTCGAAAGTTTACGAGAAACATTCTATTCTTCCAAAAACGAAAAGCTACTTTGAATATCTTTTTTAAATTCAAGTCGATGACCCATCCACACACTTAACATCCGTCCCATTCACATCTTAATCCTCTAGTGGAGAGTCTCATGTCTGTTAAGCCCGTGGACATGTAACTATAGAATGGCTCTCCGAATGACTCACATTTACCCACTGTCCCTCGCGTCACACACGAGTGAAAGATCCAGGCCTCAAAAGGTTTCGTACCCTCTCCATCTACCTTTGTCTTGAATATTTTACTCAAAGTAAGTAACGGTTACACACCTGGACGTGACACACGTGGTCGACAATTTTTTAGGTTCAAAATTTTGGAGTGTTTTTGAAAAATTGCACATTTTGAACGATCCAAATGAAGAACTTGAAGTAGTTCCAACATTAAAAAGTTTCAAAAATTTCAACATTGGAAATTAGATTTTTTTTTTAATTAATTTGAAATATTCTTGAAATTTTGCAAATTTTTAACATCCAACAAGTTGGAAAAATTTTCAAAAACTCGCAATTTCTAGTACTCATTTTCAGAATTTCCTCAGTCTCATAAATGTTCAATATTCCCAGTATTATCGGAATTTCTAAATCCTAAAAATATTGACAATTTCCAAGAAAATTAGAATTTCCAAAATTTTTCAAGTTCTCAAAATTTCCAGAATTTTGAGTTTCGAAAGTTTGAAAAATCCTCAAAAATCGGGGAAGAAATTAGATATCAAAATAGTAATTTGATTCCATTTGTTGGAAAATTGGGAAAAAAATTCCTAATATTTTTTTACAATATATTAAAATAGTCATGAATTTGGTCTATAACCGAAATGGCTATTAAGGCCTTATGAGGGCTCTGGAAACCTCTATCTCTCTTTGTCATGAATTTTTCACTGAAAAATACTTAACGGTAACACACCTGTACGTGACACAGACCCGTCTCCCTCATCAGCGATCGTAAACACTGAAATACCTGAGCGCTTGATCATCGAGTTCAGGCTGCAGCAAACAATGATTAATAATGATGTTTGTTCCATTTTTACACCTGAACTTTTTGAAGATTCCGAAAATTTTGGGAATCCTGAAAATTCTAAAAAATTGAAGGTTTTCAGAAAAAATCCAATTTTCATTTTTTTTTTTTTTTTAACATATGAACCAGAGAAAGCTGAGAGCGTTGTAAAAAATTTTATACTCTCAAAAGTGTTGAAAAAAAAACAAATACGAATTCCAAAAAATTTGGAACTGCAGGAAATTTTTCTGAATCTCCAAACTATTGGATTTTAAAAAAATGGGAAGAATGAGAAATATAAGAAAATTCAAAAAGTCGAAAAAATTGAAACATTCGAAAATATTTCAATTCGTGAAAATTTGGTAAAAAGTTTCCTGTCGTGTAATTGATGGTAAAACCAACGTTACTCATTATTGTGTGGTAATGGGAAATTCCGAACGCATTTTCTCTCTTTATGGGGACGTCGCGTCATCGTTAACAATTCGACCGAGTTATCACGCGTTCCAACCGCCAAACGTCATCAACTAGGTCTAGTATGTCGTTCACGCACTGAAATATTGGAATTGTTTTTGCAAACCTGAGATTAATAAATGTTTGCATCTCCGAACAGAAGTTCGATTTTATTTTCATCCCAGAGTAATTTTGAATGCAAAATTGACTGAACACTTGTTTCTATGTGTAATGCTTGTTGGCCCTGGTTTAAAAAAGGCTGGCAAAAATCCCCTTACACCCACCTACCATCCACCACCCACCCACCTACCGTCTATGACCCACTACCCACCTACCACCCACCACCACTCCACCACCCATCACCCCACCACCCATCACCCACCCACCCACCACCACCCATCACCCACCACCAACCTCGCAACCAACCTACCACCCATCACCCACTACCAACCTCGCAACCAACCTACCACCCATCACCCACCTACCACCTACTACCTACCACCCACCACCTACCCACCACTGACCCAATCACAAAACTTAGGCATACACGAACTGACACACACACACCTTATCCGAAAGTTGATAATAAAAATTAATCATAACAAAAAAATTATTAAAAAGTTGTTAAAAGTTTCACGATCCCTTTCAAAAAGAGGGAACAGGCAACAAAGCGTTTAAATAATTAAAGCCCCTCAACCGTTCAATATTCCATTCTCTCTTTTTCCCTCTGGCGGAGCCACAAACATGACCGTCCAAATCCTCCCTTAATTCAAACATCAGAGAGACGTAAACCTGAATACATTGTCCATAAATTCAATACCATCAATAGGCCATAACGGCTCTGAACACAACCACCGAAATATACATATGGCTAAACATTTCAGAGAGTGGATAAACCTATGTGGAAAGTTAAATTTACGTATCCATGGTAAAAATTGCTATCAAATCCCGGAACATGATTGTACAGTCCATTTTTATGGGAATTTTTACGATACAATATAGCAAATGTGCTATTGATCGTTTCTACTATAATAGCGGATTGAATAAAACATTGATACTAACCAATAGCTATAGCTACTATGGGCATTGCTATTATAGTAGCACACACACACATCCATCCACCCACCCACCCCCCACACACCCACCCACCACCCACCCACCACCCACCCACACATTCACCCACCCATCCACACACACACACACACACACTTACCCACCCATACACACACACACATATTTTGCTAAAATTCCCTTCAAGGCACTGAAAATTTTATCTCTAGTATTCTTCTCCCTTACCTAAATCAATTTATGGGAAATTCTGGACCATCATCACCTCCAACATAGGACAACTTCCTAGATCTCTATATTCACCATGTATATGATCCTGCAGGACCCAAAGCAGGATGCCAAGCAGTCGCGTTTGTACAGTTAATTTTGTTAATTACCGTAACGAGCCTTGGGGCGTGTTGCACGAGACCGCCACTAATATACACCTACGTTAGTACCATACGAATGCTGGCATATTATCACATCACCTTTTGATTCAGTTTCATAAGAGCGTCAGAGTTAAATATAACCAATATAAAATTCACTCCACGATTTATCCATGGGATTTAACGAGGAGTTGGATAAAATAATAGGGTAACACGAGACGTTTATCGATCGTATGATAACCATTAGCAGTGTGGTGCAAAATGTAACACCGTTGATATTTTATGGTATGTTTTAGCCTGCCGGAAATTAATCTTGCATGTATAATTGGAGATATTACGGAAATTGGGTGGGTATACTTAATTAATAGCTGTCATTTCTTTTGAGGGGATTTTTAACGATGGTGATATGATTGGTAGTTAGCGAGCAGGAGTCATCAGGGATGAAGGTGAAAAATTGTTCCAATCCTTGACTGCAGTTCTACCATGGATCTTCCCTAAAACAATAAATATTTTTTACTATCAAGAGATTGAATTGCCCCAATACGAATTGCCTGAAATGGAACGACACCCAACATGGCCTCGGGTATTGACCGACATCGGTTACCCAGTTGCAACCCTTCCCATCGCATAACGATTCTGAAGCCAGTCCCTGGTAAATACCCGAGATATGTTCAGGCCATTAGTGCAAAACTAGTTCCCCACTGCTTCGGTAAAATCCCTTGGATCTCATCGATTAACGATTAATCAGCTCATTGAACACCCGCGTGTGCCCAGAATTATCATTATCGTTGGTAATCCATGGGAATAATTAAGGGAGAATTTTATGCGCATCATGGACTCTGTGGTACCAGTCAACCCACTTTCGTGCTAATATTTCTTCATTCACTTCATTCACCGAATTCAATTACTTATCGATTTATTATATCATATTAGAGATTATTTTTGATACCTGGAGAAAAATTGCGGTACCAGAATATAATGGTTAACAACTCGTTAAATTTGTTCTTTTTTTCATATGTTTTTGCTGAGATTTTTATTCCAATGCTGAAGAATGCATTTAGTAATGGATGTCTTCTACCTTAATTGCAGATTCGCAGGATGTCGATTTGGACGCAATTCTTGGTGAATTGTGCGCACTTGAGAGACGATGCGATGGCGACATTGCCTCAACACCGGCGGCAGACGCTCAACGACCTGGAAGACCTAATAGTGGAAGAATTAACGCCGGAGACAACACAGACATTGGAAAAAATGATGGCGGTGAGAATATTCTTTTGATTAGTCGCTTGTAATTAATCGCTGCAACAGCTATGATTTTCTTTCTTATTGGTCAATGTTATTCAACGTCATTATATTTAAACTGACAACAATTAGAAAAAACACTCATGTACCACCCACCCACCACCCACCCACTCACCTACCATCCACCACCCACCCACCCAGCACCAACCACTCACCCACCACCCACCTACCACCAACCACCCACCCACCACCAACCGCCCACCTGCCCCCCTCCTTCCCCCTCACCGCCAACCTACAAAATTAGGCAAATTTAGGCGCGCACACACACACACACCTTATCCGAAAGTTGATGATAAAAATGAATTATAACAAAAAAAATGATTAAAAAGTTATTCAAAGTTTTATTTCCCACACACATGAACATCCATTCTCCATTTCCGGGAGCGAATAAACAGTTGATGAGCAAAATGAGCAAATAAATAAATTCATATCATTAATCTTGTTCATAGGGATGCGAACAGACAGCCCGGACAATGACAGCGCCTTCTCCGATACTGTATCAATGTTGTCAAGCGAGAGTTCAGCAAGCAGCAGTGGATCAGGACACAAGGCCCCTCAGGCCGCCATGCACACCGCCCCGCCCCAACAGTCGCATCAACTCATGGGTAAATTTGCATTACAACAATCATCATCACATTTATAACGACATTAAAGTTGTCAGTAAAGTGACTTATGGGCAATACTAACTGTTGGTTATTCACAGACGCTGCTGGTAGAGCTAAGGCGGAGAAAATACGTCTTGCATTGGAGAAGATGCGTGAGGCGAGTGTACAAAAGCTCTTCATTAAAGCATTTACATTGGATGGAAGTGGCAAGAGTTTGCTCGTTGATGAGGGCATGAGTGTTGCACACGTTTGCCGATTGTTAGCTGATAAAAATCATGTGGCTATGGATCCAAAGTGGGCGGTAGTTGAAAATTTGCCGGAGCTCTTTATGGGTACGTTTGCTTATTAAAAATTACTACTGTATCAATCAGTGGATCAAAAAATGGTTCAATGGAGTTGGGTAAGACAAATGTGTAAATTCAGTACACTCTAACTTCATAATTCCCGAGATATTTCCATTCTCCAGCCTTATCTTTCCAGTGTTCTCGGAAATAATGAAATTAAATGCATAAAATTGTCTGCACAAATTCCCACTTGCAAAAGTTCCTCTGGCTTTTCCTTATCCACCCATTGTCGTTTCTATTCATTAGAAAGAGTATACGAGGACCACGAGCTTCTAGTAGAAAACCTCCTATTGTGGACGAGAGATTCGAAGAATAAACTGCTATTTGTGGAGCGGCCAGATAGGACTCAGCTGTTTCTCTCACCAGAGAGATACCTTCTTGGTCAATCAGATAGAAATACAGGAGAGTACGATGATCACTCTAGGAACATACTACTTGAGGAATTCTTCTCCAGTAGTAATGTCAGCGTACCCGAGGTAATTACTGGAAGAACTTGGATTCTGTTTTACGTGATAATTAGTTGGGCTATTTGCCAGAAAGAATTTTAACTAACGAGTTGGCAACTGTGGGTGCATATCAAGTGTGGACGGAGAAACCGTTAACCATGTAGAATCTAGTTCTCCAAATTAACTATTCGATTTAGAAACTCCACTTTACAAATACATTTATACGACTGGATTAACGTACTGAAGATCTATTTCTGACTAGTGGTGTGCAAATGTGTGTACCCCATACGGCGCACAAACAAAACTTTTGTTTATAACAATATAAGTACTACACCAATTTCACCCAAAATCTAATCCCCTCCAAGTTACATGAAAATGCTTCGATTCAAATATTGACGGTCTCCATAGCTTCATTCGTTCGTGAGAAACCTAGGATCAAAATTTCGGTAACACACATATATACAGACATACACACACACACACACACACACACGGGAAGTTAATAAGGTTGTCAATAAAATTTTTAAGAAGAACTGACCACACTGTGCAAACCCATAATGAAAGAAGAATATAGTTAAAAAATTCGAAAATTCATCACCCTATTAATAATTTCGTTTTTTTTTTAGGTTGAGGGTCCCCTGTACCTAAAGTCAGATGGCAAGAAGGGTTGGAAGAAGTACCATTTCATCCTGCGTGCATCCGGCTTATATTACTGGCCAAAAGAGAAAGCCCGAACTGCACGGGACCTCGTTTGTCTAGCGACATTTGATGTCAACCAGGTATACTACGGTGTAGGATGGAAGAAAAAATACAAAGCCCCCTCGGACTTCTGTTTCGCAGTAAAGCACCCCCGTCTCCAGCAGCCAAAATCAACGAAATACATAAAATTCCTCTGCGCTGAGGACTGCGCTTCTCTGGAAAGATGGATGGTTGGCATTCGCGTTGCCAAATACGGCAGACAAATAATGGAGAACTATCGAACACTCGTTGATGAACTAGCACAAGAGGACTTGGATCTTCTTGCTCATGCACGTTCCTGCTCCGTCAGTTCCATTGCAGTTCCGCCAAGTCAGATTCAGTACAATACAACCACCGAGAATGCTCGACAGTTCACGGAGATGCGGCATAATGGAACGGAAAATGGTAGACAATATGACAATCAAAGGCAGAGTTATAATCCCGAACAACGTCAGAGTTACACAAATGATGGACGACTGAGTAGAGCTAGCTCATCAAGCTCCAGTGGTTGTCTCTCAGACGGTGCTCCAAGTAGCTGTGAAGTTGCTTTCGAGTGCGGCGAGTTTCCAACAGGTACCATCAAGCGAAAGCCCTCAATGAATCCAAAACTGCCCCTCACTTCCATTACCAGGCAGCTGAAAGAAGTTGGTGAAACTGTTCGCGATGAACCGGACAATTGTCCAAGTCCCACGTCTTCCGGATCAGGAACTCTAACGAGGAGACACAGTCGAAGGAGAAGTGGCACTGATTCAGATGGTTCAGGCACACTCAAGAGACACCACAGATCGGGCAATGGAACGCCAGTAAGTCCTGTACCCCCTGGAACACCAATTCGTGAAAGGATCAGCCCAATGGGCTACACCAGAAATGATTCTGATCCTAAAACTCCAACCAGCCCAATTTCCCCATGTATCATGGAGTCAATAGCATCATTACCACCTCCAATCTCTCCATCACGAGTCATTGAAGAGATCGAGTCTGACAACGAAGTTCTCCCCCCACCACCCCCCGAGATGTTCAGATCAAATACATCACTGGACTCTCTACCACCACCCCCTGCACCCGGTGAGATTCCAATGTGTGAAAATTCCGATCTATCTGGCTCATCACTCTCCCTCGTATCACTGCCACCACCCCCCAGCCCCCTAGTGGGTGAAACAGGAACAATCAGACGTGCTAGGCCTAAACAATCAACGCCACCAACTGCAATGTCTCCAGAGGCCACACCAACTCATACACCTCGCAATAATCAAATATGCAGCCCTCAAAATGGTAACTCCATGAATGGATACTCATCATCACTGAATTCTTATCCAGGATCTAATGCAAGTACACCAACATTTACACCAAGTACACCAGGCTTCGTATCACCACCACCATTTATACCACCACCAGCCTATGGGGCTCAAGGCCACAGTCTCCAAAGGCAAAATTCCAAAAATGAGCAGAATTATGGTACCTATCCCGCTGCACAGAATCAAGCTATTAGGCCAAATCCTAATATGGATACCGTTAGGCGGAGTGCCTTGAAGCAGAATTCAAGTCATTATGCATCACCACCTTACCTGGCGGAATTGAAAGCTTCGTCGAGTCCTCAGCCTCAAAGACGAGTTACCATTCAGGAACCTCCAACATCGCCAAAGTCAAAAACTGGGACTGGCAAGAAGATTTCATTTAATCTTCCACCTGAGCAGGAGCCTGGCAGCCCAGCTCTACCGCAGAGAAAGCCAATGCCAATGCCACCTATGAGATCGGACAGTACAAGGCTAACTTCACCAAAGAAGTTGGCAGCTTCCGATGCAGCACCACCTGGCGACTTTTTGAAGGATCTCCAACGAGTTATGAGGAAAAAATGGCAAGTTGCACAAAAGTGCAAACTCGATACCACCACAACTCCACATGAGGTTCTTGGCTTCAGGGATCCACCACCTGCTATAGCTGATTATCGGGAGACTAATGTGTCCAATTGGGTCCAGGAGCATTATGGAGCTGATAATCTTTACGAAAATGTGTATACGAATGATCCTAATGCACCAGCTGAGTATGCTTCGAGTCCCTCGCGACAACCCTCCATCAGATTTACAGATGAAAATCGAAGTATGAACATTGCTAATGTTATAGCCTGCAAGCGAAGACCACCTCCACCGCCGCCAAAAAGAGCGGAAACGACTCATTTAACTACACGTGCGATGCACTGACAATAGCAGATAATTCAGCCTCGTTGTGAGAGGCCATGGTACTCATGCTTCTGTGGATGGTGGAAACAGTGACCAATTGTAAATGGTCTTATCAATTCATTCGCATTCAGGGCTTATCGGAAATTCATAATGAGGTCTAGAAGTAGCTTGGATGCCGGCTGGATTTTAAAGGCGCAGTCTGATCCTAATTTTATGGCGTCAAAGGAGACTTGGCTCTTTTGGAAAGTGGATACGTCTTAGGTTTCCAATTGATGATTTCGGGGAACACAAATGGGGATACTAATTTTTCAATCGTCGATTGTTTATCAGCAAATGGTCACCATGGAAATGGGTAAAGGAATACTAGAAAATTCTAGGAAAGTCTAAACAAACAGAACAAGTCTACAAGGTCCTTGGGAACTCTGGAAATATGTAGCATATAAACAAGACTGTGAAGTTTTAGGAAGGAGCTTGGAAAAAAATTAGGAATGCGAAAAGAAAGGTGTAGAAAATTCGAAAAACTCTTATCTTTCCGATAAAATTGCAGAAAAAAAACCAAAGAATAGTTCTCATTTCGAAAAAAATTTAGCAATTCACCAGACGTATCCACGTTGAGGGAAGCCCAGTGTGAATTTTACGAGTGTCGAAATATTTGTAAAAATGAAAAAAATTGGGCGAGAAAATTGTTAAATTGAGTGTCGATCAAATTTGTACTGTGATGCAAGATTGTTATCGAGGAACATAGGAGGAACCAGTCACAATATTTCAGTTAATGTTGGTTTGTTTTTTGGATGCAACGTACGACCAATGTCATTCGAATATTTCGTTATTTTGAGAACTCACACTGGCCTAACCTTCCAATCTTTGGGATGTATCATAGCATCACACTGCCACACATTGAATCAATGTGATATAACAAAAACAAATATAAACGAATTTACATACTGACTGAGAGAATCACTTTGGTCAATTGAATTTTTTAGCTCTCCTTATCTCCATTAACAGGATAAATTCATTGCGCATGCGCCGACACAGCGTCGTCGGAATTTCATGTCCTCATATACTCGGATAAAAGGAAATTATACAATCGAATTAATAATGCAAATAACATGATTATAATCATGATTGTACTATCGGGCCTGCTACTTTCTTCCCCCCGTATTTTTACTATGACAAAAATCGGTAGGTTCTGTTTTTACATTGTATGAGTAATCAAGGTGCTTTGTATACAACGTTTACACTGTGAACAATTTTCAAGCGTAAGCCAATTTTTCAAGTGACATTTGCATGTATATGTATATTGATTTATGAGATTGTATACATATATGTGGTGGTACATTTATGGAACAAGAGTAGTTGAATGTATAGATATGATATTGAAATCGAGCAGCTCATTACCCGGAGAAACATAAATAACATGATAGGTGAAACCTCAATGTGTGATTTAATAGATTTTTTTTTTCACGTTTCACACAATGTCTTTGTACTACGAATTTTGGACACTTTTTTCACAACTGAGATCTCGTTAATGCCATTTTTTGATAATCTTATACACTTATGCAGTGTACATTGTAGGCTTTATGCCAATAAGAATGAAGTTTATTTGGGAATTTCTATCGTTAGGGATTTTTTTTTCTTTAATATAGATTTATTATTGTGTACACGACTTTATTGTTGTTGAGGTACCAGTGTAAAATGAAATTGTTTTCGATTTTTTTTCAGTTCGGATTGTCGAATATATCTGAATATTTTTCTTGGTGGAAAAATATACATGCGTAGTTCTCAAAACTCGTTATCCTTCCTTTTCCAAAGGGAAATAGGGTTTCTAGGTGGGGTTTACAAATTGACGGTTTTGGAAGGTTCTTTTGAACGGTCAAATAATGCAACAAATAAAACGAGCTACAAGTCAAATTTTGCATATGAAATCATATCTCAAATGGAAGTCTTGGAGACATATTGGAACATAGATTAACATACGATAATCAAAGAACCAATGAATTTTTGAGCCTTATTGTGAAGTAACTCATTTTCAAAACAATAGGAATTTTTATATGCTAAAGTGAATAACGGAAAAAATTTGTAAGGTATTTGGGAAAAAATGAATCATTCAGAAAATAATTTTTCATTCTGTTTTCTTAAATTTTAGGGATTTGAAAATTTTTGAAATGGTTTGAACATTTTGGGAAGTAAAAATTTTGCATTTTTATTTTATAATTTTCAACATTTGTGAGAAATTTGTCAAATTTTTCGACATTTTTTTCCCATACCAAAAATTCAAATTTTTGATTTTTATGTAATGTCTGATATTGAAAGAACAATCAATTTTTCTTTAATTCTTGAAAAATTTTCGAAGATTTTTAAACTTCTTATTTTTTTGGTAGAATCTGCGAAGTTTTCAAATTTTCAGAACCTTTCAAACATTTTCAAATTTTTCCTTTTTTGAAGTGTATGAAGTTTTGAAAAAAATGCTGAGCTAACATCCCGGATTTTACATCACATTGAGCGAGCAAAACGGCCAAAAGCGTCTATGGAAATTTCACTTAAAACAGAATTACGTTGAGGCTTTGGTATCCCGTAGATAGCTTTTCAATTAGGTAATACTATCGCCATTAATTCCTAATATTTAGAGCGCCACGGTTGGACTTAATATTTCATGATATCCCATTATTTAAAACAATCAGTAATGTATCTGGGAGCGCGTAAAAAAAATATTAATTTTTTTTCTTAAGTGGAAGCAGTAAACACACATGAGCATAACACTTCTATGAAAACGAAATTTGTTCTGTCAAAATTTACAATTTTTGAAATTTTGCATATTCAAAAGTTTCAAAAATTTTGAAAATTTTCAAAATGTTTCAGATTTGCATATTCTGAACAATTTCGAAAATTCAGCAAATTTTGGAAATTTTGTAATTCATGGACTCAATTTTTTGAAATTTTTGAGGTTCTGAAATTTCTGACATTTTTCAATTTTTTTTTTTTTTCATTTTATAACGTCACATTGATTTCGTCTGTTTCCCTGGTTTGTGTTTCCCGCTTTTATTTTGTTAGTGTCTTTTTGACCTGCATCTATCAATAACGACGTATACATACTGATACAAAAATTAAAAACCAATTACCGAGAACGACTTTCTCGATTTCTAATTAAACTGCGAATTGGGAAATTTTAGAAAAACGAAAATTCGGATGGATATGAATGAATTTATTAGTCAAAATTAATCGCGAAATTCTTTTCCATAATTTGGAAGAAAACAAAATTATAAAAAAAAAATTAGTGCAATCGGCAATCGCAGTTCTAACCAGATTGTAACTGAATAGTAAAGAAAACATATTTTTATTGATTATATTGTATGTCACGCTGTAATTTTTTGAGACGAAAATACTATAAATTTCGAAGTTGCGAAATATATGAAAGGTTTGATTTCTATACCAATATGTAAAACGCAAAATGGGACAACAAAAAAGGTCCAAAACTTAAAGTTTTCAAAATTTATTTAAAAAGAATCTATTTTTTACGTTATCCCAACAAACCGACTTCGTCAATTCTAATTACAATTTTTGATTGATTATAAGGCTCTACAAGTACAGAACAGTTAAAGATAGAACAACAAGTTTTAAATAAAACTTTTTCCTTACATAAAAAAACATATTTTATGTTTTATGACTTTTTCTCCTAACTGTGAAAACTTACGAGATATCGAGCTCAAGATTCTGTTCGAGAGGCTGTTCAACTCTCCCTTTTTACGTATGATTAATCCATTTTAAACATTTGAAACTTGTCATTCAAACCGTCAGCGACTTCAGTAGTTCATAGTAGCATCGTCTTAAGTTGTATGTATGTTTATGTAAATATTGAAACGAATGGTACTATACAGAAAATTAATATGAAGATATTCGAGTGAATAATATAAACATTATTTATGGATATGAAAAAAAAACGAACAAAGTCGATGGGTTTATTTGAGGTGGTATATGATTAGTCAAATATGAGTGGATCTGCCAACCGTGAATTGAATGGACTCTTTTAGATGAAGAGTTGTTATAACTCCTTTTGCGCTTTCATTTTTAATTTCGTGCACATTGTACGGGTTTTTTTGATCAGTAATGAAGTGTTCAATTTGGGATTCATTTTTAGCTAGCTCTCAATGTTTAGATTTCTTTATCAAACTTCAGTTTTTTCCTGAAGTTTTGGAACTTCTGAAATTTTTGAAATTTATGCCAGTGTTTAGTTTTTTTTTCAGACTTTCCGATTTTTTTTCTAAAGTTTTGGAACTCCTGCAGTTGGTGAAATTTTGGGTAATTTCAAATGTTTTAGAATTTTTGAAATCTTCAAAATTTTGAACTTTTTTTCAAACTTCCGAAATTTTTCCAGGCTTTTTATATTTTTCCAAATTTTTGAGTTTTTCTGAAACTTTTGAAAATTTTACAAATTTCCCAAATATTTGACATTTTTTTAAATTTCCAGATTTTTCTCGTAATTTTTGCAAATTTTGGCAATTTGAAATTCGAAAACTTAATATTATAATTTTTTGAAAAGTCGTCTAGAAATTTTCAAATTTTCAAAATCTTCAAATTTCCAAACAAGTTCAAAATGTCCGTAATATAGGCTAAATATCTATGAATGTAATGCAGAGCGCAAAATTTGTATCTCTTCACCTATTGATCACTTCGCTATTGACATATGATCGATTCCTATCCGATTACTTTGGTAGACTTGTAATAGATTCGTAAGAGTTTATCTCGGTTAATCAATAGCTATTCGAATCTAGAATCGTGACAATACTTCTCATTATTTTATGATTACTTCTCATGGTTTTTGTCATCTTCATGGGCCAAACGGTGTTCGGGTACATCGGATGATAAAATGCGCAGCAATTGAATAGGTATTATATTCATGTTTTTATGTAAATAAATTTTTTGGTATATTTCAAGTGTTTGTCATTATTCCATGTACCCAATATATTCTATAAGTGATATTGATAACTTCGTAATTTTTTCCAATTTTTACTTAAATTTATGGATTTTTTTGAAAATTCGAAATTTAAAACACGTTCAAAGTTTTCCATTCTCGCAATTTTTTGTTTTTTTCATTTTTAGAACTGTTGATGTTTTTTTTATTTTTTAAGGTTCGAATCGAAATTAATTCAATATTTTCACACATACCGTGTGAAAATGTTTGAATAATCCAAATACTCTAGGGTGATACTTACAGGAGTTAATTAAGAAGAATTTGCCAATTTATTAATTAATCTTCGTTTTTCCCTCCCGTTTTCGCTATCACCGCTAGGCTCTTCCCGCTTCGATTTGTCGCCGCTTGGGCGCTGGTTTCCCCCACCTGTGCCGCCTCTATCCTCCCCAGAGTCGATAGAGTAGATTGTGGGCAAAATGTTACGAGCTACCATGTGCCCCTTTCCTGGTAAAAGACCATCCCATCAGTAGTTAATAAACAAATTGTAATTCAACCGTCAAATTATGAAAAATCTGAAATATTTGAAATTAGATAGAAACATCATTTTCTGAAATTGATATTATTTCGAAGAAGTTTGAGAGTTCCTTCATTAAAAAAACTACGTGATTTTTTTTTTAATTGAAGAAAACGAGGAGAGTTTTTTTTCGAAATCTGAGGATTTCATGTGTCTATAAATTTATTACCTGATATCGCACCATTACACGGACGAATAGTTAGCAGATGAAATACGAATTTTTCAATAAAACTGATTTAGGCATTTCAGGGATAAATCAGGATAATTTAGGATTAGAGTTTTATAATTTAGGACTGAATAGTTTATTTATTATGATTTTTTTATTTATCCCCGTATAGGTAGCAGATTTTTTTCGCAAAAAACTTGAATCACCCTAGATCTACGCGAAACAATTTGGGAAGCTTAAAAAACATAATTTCCGAATTTAGGAATAATGGCTTTTATTTTTAATAATTATTTATTTATGGTTCCCGCCCCGCAGGGCCATCCGCGCAGGCGCAGTGTGTAGGCGCCTGGGACTATTGCGGGCACTGAGCTGTTCATCAGGTTGAATGTTGCCCCAAAAACAGAACCAGTAATGACCAGTGCAAAAGTGTGAAATAATTGTTTGATTCAACTGTAATTCAAGTTTAAGGGGCCACAGTAATGGAGTGCGAGGCAAAACGGATACTTGGAGCAAAATGGATATCCCCAAAATGTTCCCGAATTTCGCATTTATTAACATTTTCAGATGTTTTTAAATATTTGACATTTTGTGTAGGAAGGGGGGGGGGGGCGAGTAAATGGACCCCCTAAGAAAAAGTCATTATTCAATGTTTCTGATTATGACCACCACCCAAAGGCCATGTTACGGGTCCGTCATTTGAAAAAGTTAGGGTTGGTGTGGGTAAAATCGACCCCCCCGTGAGAAAGGTTATTTTAATCAATTTTTGAATCACCCATACTAGTAACAAAAAGACAATATCCCATAACATAACTGACAGATCAAATAAATCATGCTGAACGCCTTTCCGGGTCCCAATTGGATAGTAGAAACGCCCACGAAATGAAAGACCCGATTTTAACAAATTTAAGTTTGCCTCCCCATAAGACGCCAATGTTTACTTTGGCCAAAATGGTAGAAAATTAATTTGACTTTTTCGACCCAAAATCGACGGAAATGGCTTCTAGGAGTTCCTATTGGATAGTATCAACGCCCACGCGGCCAAAAATCCAATTTTAAAAAATCTAAGTTTGCCTCCCCATAAAGTCCCAATGTTAAATTTGGCCAAAATCGAAAAAAATTAATTTCAATTTTTGGACCCCAATTCGACGGGAGTGTCTTCTAAGGGTCCCTATTGAATAGTATAAACGCCCACGGGGCCAAGAATCCGATTTTAAAAAAATTAAGTTTGCCTCCCCATAAGGTCCCGATGTTAAATTTGGCCAAAATCGAAAAAAATTAATTCCAATTTTTGGACCCCAATTCGACGGGAGTGTCTTCTGGGGGTTCCTATTGAATTGTATAAACGCCCACGGGGCCAACAATGCATTTTTAAAAAAATTAAGCTTGCCTCCCCATAAGGTCCCAATGTTAAATTTGGCCAAAATCGAAAAAAATTAATTTGACTTTTTGGACCCCAATTCGACGGGAGTGTCTTCCGGGGGTTCCTATTGAATAGTATAAACGCCCACGGGGCCAAAAATCCAATTTAAAAAAAATTAAGTTTGCCTCCCCATAAGGTTCCAATGTTAAATTTGGCTAAAATCGAAAAAAAATAATTTGCCTTTTTCAACCCCAATTCGACGGGAGTGTCTTCTTGGGGTCCCAATTGGATAGTATAAACGGCCACAGGGCCAAAAATCCAATTTAAAAAAAAATAAGTTTGCCTCCCCATAAGGTCCCAATGTTAAATTCGGCCAAAATGGAAAAAATTAATTTGGCTTTTTCGACCCAAAATCGACGGAAATATCTTCTGGGGGTTCGTATTGAATAGTATGAACGCCCACGAGGCCAAAAATCCAATTTTAAAAAAATTAAGTTTGCCTCCCCATAAGGTCCCAATGTTAAATTTGCCCAAAATTGAAAAAAATTAATTTGACTTTTTCGACCCCAATTCGACGGGAGTGTCTTCTGGGGGTTCCTATTGAATCGTATAAACACCCACGGGGCCAAAAATCCAATTTTAAAAAAATTAAGTTTGCGTCCCCATAAGGTCCCAATGTTAAATTTGGCCAAAATGGAAAAAAAATTAATTTCCCTTTTTCGACCCAAAATCGACGGAAATATCTTCTGGGGGTCCCAACTGGATAGTATAAACGCCCACGGGACCTAAAATCCGATTTAAAAAAAATTAAGTTTGCCTCCCCATAAGGTCCCAATGTTAAATTTGGCCAAAATCGAAAAAGATTAATTTGACTTTTTCGACCCAAGATTGAAGGACATATCTTCTGGGGGTTCCTATTGAATAGTATAAACGCCCACGGGGCCAAAAATCCAGTTTTAAAAAAATTAAGTTTGCCTCCCCATAAGACGCCAATGTTAAATTTGGCCAAATTCAAAAAAAAATAATTTGACTTTTTCGACCCCAATTCGACGCGAGTGTCTTCTGGGGGTTCCTATTGAATAGTATAAACGCCCACGGGGCCAAAAATCCAATTTTAATAATATTAAGTTTGCCTCCCCATAAGGTCCCAATGTTAAATTTGGCCAAAATCGAAAAAAATTAATTTGACTTTTTCGACCCCAATTCGAAGGGAGTGGCTTCTGGGGGTTCCTATTGAATAGCATAAACGCCCACGGGGCCAAAAATCCAATTTAAAAAACATTAAGTTTGCCTCCCCATAAGGTCCCAATGTTAAATTTGGCCAAAATGGAAAAAATTAATTTGGCTTTTTCGACCCAAAATCGACGGAAATATCTTCTGGGGGTTCCTATTGAATAGTATAAACGCCCACGGGGCCAAAAATCCAATTTTAAAATAATTAAGTTTGCCTCCCCATAAGGTCCCAATGGTAAATTTAGCGAAAATCGAAAAAAAAATCATTTGACTTTTTCGACCCCAATTCGACGGGAGTGTCTTCTGGGGGTTCCTATTGAATAGTATAAACGCCCACGGGACGTAAAATCCGATTTTTAAAAAATTAAGTTTGCCTCCCCATAAGGTCAGAATGTTAAATTTGGCCAAAATCGGAAAAAATTAATTTGACTTTTTCGTCCCCAATTCGACGGGAGTGTCTTCTAGGGGTCCCACCTGGATAGTATAAACGCCCACGGGGCCAAAAAACGAATTTTAAAAAATTAAGTTTGCCTCCCCATAAGGTCCCAATGTTAAATTTGGCCAAAATCGAAAAAAATTAATTTGACTTTTTTGACCCCAATTCGACGGGAGTGTCTTCTGTGGGTTCCTATGGATGAGTATAAACGCCCACGGGGCCAAAAATGCATTTTTAAAAAAATTAAGTTTGCCTCCCCATAAGGCCCCAATGTTAAATTTGGCCATAATCGAAAAAAATTAATTTGACTTTTTCGATCCCAATTCGACGGGAGTGTCTTCTGGGGGTTCCTATTGAATAGTATAAACGCCCACGGGGCCAAAAATCCAATTTTAAAAAAATTAAGTTTGCCTCCCCATAAGGTCCCAATGTTAAATTTGGCCAAAATGGAAAAAATTAATTTGGCTTTTTCGACCCAAAATCGACGGAAATATCTTCTGGGGGTTCCTATTGAATAGTATAAACGCCCACGGGGCCAAAAATCCAATTTTAAAATAATTAAGTTTGCCTCCCCATAAGGTCCCAATGTTAAATTTAGCCAAAATCGAAAAAAAAATCATTTGACTTTTTCGACCCCAATTCGACGGGAGTGTCTTCTGGGGGTTCCTATTGAATAGCATAAACGCCCACGGGGCCACAATTCCAATTAAAAAAAAATTAAGTTTGCCTCCTCATAAGGTCCCAATGTTAAATTTGGCCAAAATGGAAAAAATTAATTTGGCTTTTTCGACCCAAAATCGACGGAAATATCTTCTGGGGGTTCCTATTGAATAGTATAAACGCCCACGGGGCCAAAAATCCAATTTTAAAATAATTAAGTTTGCCTCCCCATAAGGTCCCAATGTTAAATTTGCCCAAAATTGAAAAAAATTAATTTGACTTTTTCGACCCCAATTCGACGGGAGTGTCTTCTGGGGGTTCCTATTGAATAGCATAAACGCCCACGGGGCCAAAAACCCAATTTGAAAAAAATTAAGTTTGCCTCCCCATAAGGTCCCAATGTTAAATTTGGCCAAAATCGAAAAAAATTAATTTGACTTTTCCGACCGCAATTCGACGGAAGTGTCTTCTGGGGGTTCCTATTGAATAGCATAAACGCCCACGGGGCCAAAAATCCAATTTTAAAAACATTAAGTTTGCCTCCCCATAAGGTCCCAATGTTAAATTTGGCCAAAATCGAAAAAAATTAATTTGACTTTTTTGACCCCAATTCGACGGGAGTGTCTTCTGTGGGTTCCTATGGATGAGTATAAACGCCCACGGGGCCAAAAATGCATTTTTAAAAAAATTAAGTTTGCCTCCCCATAAGGCCCCAATGTTAAATTTGGTCATAATCGAAAAAAATTAATTTGACTTTTTCGATCCCAATTCGACGGGAGTGTCTTCTGGGGGTTCCTATTGAATAGTATAAACGCCCACGGGGCCAAAAATCCAATTTTAAAAAAATTAAGTTTGCCTCCCCATAAGGTCCCAATGTTAAATTTGGCCAAAATGGAAAAAATTAATTTGGCTTTTTCGACCCAAAATCGACGGAAATATCTTCTGGGGGTTCCTATTGAATAGTATAAACGCCCACGGGGCCAAAAATCCAATTTTAAAATAATTAAGTTTGCCTCCCCATAAGGTCCCAATGTTAAATTTAGCCAAAATCGAAAAAAAAATCATTTGACTTTTTCGACCCCAATTCGACGGGAGTGTCTTCTGGGGGTTCCTATTGAATAGCATAAACGCCCACGGGGCCACAATTCCAATTAAAAAAAAATTAAGTTTGCCTCCTCATAAGGTCCCAATGTTAAATTTGGCCAAAATGGAAAAAATTAATTTGGCTTTTTCGACCCAAAATCGACGGAAATATCTTCTGGGGGTTCCTATTGAATAGTATAAACGCCCACGGGGCCAAAAATCCTATTTTAAAAAAATTAAGTTTGCCTCCCCATAAGGTCCCAATGTTAAATTTGCCCAAAATTGAAAAAAATTAATTTGACTTTTTCGACCCCAATTCGACGGGAGTGTCTTCTGGGGGTTCCTATTGAATAGCATAAACGCCCACGGGGCCAAAAACCCAATTTGAAAAAAATTAAGTTTGCCTCCCCATAAGGTCCCAATGTTAAATTTGGCCAAAATCGAAAAAAATTAATTTGACTTTTCCGACCGCAATTCGACGGAAGTGTCTTCTGGGGGTTCCTATTGAATAGCATAAACGCCCACGGGGCCAAAAATCCAATTTTAAAAACATTAAGTTTGCCTCCCCATAAGGTCCCAATGTTAAATTTGGCCACAATTGAAAAAAATTAATTTGACTTTTCCGACCCCAATTCGATGGGAGTGTCTTCTGGGGGTTCCTATCGAATAGCATAAACGCCCACGTGGCCAAGATTCCAACTTTAAAAAACTTAAGTTTGCCTCCCCATAAGGTCCCAATGTTAAATTTGGCCAAAATCGAAAAAAAATAATTTGCCTTTTTCGACTCAAAATCGACGGAAATGTCTTCTAGGGGTCCTAACTGGATAGTATAAACGCCCACGGGGCCGAAAATGCGATTTTAAAAAAATTAAGTTTGCCTCCCCATAAGGTCCCAATGTTAAATTTGGCCAAAATCGAAAAAAAATAATTTGGCTTTTTCGACCCAAAATCGACGGAAATATCTTCTGGGGGTCCCTATTGAATAGTATAAACGCCCACGGGGCCAAAAATTCAATTTTAAAAAAATTAAGTTTGCCTCCCCATAAGGTCCCAATGTTAAATTTGGCCAAAATCGAAAAAAATTAATTTGGCTTTTTCGACCCAAAATCGACGGAAATATCTTCTGGGGGTCCCTATTGAATAGTATAAACGCCCACGGGGCCAAAAATCCTATTTTATAAAAATTAAGTTTGCCTCCCCATAAGGTCCCAATGTTAAATTTGGCCAAAATCGAAAAAAATTAATTTGACTTTTCCGACCGCAATTCGACGGAAGTGTCTTCTGGGGGTTCCTATTGAATAGCATAAAGGCCCACGGGGCCAAAAATCCAATTTGAAAAAAATTAAGTTTGCCTCCCCATAAGGTCCCAATGTTAAATTTGGCCAAAATCGAAAAAAATTAATTTGGCTTTTTCGACCCAAAATCGACGGAAATATCTTCTGGGGGTTCCTATTGAATAGTATAAACGCCCACGGGGCCAAAAATCCTATTTTAAAAAAATTAAGTTTGCCTCCCCATAAGGTCCCAATGTTAAATTTGGCCAAAATTGAAAAAAAGTAATTTGACTTTTCCGACCCCAATTCGACGGAAATATCTTCTGGGGGTTCCTATTGAATAGCATAAACGCCCACGGGGCCAAAAATCCAATTTAAAAAAAATTAAGTTTGCCTCCCCATAAGGTCCCAATGTTAAATTTGGCCAAAATCGAAAAAAAATAATTTGCCTTTTTCGACTCAAAGTCGACGGAAATGTCTTCCAGGGGTCCCAACTGGATAGTATAAACGCCCACGGGACCTAAAATCCGATTTAAAAAAAATTAAGTTTGCCTCCCCATAAGGTCCCAATGTTGAATATGGCCAAAATTGAAGAAAATTAATTTGACTTTTTCGACCCAAAATCGACGGAAATATCTTCTGGGGGTCCCTATTGAATAGTATAAACGCCCACGGGGCCAAAAATCCTATTTTAAAAAAATTAAGTTTGCCTCCCCATAAGGTCCCAATGTTAAATATGGCCAAAATTGAAAAAAAATAATTTGACTTTTCCGACCCCAATTCGACGGGAGTGTCTTCTAGGGGTCCCAACTGGATAGTATAAACGCCCACGGGGCCAAAAATCCAATTAAAAAAAAATTAAGTTTGCCTCCCCATAAGGTCCCAATGTTAAATTTGGCCAAAATTGAAAAAAAGTAATTTGACTTTTCCGACCCCAATTCGACGGGAGTGTCTTCTGGGGGTTCCTATTGAATAGCATAAACGCCCACGGGGCCAAAAATCCAATTTAAAAAAAATTAAGTTTGCCTCCCCATAAGGTCCCAATGTTAAATTTGGCCAAAATCGAAAAAAATTAATTTGCGTTTTTCGACCAAAAATCGACGGAAATATCTTCTGGGGGTTCCTATTGAATAGTATAGACGCCCACGGGGCCAAAAATCCAATTTTAAAAAAATTAAGTTTGCCTCCCCATAAGGTCCCAATGTTAAATTTGGCCAAAATCGAAAAAAATTAATTTGAGTTTTTCGACCCAAAATCGACGGAAATATCTTCTGGGGGTTCCTATTGAATAGTATAAACGCCCACGGGGCCAAAAATCCGATTTAAAAAAAATTAAGTTTGCCTCCCCATAAGGTCCCAATGTTAAATTTGGCCAAAATCGAAAAAAATTAATTTGACTTTTCCGACCCCAATTCGACGGGAGTGTCTTCTGGGGGTTCCTATTGAATAGCATAAACGCCCACGGGGCCAAAAATCCAATTTTAAAAAAATTAAGTTTGCCTCCCCATAAGGTCCCAATGTTAAATTTGGCCAAAATCGAAAAAAACTAATTTGAGTTTTTCGACCCAAAATCGACGGCAATATCTTCTGCGGGTTCCTATTGAATAGTATAAACGCCCACGGGGCCAAAAATCCAATTTTAAAAAAATTAAGTTTGCCTCCCCATAAGGTCCCAATGTTAAATTTGGCCAAAATCGAAAAAAAATAATTTGACTTTTTGGACCCCAATTCGACGGGAGTGTCTTGTGTGGGTTCCTATGGATGAGTATAAACGCCCACGGGGCCAAAAATCCTATTTTAAAAAAATTAAGTTTGCCTCCCCATAAGGTCCCAATGTTAAATTTGGCCAAAATCGAAAAAAATTAATTTGACTTTTCCGACCCCAATTCGACGGAAGTGTCTTCTGGGGGTTCCTATTGAATAGCATAAACGCCCACGGGGCCAAAAATCCAATTTAAAAAAAATTAAGTTTGCCTCCCCATAAGGTCCCAATGTTAAATTTGGCCAAAATCGAAAAAAATTAATTTGACTTTTTCGACCCCAATTCGACGGGAGTGTCTTCTGGGGGTTCCTATTGAATAGTATAAACGCCCACGGAGCCAAAAATCCAATTTTAAAAAAATTAAGTTTGCCTCCCCATAAGGTCCCAATGTTAAATTTGGCCAAAATCGAAAAAAATTAATTTGGCTTTTTCGACCCAAAATCGACGGAAATATCTTCTGGGGGTTCCTATTGAATAGTATAAACGCCCACGGGGCCAAAAATCCCATTTTAAAAAAATTAAGTTTGCCTCCCCATAAGGTCCCAATGTTAAATATGGCCAAAATTGAAAAAAATTAATTTGACTTTTCCGACCCCAATTCGACGGGAGTGTCTTCTAGGGGTCCCAACTGGATAGTATAAACGCCCACGGGGCCAAAAATCCAATTTAAAAAAAATTAAGTTTGCCTCCCCATAAGGTCCCAATGTTAAATTTGGCCAAAATTGAAAAAAAGTAATTTGACTTTTCCGACCCCAATTCGACGGGAGTGTCTTCTGGGGGTTCCTATTGAATAGCATAAACGCCCACGGGGCCAAAAATCCAATTTTAAAAAAAAAAGTCTGCCTCCCCATAAGGTCCCAATGTTAAATTTGGCCAAAATCGAAAAAAATTAATTTGACTTTTTCGACCCAAAATCGACGGAAATATCTTCTGGGGGTTCCTATTGAATAGTATAAACGCCCACGGGGCCAAAAATCCAATTTTAAAAAAATTAAGTTTGCCTCCCCATAAGGTCCCAATGTTAAATTTGGCCAAAATCGAAAAAAATTAATTTGACTTTTTCGACCCAATCGACGGATGTCTTCTGGGGTTCCTATTGAATAGTATAAACGCCCACGGGGCCAAAAATCCAATTTAAAAAATTAAGTTTGCCTCCCCATAAGGTCCCAATGTTAAATTTGGCCAAAATCGAAAAAAATTAATTTGACTTTTTCGACCCCAATTCGACGGAGTGTCTTCTGGGGGTTCCTATTGAATAGTAAAACGCCCACGGGGCCAAAAATCCAATTTAAAAAAATTAAGTTTGCCTCCCCATAAGGTCCCAATGTTAAA
>BQMI01000087.1:0-53808 GCA_026005395.1 Asobara japonica
TTGGCAGAAACTTGTTTTTTTTCAAAATCGAGCAATTCGGTGATAACTCGAGAACGGTCGAATGTTAGCGTTTGCCGTATGTTGCATCGTGTTCAGCGCATCGAATTACCCCAATACAGTGAATTTGAAGTAGTTACGGGAAGTGTACGATAGTGTTTTGGCAGAAACTTGTTTTTTTCAAAAATCGAGCAATTCGGTGATAACTCGAGAACGGTCGAATGTTAGCGTTTGCCGTATGTTGCATCGTGTTCAGCGCATCGAATTACCCAATACAGTGAATTTGAAGTAGTTACGGGAAGTGTACGATAGTGTTTTGGCAGAAACTTGTTTTTTTCGAAAATCGAGCAATTCGGTGATAACTCGAGAACGGTCGAATGTTAGCGTTCGCCGTATGTTGCATCGTGTTCAGCGCATCGAATACCCCAATACAGTGATTTGAAGTGTTACGGGAAGTGTACGGTAGTGTTTTGAAGAAAACCCGTTTTTTGCGATATTCGAGCGTTTCACGCGCTGAAAAGCGGTCGAATGTTAGCGTTTGCCGTATGTTGCATCGTGTTCAGCGCATCGAATTACCCCAATACAGTGAATTTGAAGTAGTTACGGGAAGTGTACGATAGTGTTTTGGCAGAAACTTGTTTTTTTCGAAAATCGAGCAATTCGGTGATAACTCGAGAATGGTCGAATGTTAGCGTTCGCCGTATGTTGCATCGTGTCCAGCGCCTCGAACTACCTCTATAGAGTGAATTTGAAGTGGTTACGGGAAGTGTACGGTAGTGTTTTTGACGCAAAACCCGTTTATGCGATATTCGAGCGTTTCACGCGCTGAAAAGCACGTTTTTCATAGTCCTCACTGTTTGATGATAACTCGAGAACGGTCGAATGTTAGCGTTTGCCGTATGTTGCATCGTGTTCAGCGCATCGAATTACCCCAATACAGTGAATTTGAAGTAGTTACGGGAAGTGTACGATAGTGTTTTGGCAGAAACTTGTTTTTTTCGAAAATCGAGCAATTCGGTGATAACTCGAGAACGGTCGAATGTTAGCGTTCGCCGTATGTTGCATCGTGTTCAGCGCATCGAATTACCCCAATACAGTGAATTTGCAGTAGTTACGGGAAGTGTACGATAGTGTTTTTGGCAGAAACTTGTTTTTTTTCGAAAATCGAGCAATTGGGTGATAACTCGAGAACGGTCGAAGTTAGCGTTTGCCGTATGTTGCATCGTGTTCAGCGCATCGAATTACCCCAATACAGTGAATTTGAAGTAGTTACGGGAAGTGTACGCGAGTGGTTTTGGCAGAAACTTGTTTTTTTGAAAATCGAGCAATTCGGTGATAACTCGAGAACGGTCGAATGTTAGCGTTTGCCGTATGTTGCATCGTGTTCAGCGCATCGAATTACGTCAATACAGTGAATTTGAAGTAGTTACGGGAAGTGTACGATAGTGTTTTGGCAGAAACTTGTTTTTTTCAAAAATCGAGCAATTCGGTGATAACTCGAGAACGGTCGAATGTTAGCGTTTGCCGTATGTTGCATCGTGTTCAGCGCATCGAATTACCCCAATACAGTGAATTTGAGTAGTTACGGGAAGTGTACGATAGTGTTTTGGCAGAAACTTGTTTTTTTCGAAAATCGAGCAATTCGGTGATAACTCGAGAACGGTCGAATGTTAGCGTTTGCCGTATGTTGCATCGTGTTCAGTGCATCGAATTACCCCAATACAGTGAATTTGAAGTGGTTACGGGAAGTGTACGGTAGTGTTTTGAAGGAAACCCGTTTATGCGATATTCGAGCGTTTCACGCGCTGAAAAGCACGTTTTTCATAGTCCTCACTGTTTGATAACTCGAGAACGGTCGAATGTTAGCGTTTGCCGTATGTTGCATCGTGTTCAGCGCATCGAATTACCCCAATACAGTGAATTTGAAGTGGTTACGGGAAGTGTACGGTAGTGTTTTGGCAGAAACTTGTTTTTTTCGAAAATCGAGCAATTCGGTGATAACTCGAGAACGGTCGAATGTTAGCGTTTGCCGTATGTTGCATCGTGTTCAGCGCATCGAATTACGTCAATACAGTGAATTTGAAGTAGTTACGGGAAGTGTACGATAGTGTTTTGGCAGAAACTTGTTTTTTCAAAAATCGAGCAATTCGGTGATAACTCGAGAACGGTCGAATGTTAGCGTTTGCCGTATGTTGCATCGTGTTCAGCGCATCGAATTACCCCAATACAGTGAATTTGAAGTAGTTACGGGAAGTGTACGATAGTGTTTTGGCAGAAACTTGTTTTTTTCAAAATCGAGCAATTCGGTGATAACTCGAGAACGGTCGAATGTTAGCGTTTGCCGTATGTTGCATCGTGTTCAGCGCATCGAATTACCCCAATACAGTGAATTTGAAGTAGTTACGGGAAGTGTACGATAGTGTTTTGGCAGAAACTTGTTTTTTTCGAAAATCGAGCAATTCGGTGATAACTCGAGACCGGTCGAATGTTAGCGTTCGCCGTATGTTGCATCGTGTTCAGCGCATCGAAGTACCCCAATACAGTGAATTTGAAGTGGTTACGGGAAGTGTACGTAGTGTTTTTGAAGGAAAACCCGTTTTTCGATATCGAGCGTTTCACGCGCTGAAAAGCACGGTCGAATGTTAGCGTTTGCCGTATGTTGCATCGTGTTCAGCGCATCGAATTACCCCAATACAGTGAATTTGAAGTAGTTACGGGAAGTGTACGATAGTGTTTTGGCAGAAACTTGTTTTTTTCGAAAATCGAGCAATTCGGTGATAACTCGAGAACGGTCGAATGTTAGCGTTCGCCGTATGTTGCATCGTGTCCAGCGCCTCGAACTACCTCTATAGAGTGAATTTGAAGTGGTTACGGGAAGTGTACGGTAGTGTTTTTGACGCAAAACCCGTTTATGCGATATTCGAGCGTTTCACGCGCTGAAAAGCACGTTTTTCATAGTCCTCACTGTTTTTAACTCGAGAACGGTCGAATGTTAGCGTTTGCGTATGTTGCATCGTGTTCAGCGCATCGAATTACCCCAATACAGTGAATTTGAAGTAGTTACGGGAAGTGTACGATAGTGTTTTGGCAGAAACTTGTTTTTTTCGAAAATCGAGCAATTGGGTGATAACTCGAGAACGGTCGAAGGTTAGCGTTTGCCGTATGTTGCATCGTGTTCAGCGCATCGAATTACCCCAATACAGTGAATTTGAAGTAGTTACGGGAAGTGTACGAGGTTTGGCAGAAACTTGTTTTTTTGAAAATCGAGCAATTCGGTGATAACTCGAGAACGGTCGAATGTTAGCGTTTGCCGTATGTTGCATCGTGTTCAGCGCATCGAATTACGTCAATACAGTGAATTTGAAGTAGTTACGGGAAGTGTACGATAGTGTTTTGGCAGAAACTTGTTTTTTTCAAAAATCGAGCAATTCGGTGATAACTCGAGAACGGTCGAATGTTAGCGTTTGCCGTATGTTGCATCGTGTTCAGCGCATCGAATTACCCCAATACAGTGAATTTGAAGTGGTTACGGGAAGTGTACGGTAGTGTTTTGAAGGAAAACTTGATTTTTTTCGAAAAGCAGCAATTCGGTGATGATACTCGAGAACGGTCGAATGTTAGCGTTTGCCGTATGTTGCATCGTGTTCAGCGCATCGAATTACCCCAATACAGTGAATTTGAAGTGGTTACGGGAAGTGTACGGTAGTGTTTTGGCAGAAACTTGTTTTTTTCGAAAATCGAGCAATTCGGTGATAACTCGAGAACGGTCGAATGTTAGCGTTTGCCGTATGTTGCATCGTGTTCAGCGCATCGAATTACGTCAATACAGTGAATTTGAAGTAGTTACGGGAAGTGTACGATAGTGTTTTGGCAGAAACTTGTTTTTTTCAAAAATCGAGCAATTCGGTGATAACTCGAGAACGGTCGAATGTTAGCGTTTGCCGTATGTTGCATCGTGTTCAGCGCATCGAATTACCCCAATACAGTGAATTTGAAGTAGTTACGGGAAGTGTACGATAGTGTTTTGGCAGAAACTTGTTTTTTTCAAAAATCGAGCAATTCGGTGATAACTCGAGAACGGTCGAATGTTAGCGTTTGCCGTATGTTGCATCGTGTTCAGCGCATCGAATTACCCCAATACAGTGAATTTGAAGTAGTTACGGGAAGTGTACGATAGTGTTTTGGCAGAAACTTGTTTTTTTCGAAAATCGAGCAATTCGGTGATAACTCGAGAACGGTCGAATGTTAGCGTTGCCGTATGTTGCATCGTGTCAGCGCATCGAATTACCCAATACAGTGAATTTGAAGTAGTTACGGGAAGTGTACGATAGTGTTTTGAAGGAAAACTTTGTTTTTTTCAAAATGAGCACGCAATTCGGTGATAACTCGAGAACGGTCGAATGTTAGCGTTTGCCGTATGTTGCATCGTGTTCAGCGCATCGAATTACCCCAATACAGTGAATTTGAAGTAGTTACGGGAAGTGTACGATAGTGTTTTGGAGAAACTTGTTTTTTTCGAAAATCGAGCAATTCGGCGATAACTCGAGAACGGTCGAATGTTAGCGTTTGCCGTATGTTGCATCGTGTTCAGCGCATCGAATTACCCCAATACAGTGAATTTGAAGTGGTTACGGGAAGTGTACGGTAGTTTTTGAAGGAAAACGTTTATGCGATATTCGAGCTTTTCACGCGCTGAAAAGCACGTTTTCATAGTCCTCTGTTTGATGATAACTCGAGAACGGTCGAATGTTAGCGTTTGCCGTATGTTGCATCGTGTTCAGCGCATCGAATTACCCCAATACAGTGAATTTGAAGTGGTTACGGGAAGTGTACGTAGTGTTTTGGCAGAAACTTGTTTTTTTCGAAAATCGAGCAATTCGGTGATAACTCGAGAACGGTCGAATGTTAGCGTTTGCCGTATGTTGCATCGTGTTCAGCGCATCGAATTACCAATACAGTGAATTTGAAGTAGTTACGGGAAGTGTACGATAGTGTTTTGGCAGAAACTTGTTTTTTTCAAAATCGAGCAATTCGGTGATAACTCGAGAACGGTCGAATGTTAGCGTTTGCCGTATGTTGCATCGTGTTCAGCGCATCGAATTACCCCAATACAGTGAATTTGAAGTAGTTACGGGAAGTGTACGATAGTGTTTTGGCAGAAACTTGTTTTTTTCAAAATCGAGCAATTCGGTGATAACTCGAGAACGGTCGAATGTTAGCGTTTGCCGTATGTTGCATCGTGTTCAGCGCATCGAATTACCCCAATACAGTGAATTTGAAGTAGTTACGGGAAGTGTACGATAGTGTTTTGGCAGAAACTTGTTTTTTTCGAAAATCGAGCAATTCGGTGATAACTCGAGAACGGTCGAATGTTAGCGTTTGCCGTATGTTGCATCGTGTTCAGCGCATCGAATTACCCCAATACAGTGAATTTGAAGTGGTTACGGGAAGTGTACGTAGTGTTTTGAAGGAAAACGTTTTGCGAATCGAGCGTTTCACGCGCTGAAAGCACGGTCGAATGTTAGCGTTTGCCGTATGTTGCATCGTGTTCAGCGCATCGAATTACCCCAATACAGTGAATTTGAAGTAGTTACGGGAAGTGTACGATAGTGTTTTGGCAGAAACTTGTTTTTTCGAAAATCGAGCAATTCGGTGATAACTCGAGAACGGTCGAATGTTAGCGTTGCCGTATGTTGCATCGTGTTCAGCGCATCGAACTACCCAATACAGTGAATTTGAAGTGGTTACGGGAAGTGTACGGTAGTGTTTTGACAAAACGTTTTGCGATTCGAGCGTTTCACGCGCTGAAAAGCAGCATAGTCCTCACTGTTTTGATGATAACTCGAGAACGGTCGAATGTTAGCGTTTGCGTATGTTGCATCGTGTTCAGCGCATCGAATTACCCAATACAGTGAATTTGAAGTAGTTACGGGAAGTGTACGATAGTGTTTTGGCAGAAACTTGTTTTTTTCGAAAATCGAGCAATTCGGTGATAACTCGAGAACGGTCGAATGTTAGCGTTTGCCGTATGTTGCATCGTGTTCAGCGCATCGAATTACCCAATACAGTGAATTTGAAGTAGTTACGGGAAGTGTACGATAGTGTTTTGGCAGAAACTTGTTTTTTTCGAAAATCGAGCAATTCGGTGATAACTCGAGAACGGTCGAATGTTAGCGTTGCCGTATGTTGCATCGTGTTCAGCGCATCGAATTACCCCAATACAGTGAATTTGAAGTAGTTACGGGAAGTGTACGATAGTGTTTTGGCAGAAACTTGTTTTTTTCAAAAATCGAGCAATTCGGTGATAACTCGAGAACGGTCGAATGTTAGCGTTTGCCGTATGTTGCATCGTGTTCAGCGCATCGAATTACCCCAATACAGTGAATTTGAAGTAGTTACGGGAAGTGTACGATAGTGTTTTGGCAGAAACTTGTTTTTTCGAAAATCGAGCAATTCGGTGATAACTCGAGAACGGTCGAATGTTAGCGTTCGCCGTATGTTGCATCGTGTTCAGCGCATCGAATTACCCAATACAGTGAATTTGAAGGTTACGGGAAGTGTACGGTAGTGTTTTTGAAGGAAAACCCGTTTATGCGATATTCGAGCGTTTCACGCGCTGAAAAGCACGGTCGAATGTTAGCGTTTGCCGTATGTTGCATCGTGTTCAGCGCATCGAATTACCCCAATACAGTGAATTTGAAGTAGTTACGGGAAGTGTACGATAGTGTTTTGGCAGAAACTTGTTTTTTTCGAAAATCGAGCAATTCGGTGATAACTCGAGAACGGTCGAATGTTAGCGTTGCCGTATGTTGCATCGTGTTCAGCGCATCGAACTACCCAATAGAGTGAATTTGAAGTGGTTACGGGAAGTGTACGTAGTGTTTTGGCAAAACGTTTTGCGATTTCGAGCGTTTCACGCGCTGAAAAGCATCATAGTCCTCACTGTTGATGATAACTCGAGAACGGTCGAATGTTAGCGTTTGCCGTATGTTGCATCGTGTTCAGCGCATCGAATTACCAATACAGTGAATTTGAAGTAGTTACGGGAAGTGTACGATAGTGTTTTGGCAGAAACTTGTTTTTTTCGAAAATCGAGCAATTCGGTGATAACTCGAGAACGGTCGAATGTTAGCGTTGCCGTATGTTGCATCGTGTTCAGCGCATCGAATTACCCCAATACAGTGAATTTGAAGTAGTTACGGGAAGTGTACGATAGTGTTTTGGCAGAAACTTGTTTTTTTTCGAAAATCGAGCAATTCGGTGATAACTCGAGAACGGTCGAATGTTAGCGTTTGCCGTATGTTGCATCGTGTTCAGCGCATCGAATTACCCCAATACAGTGAATTTGAAGTAGTTACGGGAAGTGTACGGTAGTGTTTTGGCAGAAACTTGTTTTTTTGAAAATCGAGCAATTCGGTGATAACTCGAGAACGGTCGAATGTTAGCGTTTGCCGTATGTTGCATCGTGTTCAGCGCATCGAATTACCAATACAGTGAATTTGAAGTAGTTACGGGAAGTGTACGATAGTGTTTTGGCAGAAACTTGTTTTTTTCAAAATCGAGCAATTCGGTGATAACTCGAGAACGGTCGAATGTTAGCGTTTGCCGTATGTTGCATCGTGTTCAGCGCATCGAATTACCCCAATACAGTGAATTTGAAGTGGTTACGGGAAGTGTACGTAGTGTTTTGAAGAAACTTTTTTTTTCGAAAAAATCATAGCAATTGTGATAACTCGAGAACGGTCGAATGTTAGCGTTTGCCGTATGTTGCATCGTGTTCAGCGCATCGAATTACCAATACAGTGAATTTGAAGTAGTTACGGGAAGTGTACGATAGTGTTTTGGCAGAAACTTGTTTTTTTCAAAAATCGAGCAATTCGGTGATAACTCGAGAACGGTCGAATGTTAGCGTTTGCCGTATGTTGCATCGTGTTCAGCGCATCGAATTACCCCAATACAGTGAATTTGAAGTAGTTACGGGAAGTGTACGGTAGTGTTTTGAAGGAAAACCCGTTTATGCGATATTCGAGCGTTTCACGCGCTGAAAAGCACGTTTTTCAAGTTCACTGTTTTGATGATAACTCGAGAACGGTCGAATGTTAGCGTTTGCCGTATGTTGCATCGTGTTCAGCGCATCGAATTACCCCAATACAGTGAATTTGAAGTGGTTACGGGAAGTGTACGTAGTGTTTTGGCAGAAACTTGTTTTTTTCGAAAATCGAGCAATTCGGTGATAACTCGAGAACGGTCGAATGTTAGCGTTTGCCGTATGTTGCATCGTGTTCAGCGCATCGAATTACCCAATACAGTGAATTTGAAGTAGTTACGGGAAGTGTACGATAGTGTTTTGGCAGAAACTTGTTTTTTTCAAAAATCGAGCAATTCGGTGATAACTCGAGAACGGTCGAATGTTAGCGTTTGCCGTATGTTGCATCGTGTTCAGCGCATCGAATTACCCCAATACAGTGAATTTGAAGTAGTTACGGGAAGTGTACGATAGTGTTTTGGCAGAAACTTGTTTTTTTCAAAAATCGAGCAATTCGGTGATAACTCGAGAACGGTCGAATGTTAGCGTTTGCCGTATGTTGCATCGTGTTCAGCGCATCGAATTACCCCAATACAGTGAATTTGAAGTAGTTACGGGAAGTGTACGATAGTGTTTTGGCAGAAACTTGTTTTTTTCGAAAATCGAGCAATTCGGTGATAACTCGAGAACGGTCGAATGTTAGCGTTTGCCGTATGTTGCATCGTGTTCAGCGCATCGAATTACCCCAATACAGTGAATTTGAAGTGGTTACGGGAAGTGTACGTAGTGTTTTGAAGAAAACTTATGCGATATTTTTTTCACGCGCTGAAAAACGTTTTCATAGTCCTCACTGTTTGATGATAACTCGAGAACGGTCGAATGTTAGCGTTTGCCGTATGTTGCATCGTGTTCAGCGCATCGAATTACCCCAATACAGTGAATTTGAAGTAGTTACGGGAAGTGTACGATAGTGTTTTGGCAGAAACTTGTTTTTTTCGAAAATCGAGCAATTCGGTGATAACTCGAGAACGGTCGAATGTTAGCGTTTGCCGTATGTTGCATCGTGTTCAGCGCATCGAATTACGTCAATACAGTGAATTTGAAGTAGTTACGGGAAGTGTACGATAGTGTTTTGGCAGAAACTTGTTTTTTTCAAAAATCGAGCAATTCGGTGATAACTCGAGAACGGTCGAATGTTAGCGTTTGCCGTATGTTGCATCGTGTTCAGCGCATCGAATTACCCCAATACAGTGAATTTGAAGTAGTTACGGGAAGTGTACGATAGTGTTTTGGCAGAAACTTGTTTTTTTCAAAAATCGAGCAATTCGGTGATAACTCGAGAACGGTCGAATGTTAGCGTTTGCCGTATGTTGCATCGTGTTCAGCGCATCGAATTACCCCAATACAGTGAATTTGAAGTAGTTACGGGAAGTGTACGATAGTGTTTTGGCAGAAACTTGTTTTTTTCGAAAATCGAGCAATTCGGTGATAACTCGAGAACGGTCGAATGTTAGCGTTCGCCGTATGTTGCATCGTGTTCAGCGCATCGAGTACCCCAATACAGTGAATTTGAAGTGGTTACGGGAAGTGTACGGTAGTGTTTTGAAGGAAAACCCGTTTATGCGATATTCGAGCGTTTCACGCGCTGAAAAGCACGGTCGAATGTTAGCGTTTGCCGTATGTTGCATCGTGTTCAGCGCATCGAATTACCCAATACAGTGAATTTGAAGTAGTTACGGGAAGTGTACGATAGTGTTTTGGCAGAAACTTGTTTTTTCGAAAATCGAGCAATTCGGTGATAACTCGAGAACGGTCGAATGTTAGCGTTCGCCGTATGTTGCATCGTGTCCAGCCTCGAACTACCTCTATAGAGTGAATTTGAAGTGGTTACGGGAAGTGTACGGTAGTGTTTTTGACGCAAAACCCGTTTATGCGATTCGAGCGTTTCACGCGCTGAAAAGCACGTTTTTCATAGTCCTCACTGTTTTGATGATAACTCGAGAACGGTCGAATGTTAGCGTTTGCAGTATGTTGCATCGTGTTCAGCGCATCGAATTACCCAATACAGTGAATTTGAAGTAGTTACGGGAAGTGTACGATAGTGTTTTGGCAGAAACTTGTTTTTTTCGAAAATCGAGCAATTCGGTGATAACTCGAGAACGGTCGAATGTTAGCGTTTGCCGTATGTTGCATCGTGTTCAGCGCATCGAATTACCCCAATACAGTGAATTTGAAGTAGTTACGGGAAGTGTACGGAGTGTTTGGCAGAAAGTTGTTTTTTTGAAAATCGAGCAATTCGGTGATAACTCGAGAACGGTCGAATGTTAGCGTTTGCCGTATGTTGCATCGTGTTCAGCGCATCGAATTACGTCAATACAGTGAATTTGAAGTAGTTACGGGAAGTGTACGATAGTGTTTTGGCAGAAACTTGTTTTTTTCAAAAATCGAGCAATTCGGTGATAACTCGAGAACGGTCGAATGTTAGCGTTTGCCGTATGTTGCATCGTGTTCAGCGCATCGAATTACCCCAATACAGTGAATTTGAAGTGGTTACGGGAAGTGTACGGTAGTGTTTTGAAGGAAAACCCGTTTATGCGATATTCGAGCGTTTCACGCGCTGAAAAGCACGTTTTTCATAGTCCTCACTGTTTTGATGATAACTCGAGAACGGTCGAATGTTAGCGTTTGCCGTATGTTGCATCGTGTTCAGCGCATCGAATTACCCCAATACAGTGAATTTGAAGTGGTTACGGGAAGTGTACGGTAGTGTTTTGGCAGAAACTTGTTTTTTTCGAAAATCGAGCAATTCGGTGATAACTCGAGAACGGTCGAATGTTAGCGTTTGCCGTATGTTGCATCGTGTTCAGCGCATCGAATTACCAATACAGTGAATTTGAAGTAGTTACGGGAAGTGTACGATAGTGTTTTGGCAGAAACTTGTTTTTTTCAAAAATCGAGCAATTCGGTGATAACTCGAGAACGGTCGAATGTTAGCGTTTGCCGTATGTTGCATCGTGTTCAGCGCATCGAATTACCCCAATACAGTGAATTTGAAGTAGTTACGGGAAGTGTACGATAGTGTTTTGGCAGAAACTTGTTTTTTTCAAAAATCGAGCAATTCGGTGATAACTCGAGAACGGTCGAATGTTAGCGTTTGCCGTATGTTGCATCGTGTTCAGCGCATCGAATTACCCCAATACAGTGAATTTGAAGTAGTTACGGGAAGTGTACGATAGTGTTTTGGCAGAAACTTGTTTTTTTCGAAAATCGAGCAATTCGGTGATAACTCGAGAACGGTCGAATGTTAGCGTTGCCGTATGTTGCATCGTGTCAGCGCATCGAATTACCTCAATACAGTGAATTTGAAGTGGTTACGGGAAGTGTACGGTAGTGTTTTTGAAGGAAAACCCGTTTATGCGATATTCGAGCGTTTCACGCGCTGAAAAGCACGTTTTTCATAGTCCTCACTGTTTGATGATAACTCGAGAACGGTCGAATGTTAGCGTTTGCCGTATGTTGCATCGTGTTCAGCGCATCGAATTACCCCAATACAGTGAATTTGAAGTAGTTACGGGAAGTGTACGATAGTGTTTTGGCAGAAACTTGTTTTTTTCGAAAATCGAGCAATTCGGTGATAACTCGAGAACGGTCGAATGTTAGCGTTTGCCGTATGTTGCATCGTGTTCAGTGCATCGAATTACCCCAATACAGTGAATTTGAAGTGGTACGGGAAGTGTACGGTAGTTTTTGAAGGAAAACCCGTTTATGCGATATTCGAGCGTTTCACGCGCTGAAAAGCACGTTTTTATACGTCCTCACTGTTTTGATGATAACTCGAGAACGGTCGAATGTTAGCGTTTGCCGTATGTTGCATCGTGTTCAGCGCATCGAATTACCCCAATACAGTGAATTTGAAGTGGTTACGGGAAGTGTACGGTAGTGTTTTGGCAGAAACTTGTTTTTTTCGAAAATCGAGCAATTCGGTGATAACTCGAGAACGGTCGAATGTTAGCGTTTGCCGTATGTTGCATCGTGTTCAGCGCATCGAATTACGTCAATACAGTGAATTTGAAGTAGTTACGGGAAGTGTACGATAGTGTTTTGGCAGAAACTTGTTTTTTTCAAAAATCGAGCAATTCGGTGATAACTCGAGAACGGTCGAATGTTAGCGTTTGCCGTATGTTGCATCGTGTTCAGCGCATCGAATTACCCCAATACAGTGAATTTGAAGTAGTTACGGGAAGTGTACGATAGTGTTTTGGCAGAAACTTGTTTTTTTCAAAAATCGAGCAATTCGGTGATAACTCGAGAACGGTCGAATGTTAGCGTTTGCCGTATGTTGCATCGTGTTCAGCGCATCGAATTACCCCAATACAGTGAATTTGAAGTAGTTACGGGAAGTGTACGATAGTGTTTTGGCAGAAACTTGTTTTTTTCGAAAATCGAGCAATTCGGTGATAACTCGAGAACGGTCGAATGTTAGCGTTTGCCGTATGTTGCATCGTGTTCAGCGCATCGAAGTACCCCAATACAGTGAATTTGAAGTGGTTACGGGAAGTGTACGGTAGTGTTTTTGAAGGAAAACCCGTTTATGCGATATTCGAGCGTTTCACGCGCTGAAAAGAACGGTCGAATGTTAGCGTTTGCCGTATGTTGCATCGTGTTCAGCGCATCGAATTACCCCAATACAGTGAATTTGAAGTAGTTACGGGAAGTGTACGATAGTGTTTTGGCAGAAACTTGTTTTTTTCGAAAATCGAGCAATTCGGTGATAACTCGAGAACGGTCGAATGTTAGCGTTCGCCGTATGTTGCATCGTGTCAGCGCTCGAACTACCTCTATAGAGTGAATTTGAAGTGGTTACGGGAAGTGTACGGTAGTTTTTGACGCAAAACCCGTTTATGCGATATTCGAGCGTTTCACGCGCTGAAAAGCACGTTTTTCATAGTCCTCACTGTTTTGATGATAACTCGAGAACGGTCGAATGTTAGCGTTTGCAGTATGTGCATCGTGTTCAGCGCATCGAATTACCCCAATACAGTGAATTTGAAGTAGTTACGGGAAGTGTACGATAGTGTTTTGGCAGAAACTTGTTTTTTTCGAAAATCGAGCAATTCGGTGATAACTCGAGAACGGTCGAATGTTAGCGTTCGCCGTATGTTGCATCGTGTTCAGCGCATCGAATTACCCCATACAGTGAATTTGAAGTAGTTACGGGAAGTGTACGATAGTGTTTTGGCAGAAACTTGTTTTTTTTCGAAAATCGAGCAATTGGGTGATAACTCGAGAACGGTCGAAGGTTAGCGTTTGCCGTATGTTGCATCGTGTTCAGCGCATCGAATTACCCCAATACAGTGAATTTGAAGTAGTTACGGGAAGTGTACGATAGTGTTTTGGCAGAAACTTGTTTTTTTCAAAATCGAGCAATTCGGTGATAACTCGAGAACGGTCGAATGTTAGCGTTTGCCGTATGTTGCATCGTGTTCAGCGCATCGAATTACCCCAATACAGTGAATTTGAAGTGGTTACGGGAAGTGTACGGTAGTGTTTTGAAGGAAAACCCGTTTATACGATATTCGAGCGTTTCACGCGCTGAAAAGCACGTTTTTCATAGTCCTCACTTTTGATGATAACTCGAGAACGGTCGAATGTTAGCGTTTGCCGTATGTTGCATCGTGTTCAGCGCATCGAATTACGTCAATACAGTGAATTTGAAGTAGTTACGGGAAGTGTACGATAGTGTTTTGGCAGAAACTTGTTTTTTTCAAAAATCGAGCAATTCGGTGATAACTCGAGAACGGTCCAATGTTAGCGTTTGCCGTATGTTGCATCGTGTTCAGCGCATCGAATTACCCCAATACAGTGAATTTGAAGTAGTTACGGGAAGTGTACGATAGTGTTTTGGCAGAAACTTGTTTTTTTCGAAAATCGAGCAATTCGGTGATAACTCGAGAACGGTCGAATGTTAGCGTTCGCCGTATGTTGCATCGTGTCAGCCTCGAACTACCTCTATAGAGTGAATTTGAAGTGGTTACGGGAAGTGTACGGTAGTGTTTTTGAAGGAAAACCCGTTTATGCGATATTCGAGCGTTTCACGCGCTGAAAAGCACGTTTTTCATAGTCCTCACTGTTTTGATGATAACTCGAGAACGGTCGAATGTTAGCGTTTGCCGTATGTTGCATCGTGTTCAGCGCATCGAATTACCCCAATACAGTGAATTTGAAGTAGTTGCGGGAAGTGTACGATAGTGTTTTGGCAGAAACTTGTTTTTTTCGAAAATCGAGCAATTCGGTGATAACTCGAGAACGGTCGAATGTTAGCGTTTGCCGTATGTTGCATCGTGTTCAGTGCATCGAATTACCCCAATACAGTGAATTTGAAGTGGTTACGGGAAGTGTACGGTAGTGTTTTTGAAGGAAAACCCGTTTATGCGATATTCGAGCGTTTCACGCGCTGAAAAGCACGTTTTTCATAGTCCTCACTGTTTTGATGATAACTCGAGAACGGTCGAATGTTAGCGTTTGCCGTATGTTGCATCGTGTTCAGCGCATCGAATTACCCCAATACAGTGAATTTGAAGTGGTTACGGGAAGTGTACGGTAGTGTTTTGGCAGAAACTTGTTTTTTTCGAAAATCGAGCAATTCGGTGATAACTCGAGAACGGTCGAATGTTAGCGTTTGCCGTATGTTGCATCGTGTTCAGCGCATCGAATTACGTCAATACAGTGAATTTGAAGTAGTTACGGGAAGTGTACGATAGTGTTTTGGCAGAAACTTGTTTTTTTCAAAAATCGAGCAATTCGGTGATAACTCGAGAACGGTCGAATGTTAGCGTTTGCCGTATGTTGCATCGTGTTCAGCGCATCGAATTACCCCAATACAGTGAATTTGAAGTAGTTACGGGAAGTGTACGATAGTGTTTTGGCAGAAACTTGTTTTTTTCAAACTCGAGCAATTCGGTGATAACTCGAGAACGGTCGAATGTTAGCGTTTGCCGTATGTTGCATCGTGTTCAGCGCATCGAATTACCCCAATACAGTGAATTTGAAGTAGTTACGGGAAGTGTACGATAGTGTTTTGGCAGAAACTTGTTTTTTTCGAAAATCGAGCAATTCGGTGATAACTCGAGAACGGTCGAATGTTAGCGTTCGCCGTATGTTGCATCGTGTTCAGCGCATCGAAGTACCCCAATACAGTGAATTTGAAGTGGTTACGGGAAGTGTACGGTAGTGTTTTGAAGGAAAACCCGTTTATGCGATATCGAGCGTTTCACGCGCTGAAAAGCACGGTCGAATGTTAGCGTTTGCCGTATGTTGCATCGTGTTCAGCGCATCGAATTACCCCAATACAGTGAATTTGAAGTAGTTACGGGAAGTGTACGATAGTGTTTTGGCAGAAACTTGTTTTTTTCGAAAATCGAGCAATTCGGTGATAACTCGAGAACGGTCGAATGTTAGCGTTCGCCGTATGTTGCATCGTGTCCAGCCTCGAACTACCTCTATAGAGTGAATTTGAAGTGGTTACGGGAAGTGTACGGTAGTGTTTTTGACGCAAAACCCGTTTATGCGATATTCGAGCGTTTCACGCGCTGAAAAGCACGTTTTTCATAGTCCTCACTGTTTTGATGATAACTCGAGAACGGTCGAATGTTAGCGTTTGCAGTATGTTGCATCGTGTTCAGCGCATCGAATTACCCCAATACAGTGAATTTGAAGTAGTTACGGGAAGTGTACGATAGTGTTTTGGCAGAAACTTGTTTTTTTCGAAAATCGAGCAATTCGGTGATAACTCGAGAACGGTCGAATGTTAGCGTTCGCCGTATGTTGCATCGTGTTCAGCGCATCGAATTACGTCAATACAGTGAATTTGAAGTAGTTACGGGAAGTGTACGATAGTGTTTTGGCAGAAACTTGTTTTTTTCAAAAATCGAGCAATTCGGTGATAACTCGAGAACGGTCAATGTTAGCGTTTGCCGTATGTTGCATCGTGTTCAGCGCATCGAATTACCCCAATACAGTGAATTTGAAGTAGTTACGGGAAGTGTACGATAGTGTTTTGGCAGAAACTTGTTTTTTTCGAAAATCGAGCAATTCGGTGATAACTCGAGAACGGTCGAATGTTAGCGTTCGCCGTATGTTGCATCGTGCCCAGCCTCGAACTACCTCTATAGAGTGAATTTGAAGTGGTTACGGGAAGTGTACGGTAGTGTTTTTGAAGGAAAACCCGTTTATGCGATATTCGAGCGTTTCACGCGCTGAAAAGCACGTTTTCATAGTCCTCACTGTTTGATGATAACTCGAGAACGGTCGAATGTTAGCGTTTGCCGTATGTTGCATCGTGTTCAGCGCATCGAATTACCCCAATACAGTGAATTTGAAGTAGTTACGGGAAGTGTACGATAGTGTTTTGGCAGAAACTTGTTTTTTTCGAAAATCGAGCAATTCGGTGATAACTCGAGAACGGTCGAATGTTAGCGTTTGCCGTATGTTGCATCGTGTTCAGTGCATCGAATTACCCCAATACAGTGAATTTGAAGTGGTTACGGGAAGTGTACGGTAGTGTTTTTGAAGGAAAACCCGTTTATGCGATATTCGAGCGTTTCACGCGCTGAAAAGCACGTTTTTCATAGTCCTCACTGTTTTGATGATAACTCGAGAACGGTCGAATGTTAGCGTTTGCCGTATGTTGCATCGTGTTCAGCGCATCGAATTACCCCAATACAGTGAATTTGAAGTGGTTACGGGAAGTGTACGGTAGTGTTTTTGAAGGAAAACCCGTTTATGCGATATTCGAGCGTTTCACGCGCTGAAAAGCACGTTTTTCATAGTTCTCACGTTTTGGTGATAACTCGAGAACGGTCGAATGTTAGCGTTTGCCGTATGTTGCATCGTGTTCAGCGCATCGAATTACCCCAATACAGTGAATTTGAAGTAGTTACGGGAAGTGTACGATAGTGTTTTGGCTGAAACTACTTTTTTCAAAAATCGAGCAATTCGGTGATAACTCGAGAACGGTCGAATGTTAGCGTTTGCCGTATGTTGCATCGTGTTCAGTGCATCGAATTACCCCAATACAGTGAATTTGAAGTGGTTACGGGAAGTGTACGGTAGTGTTTTTGAAGGAAAACCCGTTTATGCGATATTCGAGCGTTTCACGCGCTGAAAAGCACGTTTTTCATAGTCCTCACTGTTTTGATGATAAGTCGAGAACGGTCGAATATTAGCGTTTGCCGTATGTTGCATCGTGTTCAGCGCATCGAATTACCCCAATACAGTGAATTTGAAGTAGTTACGGGAAGTGTACGATAGTGTTTTGCAGAAACTTGTTTTTTTCGAAAATCGAGCAATTCGGTGATAACTCGAGAACGGTCGAATGTTAGCGTTTGCCGTATGTTGCATCGTGTTCAGTGCATCGAATTACCCTAATACAGTGAATTTGAAGTGGTTACGGGAAGTGTACGGTAGTGTTTTGAAGGAAAACCCGTTTATGCGATATTCGAGCGTTTCACGCGCTGAAAAGCACGTTTTTCATAGTCCTCACTGTTTTGATGATAACTCGAGAACGGTCGAATGTTAGCGTTTGCCGTATGTTGCATCGTGTTCAGCGCATCGAATTACCCCAATATAGTGAATTTGAAGTGGTTACGGGAAGTGTACGGTAGTGTTTTGAAGGAAAACCCGTTTATGCGATATTCGAGCGTTTCACGCGCTGAAAAGCACGTTTTTCATAGTCCTCAGTTTTGATGATAACTCGAGAACGGTCGAATGTTAGCGTTTGCCGTATGTTGCATCGTGTTCAGCGCATCGAATTACCCCAATACAGTGAATTTGAAGTAGTTACGGGAAGTGTACGATAGTGTTTTGGCAGAAACTTGTTTTTTTCAAAAATCGAGCAATTCGGTGATAACTCGAGAACGGTCGAATGTTAGCGTTTGCCGTATGTTGCATCGTGTTCAGCGCATCGAATTACCCCAATACAGTGAATTTGAAGTAGTTACGGGAAGTGTACGATAGTGTTTTGGCAGAAACTAGTTTTTTCGAAAATCGAGCAATTCGGTGATAACTCGAGAACGGTCGAATGTTAGCGTTTGCCGTATGTTGCATCGTGTTCAGCGCATCGAATTACCCCAATACAGTGAATTTGAAGTAGTTACGGGAAGTGTACGATAGTGTTTTGGCAGAAACTTGTTTTTTTCGAAAATCGAGCAATTCGGTGATAACTCGAGAACGGTCGAATGTTAGCGTTCGCCGTATGTTGCATCGTGTTCAGCGCATCGAAGTACCCCAATACAGTGAATTTGAAGTGGTTACGGGAAGTGTACGGTAGTGTTTTTGAAGGAAAACCCGTTTATGCGATATTCGAGCGTTTCACGCGCTGAAAAGCACGGTCGAATGTTAGCGTTTGCCGTATGTTGCATCGTGTTCAGCGCATCGAATTACCCCAATACAGTGAATTTGAAGTAGTTACGGGAAGTGTACGATAGTGTTTTGGCAGAAACTTGTTTTTTTCGAAAATCGAGCAATTCGGTGATAACTCGAGAACGGTCGAATGTTAGCGTTCGCCGTATGTTGCATCGTGTCCAGCGCCTCGAACTACCTCTATAGAGTGAATTTGAAGTGGTTACGGGAAGTGTACGGTAGTGTTTTTGACGCAAAACCCGTTTATGCGATATTCGAGCGTTTCACGCGCTGAAAAGCACGTTTTTCATAGTCCTCACTGTTTTGATGATAACTCGAGAACGGTCGAATGTTAGCGTTTGCAGTATGTCGCATCGTGTTCAGCGCATCGAATTACCCCAATACAGTGAATTTGAAGTAGTTACGGGAAGTGTACGATAGTGTTTTGGCAGAAACTTGTTTTTTTCGAAAATCGAGCAATTCGGTGATAACTCGAGAACGGTCGAATGTTAGCGTTCGCCGTATGTTGCATCGTGTTCAGCGCATCGAATTACCCCATTACAGTGAATTTGAAGTAGTTACGGGAAGTGTACGATAGTGTTTTGGCAGAAACTTGTTTTTTTTCGAAAATCGAGCAATTGGGTGATAACTCGAGAACGGTCGAAGGTTAGCGTTTGCCGTATGTTGCATCGTGTTCAGCGCATCGAATTACCCCAATACAGTGAATTTGAAGTAGTTACGGGAAGTGTACGATAGTGTTTTGGCAGAAACTGTTTTTTTTCAAAAATCGAGCAATTCGGTGATAACTCGAGAACGGTCGAATGTTAGCGTTTGCCGTATGTTGCATCGTGTTCAGCGCATCGAATTACCCCAATACAGTGAATTTGAAGTGGTTACGGGAAGTGTACGGTAGTGTTTTGAAGGAAAACCCGTTTATACGATATTCGAGCGTTTCACGCGCTGAAAAGCACGTTTTTCATAGTCCTCACTATTTTGATGATAACTCGAGAACGGTCGAATGTTAGCGTTTGCCGTATGTTGCATCGTGTTCAGCGCATCGAATTACGTCAATACAGTGAATTTGAAGTAGTTACGGGAAGTGTACGATAGTGTTTTGGCAGAAACTTGTTTTTTTCAAAAATCGAGCAATTCGGTGATAACTCGAGAACGGTCCAATGTTAGCGTTTGCCGTATGTTGCATCGTGTTCAGCGCATCGAATTACCCCAATACAGTGAATTTGAAGTAGTTACGGGAAGTGTACGATAGTGTTTTGGCAGAAATTTGTTTTTTTCGAAAATCGAGCAATTCGGTGATAACTCGAGAACGGTCGAATGTTAGCGTTCGCCGTATGTTGCATCGTGTCCAGCGCTCGAACTACCTCTATAGAGTGAATTTGAAGTGGTTACGGGAAGTGTACGGTAGTGTTTTGAAGGAAAACCCGTTTATGCGATATTCGAGCGTTTCACGCGCTGAAAAGCACGTTTTTCATAGTCCTCACTATTTTGATGATAACTCGAGAACGGTCGAATGTTAGCGTTTGCCGTATGTTGCATCGTGTTCAGCGCATCGAATTACCCCAATACAGTGAATTTGAAGTAGTTGCGGGAAGTGTACGATAGTGTTTTGGCAGAAACTTGTTTTTTTCGAAAATCGAGCAATTCGGTGATAACTCGAGAACGGTCGAATGTTAGCGTTTGCCGTATGTTGCATCGTGTTCAGTGCATCGAATTACCCCAATACAGTGAATTTGAAGTGGTTACGGGAAGTGTACGGTAGTGTTTTTGAAGGAAAACCCGTTTATGCGATATTCGAGCGTTTCACGCGCTGAAAAGCACGTTTTTCATAGTCCTCACTGTTTTGATGATAACTCGAGAACGGTCGAATGTTAGCGTTTGCCGTATGTTGCATCGTGTTCAGCGCATCGAATTACCCCAATACAGTGAATTTGAAGTGGTTACGGGAAGTGTACGGTAGTGTTTTGGCAGAAACTTGTTTTTTCGAAAATCGAGCAATTCGGTGATAACTCGAGAACGGTCGAATGTTAGCGTTTGCCGTATGTTGCATCGTGTTCAGCGCATCGAATTACGTCAATACAGTGAATTTGAAGTAGTTACGGGAAGTGTACGATAGTGTTTTGGCAGAAACTTGTTTTTTTCAAAAATCGAGCAATTCGGTGATAACTCGAGAACGGTCGAATGTTAGCGTTTGCCGTATGTTGCATCGTGTTCAGCGCATCGAATTACCCCAATACAGTGAATTTGAAGTAGTTACGGGAAGTGTACGATAGTGTTTTGGCAGAAACTTGTTTTTTTCAAAAATCGAGCAATTCGGTGATAACTCGAGAACGGTCGAATGTTAGCGTTTGCCGTATGTTGCATCGTGTTCAGCGCATCGAATTACCCCAATACAGTGAATTTGAAGTAGTTACGGGAAGTGTACGATAGTGTTTTGGCAGAAACTTGTTTTTTTCGAAAATCGAGCAATTCGGTGATAACTCGAGAACGGTCGAATGTTAGCGTTCGCCGTATGTTGCATCGTGTTCAGCGCATCGAAGTACCCCAATACAGTGAATTTGAAGTGGTTACGGGAAGTGTACGGTAGTGTTTTTGAAGGAAATCCCGTTTATGCGATATTCGAGCGTTTGACGCGCTGAAAAGAACGGTCGAATGTTAGCGTTTGCCGTATGTTGCATCGTGTTCAGCGCATCGAATTACCCCAATACAGTGAATTTGAAGTAGTTACGGGAAGTGTACGATAGTGTTTTGGCAGAAACTTGTTTTTTTCGAAAATCGAGCAATTCGGTGATAACTCGAGAACGGTCGAATGTTAGCGTTCGCCGTATGTTGCATCGTGTCCAGCGCCTCGAACTACCTCTATAGAGTGAATTTGAAGTGGTTACGGGAAGTGTACGGTAGTGTTTTTGACGCAAAACCCGTTTATGCGATATTCGAGCGTTTCACGCGCTGAAAAGCACGTTTTTCATAGTCCTCACTGTTTTGATGATAACTCGAGAACGGTCGAATGTTAGCGTTTGCAGTATGTTGCATCGTGTTCAGCGCATCGAATTACCTTACCCCAATACAGTGAATTTGAAGTAGTTACGGGAAGTGTACGATAGTTTTTGGCAGAAATTTTTTTTCGAAAATCGAGCAATTCGGTGATAACTCGAGAACGGTCGAATGTTAGCGTTGCCGTATGTTGCATCGTGTTCAGCGCATCGAATTACCAATACAGTGAATTTGAAGTAGTTACGGGAAGTGTACGATAGTGTTTTGGCAGAAACTTGTTTTTTTCAAAAATCGAGCAATTCGGTGATAACTCGAGAACGGTCGAATGTTAGCGTTTGCCGTATGTTGCATCGTGTTCAGCGCATCGAATTACCCAATACAGTGAATTTGAAGTAGTTACGGGAAGTGTACGATAGTGTTTTGGCAGAAACTTGTTTTTTTCGAAAATCGAGCAATTCGGTGATAACTCGAGAACGGTCGAATGTTAGCGTTCGCCGTATGTTGCATCGTGCCCAGCGCTCGAATTACCCAATACAGTGAATTTGAAGTGGTTACGGGAAGTGTACGTAGTGTTTTTGAAGGAAAACTATGATATTTTTTCTGAAAGCACGCATAGTCTGTGATGATAACTCGAGAACGGTCGAATGTTAGCGTTTGCCGTATGTTGCATCGTGTTCAGCGCATCGAATTACCCCAATACAGTGAATTTGAAGTAGTTACGGGAAGTGTACGATAGTGTTTTGCAGAAACTTGTTTTTTCGAAAATCGAGCAATTCGGTGATAACTCGAGAACGGTCGAATGTTAGCGTTTGCCGTATGTTGCATCGTGTTCAGCGCATCGAATTACCCCAATACAGTGAATTTGAAGTGGTTACGGGAAGTGTACGGTAGTGTTTTTGAAGGAAAACCCGTTTATGCGATATTCGAGCGTTTCACGCGCTGAAAAGCACGTTTTCAAGTCCTCACTGTTTGATGATAACTCGAGAACGGTCGAATGTTAGCGTTTGCCGTATGTTGCATCGTGTTCAGCGCATCGAATTACCCCAATACAGTGAATTTGAAGTGGTTAGGGAAGTGTACGGTAGTGTTTTTGAAGGAAAACCCGTTTATGCGATATTCGAGCGTTTCACGCGCTGAAAAGCACGTTTTTTCATAGTCCTCACTGTTTTGATGATAACTCGAGAACGGTCGAATGTTAGCGTTTGCCGTATGTTGCATCGTGTTCAGCGCATCGAATTACCCCAATACAGTGAATTTGAAGTAGTTACGGGAAGTGTACGATAGTGTTTTGGCAGAAACTTGTTTTTTTCAAAATCGAGCAATTCGGTGATAACTCGAGAACGGTCGAATGTTAGCGTTTGCCGTATGTTGCATCGTGTTCAGCGCATCGAATTACCCCAATACAGTGAATTTGAAGTGGTTACGGGAAGTGTACGGTAGTGTTTTGAAGAAACTTATGCGATATTCGAGCGTTTCACGCGCGAAAGCACGTTTTTCATAGTCCTCACTGTTTTGATGATAACTCGAGAACGGTCGAATGTTAGCGTTGCCGTATGTTGCATCGTGTTCAGCGCATCGAATTACCCCAATACAGTGAATTTGAAGTAGTTACGGGAAGTGTACGATAGTGTTTTTGCAGAAACTGTTTTTTTCGAAAATCGAGCATTCGGTGATAACTCGAGAACGGTCGAATGTTAGCGTTTGCCGTATGTTGCATCGTGTTCAGTGCATCGAATTACCCTAATACAGTGAATTTGAAGTGGTTACGGGAAGTGTACGGTAGTGTTTTTGAAGGAAAACCCGTTTTATGCGATATTCGAGCGTTTCACGCGCTGAAAAGCACGTTTTTCATAGTCCTCACTGTTTTGATGATAACTCGAGAACGGTCGAATGTTAGCGTTTGCCGTATGTTGCATCGTGTTCAGCGCATCGAATTACCCCAATATAGTGAATTTGAAGTGGTTACGGGAAGTGTACGGTAGTGTTTTGAAGGAAAACCCGTTTATGCGATATTCGAGCGTTTCACGCGCTGAAAAGCACGTTTTCATAGTCCTCACTGTTTTGATGATAACTCGAGAACGGTCGAATGTTAGCGTTTGCCGTATGTTGCATCGTGTTCAGCGCATCGAATTACCCCAATACAGTGAATTTGAAGTAGTTACGGGAAGTGTACGATAGTGTTTTGGCAGAAACTTGTTTTTTTCAAAATCGAGCAATTCGGTGATAACTCGAGAACGGTCGAATGTTAGCGTTTGCCGTATGTTGCATCTGTTCAGCGCATCGAATTACCCCAATACAGTGAATTTGAAGGTTACGGGAAGTGTACGGTAGTGTTTTGAAGGAAAACGTTTATGCGATATTCGAGCTTTCACGCGCTGAAAAGCACGTTTTCATAGTCCTCATGTTTTGATGATAACTCGAGAACGGTCGAATATTAGCGTTGCCGTATGTTGCATCGTGTTCAGCGCATCGAATTACCCAATACAGTGAATTTGAAGTAGTTACGGGAAGTGTACGATAGTGTTTTGCAGAAACTTGTTTTTTTCGAAAATCGAGCAATTCGGTGATAACTCGAGAACGGTCGAATGTTAGCGTTTGCCGTATGTTGCATCGTGTTCAGTGCATCGAATTACCCCAATACAGTGAAGTTGAAGTAGTTACGGGAAGTGTACGATAGTGTTTTGGCAGAAAACTTGTTTTTTCGAAAATCGAGCAATTCGGTGATAACTCGAGAACGGTTCGAATGTTAGCGTTCGCCGTATGTTGCATCGTGTCCAGCGCTCGAACTACCTCTATAAAGTGAATTTGAAGTGGTTACGGGAAGTGTACGGTAGTGTTTTTGAAGGAAAACCCGTTTATGCGATATTCGAGCGTTTCACGCGCTGAAAAGACGTCATAGTCCTCACTGTTGATGATAATCGAGAACGGTCGAATGTTAGCGTTCGCCGTATGTTGCATCGTGTTCAGCGCATCGAATTACCCAATACAGTGAATTTGAAGTAGTTACGGGAAGTGTACGATAGTGTTTTGGCAGAACTTGTTTTTTTCGAAAATCGAGCAATTCGGTGATAACTCGAGAACGGTCGAAGGTTAGCGTTTGCCGTATGTTGCATCGTGTTCAGCGCATCGAATTACCCCAATACAGTGAATTTGAAGTGTTACGGGAAGTGTACGGGAGTGTTTTGGCAGAAACTTGTTTTTTTGAAAATCGAGCAATTCGTGATAACTCGAGAACGGTCGAATGTTAGCGTTTGCCGTATGTTGCATCGTGTTCAGCGCATCGAATTACCCCAATACAGTGAATTTGAAGTAGTTACGGGAATGTACGGTAGTGTTTGAAGGAAAACGTTTATGCGATTCGAGCGTTTCACGCGCTGAAAAGCACGTTTTTCGAGCACTATTTGATGATAACTCGAGAACGGTCGAATGTTAGCGTTTGCCGTATGTTGCATCGTGTTCAGCGCATCGAATTACGTCAATACAGTGAATTTGAAGTAGTTACGGGAAGTGTACGATAGGTTTTGGCAGAAACTGTTTTTTCAAAAATCGAGCATTCGGTGATAACTCGAGAACGGTCGAATGTTAGCGTTTGCCGTACGTTGCATCGTGTTCAGCGCATCGAATTACCCAATACAGTGAATTTGAAGTGGTTACGGGAAGTGTACGGTAGTGTTTTTGAAGAAGAAAACCCGTTTATGCGATATTCGAGCGTTTCACGCGCTGAAAAGCACGTTTTTCATAGTCTCACGTTTTGATGATAACTCGAGAACGGTCGAATGTTAGCGTTTGCCGTATGTTGCATCGTGTTCAGCGCATCGAATTATGTCAATACAGTGAATTTGAAGTAGTTACGGGAAGTGTACGATAGTGTTTTGGCAGAAACTTGTTTTTTCAAAAATCGAGCAATTCGGTGATAACTCGAGAACGGTCGAATGTTAGCGTTTGCCGTATGTTGCATCGTGTTCAGCGCATCGAATTACCCAATACAGTGAATTTGAAGTGGTTACGGGATGTACGGTATGTTTTTGAAGGAAAAACCGTTTATGCGATATTCGAGCGTTTCACGCGCTGAAAAGCACGTTTTCATAGTCCTCACTGTTTTGATGATAACTCGAGAACGGTCGAATGTTAGCGTTTGCCGTATGTTGCATCGTGTTCAGCGCATCGAATTACGTCAATACAGTGAATTTGAAGTAGTAGTTACGGGAAGTGTACGATAGTGTTTTGGCAGAAACTTGTTTTTTTCAAAAATCGAGCAATTCGGTGATAACTCGAGAACGGTCGAATGTTAGCGTTTGCCGTATGTTGCATCGTGTTCAGCGCATCGAATTACCCCAATACAGTGAATTTGAAGTAGTTACGGGGAAGTGTACGATAGTGTTTTGGCAGAAACTTGTTTTTTTCAAAATCGAGCAATTCGGTGATAACTCGAGAACGGCCGAATGTTAGCGTTTGCCGTTATGTTTCGTGGTTCAGCGCATCGAATTACCCCAATACAGTGAATTTGAAGTAGTTACGGGAAGTGTACGATAGTGTTTTGGCAGAAACTTGTTTTTTTTCGAAAATCGAGCAATTCGGTCATAACTCGAGAACGGTGGAAGTTAGCGTTCGCCGTATGTTGCATCGTGTCAGCGCATCGAATTACCCCAATACAGTGAATTTGAAGTAGTTACGGGAAGTGTACGATAGTGTTTTGGCAGAAACTTGTTTTTTTTCGAAAATCGAGCAATTGGGTGAAACTCGAGAACGGTCGAAGGTTAGCGTTTGCCGTATGTTGCATCGTGTTCAGCGCATCGAATTACCCCAATACAGTGAATTGAAGTAGTTACGGGAAGTGTACGGGAGTGTTTTGGCAGAAACTTGTTTTTTTTGAAAATCGAGCAATTCGGTGATAACACGAGAACGGTCGAATGTTAGCGTTTGCCGTATGTTGCATCGTGTTCAGCGCATCGAATTACGTCAATACAGTGAATTTGAAGTAGTTACGGGAAGTGTACGATAGTGTTTTTGGCAGAAAACTTGTTTTTTTCAAAAATCGAGCAATCGGTGATAACCGAGAACGGTCGAATGTTAGCGTTTGCCGTATGTTGCATCGTGTTCAGCGCATCGAATTACCCCAATACAGTGAATTTGAAGTGGTTACGGGAAGTGTACGGTGTTTTTGAAGGAAAACCCGTTTATGCGATATTCGAGCGTTTCACGCGCTGAAATGCACGTTTTTCATAGTCCTCACTATTTTGATGATAACTCGAGAACGGTCGAATGTTAGCGTTTGCCGTATGTTGCATCGTGTTCAGCGCATCGAATTACGTCAATACAGTGAATTTGAAGTAGTTACGGGAAGTGTACGATAGTGTTTTGGCAGAAACTTGTTTTTTTCAAAAATCGAGCAATTCGGTGATAACTCGAGAACGGTCCAATGTTAGCGTTTGCCGTATGTTGCATCGTGTTCAGCGCATCGAATTACCCCAATACAGTGAATTTGAAGTAGTTACGGGAAGTGTACGATACTGTTTTGGCAGAAACTTGTTTTTTTCGAAAATCGAGCAATTCGGTGATAACTCGAGAACGGTCGAATGTTAGCGTTCGCCGTATGTTGCATCGTGTCCAGCGCCTCGAACTACCTCTATAGAGTGAATTTGAAGTGGTTACGGGAAGTGTACGGTAGTGTTTTTGAAGGAAAACCCGTTTATGCGATATTCGAGCGTTTCACGCGCTGAAAGCACGTTTTTCATAGTCCTCACTGTTTTGATGATAACTCGAGAACGGTCGAATGTTAGCGTTTGCCGTATGTTGCATCGTGTTCAGCGCATCGAATTACCCCAATACAGTGAATTTGAAGTAGTTACGGGAAGTGTACGATAGTGTTTTGGCAGAAACTTGTTTTTTTCAAAATCGAGCAATTCGGTGATAACTCGAGAACGGTCGAATGTTAGCGTTTGCCGTACGTTGCATCGTGTTCAGCGCATCGAATTACGCCAATACAGTGAATTTGAAGTGGTTACGGGAAGTGTACGGTAGTGTTTTTGAAGGAAAACCCGTTTATGCGATATTCGAGCGTTTCACGCGCTGAAAAGCACGTTTTCATAGTCCTCACTGTTTTGATGATAACTCGAGAACGGTCGAATGTTAGCGTTTGCCGTATGTTGCATCGTGTTCAGCGCATCGAATTACGTCAATACAGTGAATTTGAAGTAGTTACGGGAAGTGTACGATAGTGTTTTGGCAGAAACTTGTTTTTTTCAAAATCGAGCAATTCGGTGATAACTCGAGAACGGTCGAATGTTAGCGTTTGCCGTATGTTGCATCGTGTTCAGCGCATCGAATTACCCCAATACAGTGAATTTGAAGTGGTTACGGGAAGTGTACGGTAGTGTTTTTGAAGGAAAACCCGTTTATGCGATATTCGAGCGTTTCACGCGCTGAAAAGCACGTTTTTCATAGTCCTCACTGTTTTGATGATAACTCGAGAACGGTCGAATGTTAGCGTTTGCCGTATGTTGCATCGTGTTCAGCGCATCGAATTACGTCAATACAGTGAATTTGAAGTAGTTACGGGAAGTGTACGATAGTGTTTTGGCAGAAACTTGTTTTTTTCAAAATCGAGCAATTCGGTGATAACTCGAGAACGGTCGAATGTTAGCGTTTGCCGTATGTTGCATCGTGTTCAGCGCATCGAATTACCCCAATACAGTGAATTTGAAGTAGTTACGGGAAGTGTACGATGGTGTTTTGGCAGAAACTTGTTTTTTTCAAAAATCGAGCAATTCGGTGATAACTCGAGAACGGTCGAATGTTAGCGTTTGCCGTATGTTGCATCGTGTTCAGCGCATCGAATTACCAATACAGTGAATTTGAAGTAGTTACGGGAAGTGTACGATAGTGTTTTGGCAGAAACTTGTTTTTTTCGAAAATCGAGCAATTCGGTGATAACTCGAGAACGGTCGAATGTTAGCGTTTGCCGTATGTTGCATCGTGTTCAGCGCATCGAATTACCCCAATACAGTGAATTTGAAGTAGTTACGGGAAGTGTACGATAGTGTTTTGGCAGAAACTTGTTTTTTTTCGAAAATCGAGCAATTGGTGATAACTCGAGAACGGTCGAAGTTAGCGTTTGCCGTATGTTGCATCGTGTTCAGCGCATCGAATTACCCCAATACAGTGAATTTGAAGTAGTTACGGGAAGTGTACGGTAGGGTTTTGGCAGAAACTTGTTTTTGAAAATCGAGCAATTCGGTTAACACGAGAACGGTCGAATGTTAGCGTTTGCCGTATGTTGCATCGTGTTCAGCGCATCGAATTACGTCAATACAGTGAATTTGAAGTAGTTACGGGAAGTGTACGATAGTGTTTTGGCAGAAACTTGTTTTTTTCAAAATCGAGCAATTCGGTGATAACTCGAGAACGGTCGAATGTTAGCGTTTGCCGTATGTTGCATCGTGTTCAGCGCATCGAATTACCCCAATACAGTGAATTTGAAGTGGTTACGGGAAGTGTACGGTAGTGTTTTTGAAGGAAAACGCGTTTATGCGATATTCAAGCGTTTCACGCGATGAAAAGCACGTTTTTCATAGTCCTCACTATTTTGATGATAACTCGAGAACGGTCGAATGTTAGCGTTTGCCGTATGTTGCATCGTGTTCAGCGCATCGAATTACGTCAATACAGTGAATTTGAAGTAGTTACGGGAAGTGTACGATAGTGTTTTGGCAGAAACTTGTTTTTTTCAAAAATCGAGCAATTCGGTGATAACTCGAGAACGGTCGAATGTTAGCGTTTGCCGTATGTTGCATCGTGTTCAGCGCATCGAATTACCCCAATACAGTGAATTTGAAGTAGTTACGGGAAGTGTACGATAGTGTTTTGGCAGAAACTTGTTTTTTCACGACGCTCTGCAATTCGGTGATAACTCGAGAACGGTCGAATGTTAGCGTTTGCCGTATGTTGCATCGTGTTCAGCGCATCGAATTACCCCAATACAGTGAATTTGAAGTAGTTACGGGAAGTGTACGATAGTGTTTTGGCAGAAACTTGTTTTTTTCGAAAATCGAGCAATTCGGTGATAACTCGAGAACGGTCGAATGTTAGCGTTTGCCGTATGTTGCATCGTGTTCAGCGCATCGAATTACCAATACAGTGAATTTGAAGTAGTTACGGGAAGTGTACGATAGTGTTTTGGCAGAAACTTGTTTTTTTCAAAAATCGAGCAATTCGGTGATAACTCGAGAACGGTCGAATGTTAGCGTTTGCCGTATGTTGCATCGTGTTCAGCGCATCGAATTACCCCAATACAGTGAATTTGAAGTAGTTACGGGAAGTGTACGATAGTGTTTTGGCAGAAACTTGTTTTTTTCGAAAATCGAGCAATTCGGTGATAACTCGAGAACGGTCGAATGTTAGCGTTTGCCGTATGTTGCATCGTGTTCAGCGCATCGAATTACCCCAATACAGTGAATTTGAAGTAGTTACGGGAAGTGTACGATAGTGTTTTGGCAGAAACTTGTTTTTTTCGAAAATCGAGCAATTCGGTGATAACTCGAGAACGGTCGAATGTTAGCGTTTGCCGTATGTTGCATCGTGTTCAGCGCATCGAATTACCCCAATACAGTGAATTTGAAGTAGTTACGGGAAGTGTACGATAGTGTTTTGGCAGAAACTTGTTTTTTTTCGAAAATCGAGCAATTGGGTGATAACTCGAGAACGGTCGAAGTTAGCGTTTGCCGTATGTTGCATCGTGTTCAGCGCATCGAATTACCCCAATACAGTGAATTTGAAGTAGTTACGGGAAGTGTACGAGTGTTTTGGCAGAAACTTGTTTTTTTTGAAAATCGAGCAATTCGGTGATAACTCGAGAACGGTCGAATGTTAGCGTTTGCCGTATGTTGCATCGTGTTCAGCGCATCGAATTACCAATACAGTGAATTTGAAGTAGTTACGGGAAGTGTACGATAGTGTTTTGGCAGAAACTTGTTTTTTTCAAAATCGAGCAATTCGGTGATAACTCGAGAACGGTCGAATGTTAGCGTTTGCCGTATGTTGCATCGTGTTCAGCGCATCGAATTACCCAATACAGTGAATTTGAAGTAGTTACGGGAAGTGTACGATAGTGTTTTGGCAGAAACTTGTTTTTTTCGAAAATCGAGCAATTCGGTGATAACTCGAGAACGGTCGAATGTTAGCGTTTGCCGTATGTTGCATCGTGTCAGCGCCTCGAATACCCCATACAGTGAATTTGAAGTAGTTACGGGAAGTGTACGATAGTGTTTTGAGAAACTTTTTTTTTCGAAATCGAAAGCACATTCGGTGATAAACTCGAGAACGGTCGAATGTTAGCGTTTGCCGTATGTTGCATCGTGTTCAGCGCATCGAATTACCAATACAGTGAATTTGAAGTAGTTACGGGAAGTGTACCATAGTGTTTTGGCAGAAACTTGTTTTTTTCAAAAATCGAGCAATTCGGTGATAACTCGAGAACGGTCGAATGTTAGCGTTTGCCGTATGTTGCATCGTGTTCAGCGCATCGAATTACCCCAATACAGTGAATTTGAAGTAGTTACGGGAAGTGTACGATAGTGTTTTGGAAGAAACTTGTTTTTTCGAAAATCGAGCAATTCGGTGATAACTCGAGAACGGTCGAATGTTAGCGTTTGCCGTATGTTGCATCGTGTTCAGTGCATCGAATTACCCCAATACAGTGAATTTGAAGTGGTTACGGGAAGTGTACGATAGTGTTTTTGAAGGAAAACCCGTTTATGCGATATTCGAGCGTTTCACGCGCTGAAAGCACGTTTTTCATAGTCCTCACTGTTTTGATGATAACTCGAGAACGGTCGAATGTTAGCGTTTGCCGTATGTTGCATCGTGTTCAGCGCATCGAATTACCCCAATACAGTGAATTTGAAGTGGTTACGGGAAGTGTACGGTAGTGTTTTTGAAGGAAAACGCGTTTATGCGATATTCGAGCGTTTCACGCGCTGAAAAGCACGTTTTTCATAGTCCTCACTGTTTTGATGATAACTCGAGAACGGTCGAATGTTAGCGTTTGCCGTATGTTGCATCGTGTTCAGCGCATCGAATTACCCCAATACAGTGAATTTGAAGTAGTTACGGGAAGTGTACGATAGTGTTTTGGCAGAAACTTGTTTTTTTCAAAATCGAGCAATTCGGTGATAACTCGAGAACGGTCGAATGTTAGCGTTTGCCGTATGTTGCATCGTGTTCAGTGCATCGAATTACCCCAATACAGTGAATTTGAAGTGGTTACGGGAAGTGTACGGTAGTGTTTTTGAAGAAAACCCGTTTATGCGATATTCGAGCGTTTCACGCGCTGAAAAGCACGTTTTCATAGTCCTCACTGTTTGATGATAACTCGAGAACGGTCGAATATTAGCGTTTGCCGTATGTTGCATCGTGTTCAGCGCATCGAATTACCCCAATACAGTGAATTTGAAGTAGTTACGGGAAGTGTACGATAGTGTTTTGGCAGAAACTTGTTTTTTTCGAAAATCGAGCAATTCGGTGATAACTCGAGAACGGTCGAATGTTAGCGTTTGCCGTATGTTGCATCGTGTTCAGCGCATCGAATTACCAATACAGTGAATTTGAAGTAGTTACGGGAAGTGTACGATAGTGTTTTGGCAGAAACTTGTTTTTTTCAAAACGAGCAATTCGGTGATAACTCGAGAACGGTCGAATGTTAGCGTTTGCCGTATGTTGCATCGTGTTCAGTGCATCGAATTACCCCAATACAGTGAATTTGAAGTGGTTACGGGAAGTGTACGGTAGTGTTTTTGAAGGAAAACCCGTTTATGCGATATTCGAGCGTTTCACGCGCTGAAAAGCACGTTTTTCATAGTCCTCACTGTTTGATGATAACTCGAGAACGGTCGAATTAGCGTTTGCCGTATGTTGCATCGTGTTCAGCGCATCGAATTACCCCAATACAGTGAATTTGAAGTAGTTACGGGAAGTGTACGATAGTGTTTTGGCAGAAACTTGTTTTTTTCAAAAATCGAGCAATTCGGTGATAACTCGAGAACGGTCGAATGTTAGCGTTTGCCGTATGTTGCATCGTGTTCAGCGCATCGAATTACGCCAATACAGTGAATTTGAAGTGGTTACGGGAAGTGTACGGTAGTGTTTTGAAGGAAACCCGTTTATGCGATATTCGAGCGTTTCACGCGCTGAAAAGCACGTTTTTCATAGTCCTCACTGTTTTGATAACTCGAGAACGGTCGAATGTTAGCGTTTGCCGTATGTTGCATCGTGTTCAGCGCATCGAATTACGTCAATACAGTGAATTTGAAGTAGTTACGGGAAGTGTACGATAGTGTTTGGCAGAAACTTGTTTTTTTCAAAAATCGAGCAATTCGGTGATAACTCGAGAACGGTCGAATGTTAGCGTTTGCCGTATGTTGCATCGTGTTCAGCGCATCGAATTACCCCAATACAGTGAATTTGAAGTGTTACGGGAAGTGTACGGTAGTGTTTTGAAGGAAAACCCGTTTATGCGATATTCGAGCGTTTCACGCGCTGAAACGCACGTTTTTCATAGTCCTCACGTTTTGATGATAACTCGAGAACGGTCGAATGTTAGCGTTTGCCGTATGTTGCATCGTGTTCAGCGCATCGAATTACGTCAATACAGTGAATTTGAAGTAGTTACGGGAAGTGTACGATAGTGTTTTGGCAGAAACTTGTTTTTTTCAAAATCGAGCAATTCGGTGATAACTCGAGAACGGTCGAATGTTAGCGTTTGCCGTATGTTGCATCGTGTTCAGCGCATCGAATTACCCCAATACAGTGAATTTGAAGTAGTTACGGGAAGTGTACGATAGTGTTTTGGCAGAAACTTGTTTTTTTCAAAATCGAGCAATTCGGTGATAACTCGAGAACGGTCGAATGTTAGCGTTTGCCGTATGTTGCATCGTGTTCAGCGCATCGAATTACCCAATACAGTGAATTTGAAGTAGTTACGGGAAGTGTACGATAGTGTTTTGGCAGAAACTTGTTTTTTTCGAAAATCGAGCAATTCGGTGATAACTCGAGAACGGTCGAATGTTAGCGTTCGCCGTATGTTGCATCGTGTTCAGCGCATCGAATTACCCCAATACAGTGAATTTGAAGTAGTTACGGGAAGTGTACGATAGTGTTTTGGCAGAAACTTGTTTTTTTCGAAAATCGAGCAATTGGTGATAACTCGAGAACGGTCGAAGTTAGCGTTTGCCGTATGTTGCATCGTGTTCAGCGCATCGAATTACCCCAATACAGTGAATTTGAAGTAGTTACGGGAAGTGTACGGAGTGTTTTGGCAGAAACTTGTTTTTTTTGAAAATCGAGCAATTCGGTGATAACGAGAACGGTCGAATGTTAGCGTTTGCCGTATGTTGCATCGTGTTCAGCGCATCGAATTACGTCAATACAGTGAATTTGAAGTAGTTACGGGAAGTGTACGATAGTGTTTTGGCAGAAACTTGTTTTTTTCAAAATCGAGCAATTCGGTGATAACTCGAGAACGGTCGAATGTTAGCGTTTGCCGTATGTTGCATCGTGTTCAGCGCATCGAATTACCCCAATACAGTGAATTTGAAGTAGTTACGGGAAGTGTACGATAGTGTTTTGGCAGAAACTTGTTTTTTTCGAAAATCGAGCAATTCGGTGATAACTCGAGAACGGTCGAATGTTAGCGTTCGCCGTATGTTGCATCGTGTCAGCGCCTCGAACTACCCTATAGAGTGAATTTGAAGTGTTACGGGAAGTGTACGGTAGTGTTTTTGAAGAAAACCCGTTTATGCGATATTCGAGCGTTTCACGCGCTGAAAAGCACGTTTTTCATAGTCCTCACTGTTTTGATGATAACTCGAGAACGGTCGAATGTTAGCGTTTGCCGTATGTTGCATCGTGTTCAGCGCATCGAATTACGTCAATACAGTGAATTTGAAGTAGTTACGGGAAGTGTACGATAGTGTTTTGGCAGAAACTTGTTTTTTTCAAAATCGAGCAATTCGGTGATAACTCGAGAACGGTCGAATGTTAGCGTTTGCCGTATGTTGCATCGTGTTCAGCGCATCGAATTACCCCAATACAGTGAATTTGAAGTAGTTACGGGAAGTGTACGATAGTGTTTTGGCAGAAACTTGTTTTTTTCGAAAATCGAGCAATTCGGTGATAACTCGAGAACGGTCGAATGTTAGCGTTTGCCGTATGTTGCATCGTGTTCAGCATCGAATTACCCCAATACAGTGAATTTGAAGTGGTTACGGGAAGTGTACGATAGTGTTTTTGAAGGAAACCCGTTTATGCGATATTCGAGCGTTTCACGCGCTGAAAGCACGTTTTTCATAGTCCTCACTCTTTGATGATAACTCGAGAACGGTCGAATGTTAGCGTTTGCCGTATGTTGCATCGTGTTCAGCGCATCGAATTACCCCAATACAGTGAATTTGAAGTGGTTACGGGAAGTGTACGGTAGTGTTTTTGAAGGAAAACCCGTTTATGCGATATTCGAGCGTTTCACGCGCTGAAAAGCACGTTTTTCATAGTCCTCACTGTTTTGATGATAACTCGAGAACGGTCGAATGTTAGCGTTTGCCGTATGTTGCATCGTGTTCAGCGCATCGAATTACCCGAATACAGTGAATTTGAAGTAGTTACGGGAAGTGTACGATAGTGTTTTGGCAGAAACTTGTTTTTTTCAAAATCGAGCAATTCGGTGATAACTCGAGAACGGTCGAATGTTAGCGTTTGCCGTATGTTGCATCGTGTTCAGTGCATCGAATTACCCCAATACAGTGAATTTGAAGTGGTTACGGGAAGTGTACGGTAGTGTTTTTGAAGGAAACCGTTTATGCGATATTCGAGCGTTTCACGCGCTGAAAAGCACGTTTTTCATAGTCCTCACTGTTTTGATGATAACTCGAGAACGGTCGAATATTAGCGTTTGCCGTATGTCGCATCGTGTTCAGCGCATCGAATTACCCCAATACAGTGAATTTGAAGTAGTTACGGGAAGTGTACGATAGTGTTTTGGCAGAAACTTGTTTTTTTCGAAAATCGAGCAATTCGGTGATAACTCGAGAACGGTCGAATGTTAGCGTTTGCCGTATGTTGCATCGTGTTCAGCGCATCGAATTACGTCAATACAGTGAATTTGAAGTAGTTACGGGAAGTGTACGATAGTGTTTTGGCAGAAACTTGTTTTTTTCAAAAATCGAGCAATTCGGTGATAACTCGAGAACGGTCGAATGTTAGCGTTTGCCGTATGTTGCATCGTGTTCAGTGCATCGAATTACCCCAATACAGTGAATTTGAAGTGGTTACGGGAAGTGTACGGTAGTGTTTTTGAAGGAAAACCCGTTTATGCGATATTCGAGCGTTTCACGCGCTGAAAAGCACGTTTTTCATAGTCCTCACTGTTTTGATGATAACTCGAGAACGGTCGAATATTAGCGTTTGCCGTATGTTGCATCGTGTTCAGCGCATCGAATTACCCCAATACAGTGAATTTGAAGTAGTTACGGGAAGTGTACGATAGTGTTTTGGCAGAAACTTGTTTTTTTCAAAAATCGAGCAATTCGGTGATAACTCGAGAACGGTCGAATGTTAGCGTTTGCCGTATGTTGCATCGTGTTCAGCGCATCGAATTACCCAATACAGTGAATTTGAAGTGGTTACGGGAAGTGTACGGTAGTGTTTTTGAAGGAAAACCCGTTTATGCGATATTCGAGCGTTTCACGCGCTGAAAAGCACGTTTTTCATAGTCCTCACTGTTTTGATGATAACTCGAGAACGGTCGAATGTTAGCGTTTGCCGTATGTTGCATCGTGTTCAGCGCATCGAATTACGTCAATACAGTGAATTTGAAGTAGTTACGGGAAGTGTACGATAGTGTTTTGGCAGAAACTTGTTTTTTTCAAAATCGAGCAATTCGGTGATAACTCGAGAACGGTCGAATGTTAGCGTTTGCCGTATGTTGCATCGTGTTCAGCGCATCGAATTACCCCAATACAGTGAATTTGAAGTGGTTACGGGAAGTGTACGGTAGTGTTTTGAAGGAAAACCCGTTTATGCGATATTCGAGCGTTCACGCGCTGAAAAGCACGTTTTTCATAGTCCTCACTGTTTTGATGATAACTCGAGAACGGTCGAATGTTAGCGTTTGCCGTATGTTGCATCGTGTTCAGCGCATCGAATTACGTCAATACAGTGAATTTGAAGTAGTTACGGGAAGTGTACGATAGTGTTTTGGCAGAAACTTGTTTTTTTCAAAAATCGAGCAATTCGGTGATAACTCGAGAACGGTCGATGTTAGCGTTTGCCGTATGTTGCATCGTGTTCAGCGCATCGAATTACCCCAATACAGTGAATTTGAAGTAGTTACGGGAAGTGTACGATAGTGTTTTGGCAGAAACTTGTTTTTTTCAAAAATCGAGCAATTCGGTGATAACTCGAGAACGGTCGAATGTTAGCGTTTGCCGTATGTTGCATCGTGTTCAGCGCATCGAATTACCCCAATACAGTGAATTTGAAGTAGTTACGGGAAGTGTACGATAGTGTTTTGGCAGAAACTTGTTTTTTTCGAAAATCGAGCAATTCGGTGATAACTCGAGAACGGTCGAATGTTAGCGTTCGCCGTATGTTGCATCGTGTTCAGCGCATCGAATTACCCCAATACAGTGAATTTGAAGTAGTTACGGGAAGTGTACGATAGTGTTTTGGCAGAAACTTGTTTTTTTTGAATATCGAGCAATTCGGTGATAACTCGAGAACGGTGGAATGTTAGCGTTTGCCGTATGTTGCATCGTGTTCAGCGCATCGAATTACGTCAATACAGTGAATTTGAAGTAGTTACGGGAAGTGTACGATAGTGTTTTGGCAGAAACTTGTTTTTTTTCAAAAATCGAGCAATTCGGTGATAACTCGAGAACGGTCGAATGTTAGCTTTGCCGTATGTTGCATCGTGTTCAGCGCATCGAATTACCCCAATACAGTGAATTTGAAGTGTTACGGGAAGTGTACGGTAGTGTTTTGAGAAAACCCGTTTATGCGATATTCGAGCGTTTCACGCGCTGAAAAGCACGTTTTTCATAGTCCTCACTATTTTGATGATAACTCGAGAACGGTCGAATGTTAGCGTTTGCCGTATGTTGCATCGTGTTCAGCGCATCGAATTACGTCAATACAGTGAATTTGAAGTAGTTACGGGAAGTGTACGATAGTGTTTTGGCAGAAACTTGTTTTTTTCAAAAATCGAGCAATTCGGTGATAACTCGAGAACGGTCGAATGTTAGCGTTTGCCGTATGTTGCATCGTGTTCAGCGCATCGAATTACCCCAATACAGTGAATTTGAAGTAGTTACGGGAAGTGTACGATAGTGTTTTGGCAGAAACTTGTTTTTTTTCGAAAATCGAGCAATTCGGTGATAACTCGAGAACGGTCGAATGTTAGCGTTCGCCGTATGTTGCATCGTGTCCAGCGCCGAAACTACCTCTATAGAGTGAATTTGAAGTGGTTACGGGAAGTGTACGGTAGTGTTTTTGAAGGAAAACCCGTTTATGCGATATTCGAGCGTTTCACGCGCTGAAAAGCACGTTTTTCATAGTCCTCACTGTTTTGATGATAACTCGAGAACGGTCGAATGTTAGCGTTTGCCGTATGTTGCATCGTGTTCAGCGCATCGAATTACCCCAATACAGTGAATTTGAAGTAGTTACGGGAAGTGTACGATAGTGTTTTGGCAGAAACTTGTTTTTTCGAAAATCGAGCAATTCGGTGATAACTCGAGAACGGTCGAATGTTAGCGTTTGCCGTATGTTGCATCGTGTTCAGTGCATCGAATTACCCCAATACAGTGAATTTGAAGTGGTTACGGGAAGTGTACGGTAGTGTTTTTGAAGGAAACCCGTTTATGCGATATTCGAGCGTTTTCACGCGCTGAAAAGCACGTTTTTCATAGTCCTCACTGTTTTGATGATAACTCGAGAACGGTCGAATATTAGCGTTTGCCGTATGTTGCATCGTGTTCAGCGCATCGAATTACCCCAATACAGTGAATTTGAAGTAGTTACGGGAAGTGTACGATAGTGTTTTGGCAGAAACTTGTTTTTTTCGAAAATCGAGCAGTTCGGTGATAACTCGAGAACGGTCGAATGTTAGCGTTTGCCGTATGTTGCATCGTGTTCAGTGCATCGAATTACCCCAATACAGTGAATTTGAAGTAGTTACGGAAGTGTACGATAGTGTTTTGGCAGAAACTTGTTTTTTTCGAAAATCGAGCAATTCGGTGATAACTCGAGAACGGTCGAATGTTAGCGTTCCCGTATGTTGCATCGTGTCCAGCGCCTCGAACTACCTCTATAGAGTGAATTTGAAGTGGTTACGGGAAGTGTACGGTTGTGTTTTTGAAGGAAAACCCGTTTATGCGATATTCGAGCGTTTCACGCGCTGAAAAGCACGTTTTTCATAGTCCTCACTGTTTGATGATAACTCGAGAACGGTCGAATGTTAGCGTTTGCCGTATGTTGCATCGTGTTCAGCGCATCGAATTACGTCAATACAGTGAATTTGAAGTAGTTACGGGAAGTGTACGATAGTGTTTTGGCAGAAACTTGTTTTTTTCAAAAATCGAGCAATTCGGTGATAACTCGAGAACGGTCGAATGTTAGCGTTTGCCGTATGTTGCATCGTGTTCAGCGCATCGAATTACCCCAATACAGTGAATTTGAAGTAGTTACGGGAAGTGTACGATAGTGTTTTGGCAGAAACTTGTTTTTTTCGAAAATCGAGCAATTCGGTGATAACTCGAGAACGGTCGAATGTTAGCGTTTGCCGTATGATGCATCGTGTTCAGCATCGAATTACCCCAATACAGTGAATTTGAAGTGGTTACGGGAAGTGTACGGTAGTGTTTTTGAAGGAAAACCCGTTTATGCGATATTCGAGCGTTTCACGCGCTGAAAAGCACGTTTTCATAGTCCTCACTCTTTTGATGATAACTCGAGAACGGTCGAATGTTAGCGTTTGCCGTATGTTGCATCGTGTTCAGCGCATCGAATTATCCCAATACAGTGAATTTGAAGTGGTTACGGGAAGTGTACGGTAGTGTTTTGAAGGAAAACCCGTTTATGCGATATTCGAGCGTTTCACGCGCTGAAAAGCACGTTTTTCATAGTCCTCACTGTTTTGATGATAACTCGAGAACGGTCGAATGTTAGCGTTTGCCGTATGTTGCATCGTGTTCAGCGCATCGAATTACGTCAATACAGTGAATTTGAAGTAGTTACGGGAAGTGTACGATAGTGTTTTGGCAGAAACTTGTTTTTTTCAAAATCGAGCAATTCGGTGATAACTCGAGAACGGTCGAATGTTAGCGTTTGCCGTATGTTGCATCGTGTTCAGCGCATCGAATTACCCCAATACAGTGAATTTGAAGTGGTTACGGGAAGTGTACGGTAGTGTTTTGAAGGAAACCCGTTTATGCGATATTCGAGCGTTTCACGCGCTGAAAAGCACGTTTTTCATAGTCCTCACTGTTTTGATGATAACTCGAGAACGGTCGAATGTTAGCGTTTGCCGTATGTTGCATCGTGTTCAGCGCATCGAATTACGTCAATACAGTGAATTTGAAGTAGTTACGGGAAGTGTACGATAGTGTTTTGGCAGAAACTTGTTTTTTTCAAAAATCGAGCAATTCGGTGATAACTCGAGAACGGTCGATGTTAGCGTTTGCCGTATGTTGCATCGTGTTCAGCGCATCGAATTACCCCAATACAGTGAATTTGAAGTAGTTACGGGAAGTGTACGATAGTGTTTTGGCAGAAACTTGTTTTTTTCAAAAATCGAGCAATTCGGTGATAACTCGAGAACGGTCGAATGTTAGCGTTTGCCGTATGTTGCATCGTGTTCAGCGCATCGAATTACCCCAATACAGTGAATTTGAAGTAGTTACGGGAAGTGTACGATAGTGTTTTGGCAGAAACTTGTTTTTTTCAAAAATCGAGCAATTCGGTGATAACTCGAGAACGGTCGAATGTTAGCGTTCGCCGTATGTTGCATCGTGTTCAGCGCATCGAATTACCCCAATACAGTGAATTTGAAGTAGTTACGGGAAGTGTACGATAGTGTTTTGGCAGAAACTTGTTTTTTTTGAATATCGAGCAATTCGGTGATAACTCGAGAACGGTGGAATGTTAGCGTTTGCCGTATGTTGCATCGTGTTCAGCGCATCGAATTACGTCAATACAGTGAATTTGAAGTAGTTACGGGAAGTGTACGATAGTGTTTTGGCAGAAACTTGTTTTTTTCAAAAATCGAGCAATTCGGTGATAACTCGAGAACGGTCGAATGTTAGCTTTGCCGTATGTTGCATCGTGTTCAGCGCATCGAATTACCCCAATACAGTGAATTTGAAGTGGTTACGGGAAGTGTACGGTAGTGTTTTGAAGAAAACCCGTTTATGCGATATTCGAGCGTTTCACGCGCTGAAAAGCACGTTTTTCATAGTCCTCACTATTTTGATGATAACTCGAGAACGGTCGAATGTTAGCGTTTGCCGTATGTTGCATCGTGTTCAGCGCATCGAATTACGTCAATACAGTGAATTTGAAGTAGTTACGGGATGTGTACGATAGTGTTTTGGCAGAAACTTGTTTTTTTCAAAATCGAGCAATTCGGTGATAACTCGAGAACGGTCGAATGTTAGCGTTTGCCGTATGTTGCATCGTGTTCAGCGCATCGAATTACCCCAATACAGTGAATTTGAAGTAGTTACGGGAAGTGTACGATAGTGTTTTGGCAGAAACTTGTTTTTTTCGAAAATCGAGCAATTCGGTGATAACTCGAGAACGGTCGAATGTTAGCGTTCGCCGTATGTTGCATCGTGTCAGCGCATCGAACTACCCTATAGAGTGAATTTGAAGTGGTTACGGGAAGTGTACGGTAGTGTTTTTGAAGGAAAACCCGTTTATGCGATATTCGAGCGTTTCACGCGCTGAAAAGCACGTTTTTCATAGTCCTCACTGTTTTGATGATAACTCGAGAACGGTCGAATGTTAGCGTTTGCCGTATGTTGCATCGTGTTCAGCGCATCGAATTACCCCAATACAGTGAATTTGAAGTAGTTACGGGAAGTGTACGATAGTGTTTTGGCAGAAACTTGTTTTTTTCGAAAATCGAGCAATTCGGTGATAACTCGAGAACGGTCGAATGTTAGCGTTTGCCGTATGTTGCATCGTGTTCAGTGCATCGAATTACCCCAATACAGTGAATTTGAAGTGGTTACGGGAAGTGTACGGTAGTGTTTTGAAGGAAAACCCGTTTATGCGATATTCGAGCGTTTCACGCGCTGAAAAGCACGTTTTTCATAGTCCTCACTGTTTTGATGATAACTCGAGAACGGTCGAATATTAGCGTTTGCCGTATGTTGCATCGTGTTCAGCGCATCGAATTACCCCAATACAGTGAATTTGAAGTAGTTACGGGAAGTGTACGATAGTGTTTTGGCAGAAACTTGTTTTTTTCGAAAATCGAGCAGTTCGGTGATAACTCGAGAACGGTCGAATGTTAGCGTTTGCCGTATGTTGCATCGTGTTCAGTGCATCGAATTACCCCAATACAGTGAATTTGAAGTAGTTACGGAAGTGTACGATAGTGTTTTGGCAGAAACTTGTTTTTTTCGAAAATCGAGCAATTCGGTGATAACTCGAGAACGGTCGAATGTTAGCGTTCCCGTATGTTGCATCGTGTCAGCGCATCGAACTACCTCTATAGAGTGAATTTGAAGTGGTTACGGGAAGTGTACGGTTGTGTTTTTGAAGGAAAACCCGTTTATGCGATATTCGAGCGTTTCACGCGCTGAAAAGCACGTTTTTCATAGTCCTCACTGTTTTGATGATAACTCGAGAACGGTCGAATGTTAGCGTTTGCCGTATGTTGCATCGTGTTCAGCGCATCGAATTACGTCAATACAGTGAATTTGAAGTAGTTACGGGAAGTGTACGATAGTGTTTTGGCAGAAACTTGTTTTTTTCAAAAATCGAGCAATTCGGTGATAACTCGAGAACGGTCGAATGTTAGCGTTTGCCGTATGTTGCATCGTGTTCAGCGCATCGAATTACCCCAATACAGTGAATTTGAAGTAGTTACGGGAAGTGTACGATAGTGTTTTGGCAGAAACTTGTTTTTTTCGAAAATCGAGCAATTCGGTGATAACTCGAGAACGGTCGAATGTTAGCGTTTGCCGTATGATGCATCGTGTTCAGTGCATCGAATTACCCCAATACAGTGAATTTGAAGTGGTTACGGGAAGTGTACGGTAGTGTTTTTGAAGGAAAACCCGTTTATGCGATATTCGAGCGTTTCACGCGCTGAAAAGCACGTTTTTCATAGTCCTCACTGTTTTGATGATAACTCGAGAACGGTCGAATGTTAGCGTTTGCCGTATGTTGCATCGTGTTCAGCGCATCGAATTACGCCAATACAGTGAATTTGAAGTGGTTACGGGAAGTGTACGGTAGTGTTTTTGAAGGAAAACCCGTTTATGCGATATTCGAGCGTTTCACGCGCTGAAAAGCACGTTTTTCATAGTCCTCACTGTTTGATGATAACTCGAGAACGGTCGAATGTTAGCGTTTGCCGTATGTTGCATCGTGTTCAGCGCATCGAATTACGTCAATACAGTGAATTTGAAGTAGTTACGGGAAGTGTACGATAGTGTTTTGGCAGAAACTTGTTTTTTTCAAAAATCGAGCAATTCGGTGATAACTCGAGAACGGTCGAATGTTAGCGTTTGCCGTATGTTGCATCGTGTTCAGCGCATCGAATTACCCCAATACAGTGAATTTGAAGTAGTTACGGGAAGTGTACGATAGTGTTTTGGCAGAAACTTGTTTTTTTCAAAAATCGAGCAATTCGGTGATAACTCGAGAACGGTCGAATGTTAGCGTTTGCCGTATGTTGCATCGTGTTCAGCGCATCGAATTACCCCAATACAGTGAATTTGAAGTAGTTACGGGAAGTGTACGATAGTGTTTTGGCAGAAACTTGTTTTTTCGAAAATCGAGCAATTCGGTGATAACTCGAGAACGGTGGAATGTTAGCGTTCGCCGTATGTTGCATCGTGTTCAGCGCATCGAATTACCCCAATACAGTGAATTTGAAGTAGTTACGGGAAGTGTACGATAGTGTTTTGGCAGAAACTTGTTTTTTTTCGAAAATCGAGCAATTGGGTGATAACTCGAGAACGGTCGAAGGTTAGCGTTTGCCGTATGTTGCATCGTGTTCAGCGCATCGAATTACCCCAATACAGTGAATTTGAAGTAGTTACGGGAAGTGTACGGGAGTGTTTTGGCAGAAACTTGTTTTTTTTGAAAATCGAGCAATTCGGTGATAACACGAGAACGGTCGAATGTTAGCGTTTGCCGTATGTTGCATCGTGTTCAGCGCATCGAATTACGTCAATACAGTGAATTTGAAGTAGTTACGGGAAGTGTACGATAGTGTTTTGGCAGAAACTTGTTTTTTTCAAAAATCGAGCAATTCGGTGATAACTCGAGAACGGTCCAATGTTAGCGTTTGCCGTATGTTGCATCGTGTTCAGCGCATCGAATTACCCCAATACAGTGAATTTGAAGTAGTTACGGGAAGTGTACGATACTGTTTTGGCAGAAACTTGTTTTTTTCGAAAATCGAGCAATTCGGTGATAACTCGAGAACGGTCGAATGTTAGCGTTCGCCGTATGTTGCATCGTGTCCAGCGCCTCGAACTACCTCTATAGAGTGAATTTGAAGTGGTTACGGGAAGTGTACGGTAGTGTTTTGAAGGAAAACCCGTTTATGCGATATTCGAGCGTTTCACGCGCTGAAAAGCACGTTTTTATAGTCCTCACTGTTTTGGTGATAACTCGAGAACGGTCGAATGTTAGCGTTTGCCGTATGTTGCATCGTGTTCAGCGCATCGAATTACCCCAATACAGTGAATTTGAAGTAGTTACGGGAAGTGTACGATAGTGTTTTGGCAGAAACTTGTTTTTTTCGAAAATCGAGCAATTCGGTGATAACTCGAGAACGGTCGAATGTTAGCGTTTGCCGTATGTTGCATCGTGTTCAGTGCATCGAATTACCCCAATACAGTGAATTTGAAGTGGTTACGGGAAGTGTACGGTAGTGTTTTGGCAGAAACTTGTTTTTTTCAAAAATCGAGCAATTCGGTGATAACTCGAGAACGGTCGAATGTTAGCGTTTGCCGTATGTTGCATCGTGTTCAGCGCATCGAATTACCCCAATACAGTGAATTTGAAGTAGTTACGGGAAGTATACGATAGTGTTTTGGCAGAAAGTTGTTTTTTTCGAAAATCGAGCAATTCGGTGATAACTCGAGAACGGTCGAATGTTAGCGTTTGCCGTATGTTGCTTCGTGTTCAGTGCATCGAATTACCCCAATACAGTGAATTTGAAGTGGTTACGGAAGTGTACGATAGTGTTTTTGAAGGAAAACCCGTTTATGCGATATTCGAGCGTTTCACGCGCTGAAAAGCACGTTTTCATAGTCCTCACTGTTTTGATGATAACTCGAGAACGGTCGAATGTTAGCGTTTGCCGTATGTTGCATCGTGTTCAGCGCATCGAATTACCCCAATACAGTGAATTTGAAGTAGTTACGGGAAGTGTACGATAGTGTTTTGGCAGAAACTTGTTTTTTTCGAAAATCGAGCAATTCGGTGATAACTCGAGAACGGTCGAATGTTAGCGTTTGCCGTATGTTGCATCGTGTTCAGTGCATCGAATTACCCCAATACAGTGAATTTGAAGTGGTTACGGGAAGTGTACGGTAGTGTTTTTGGCAGAAACTTGTTTTTTTCAAAAATCGAGCAATTCGGTGATAACTCGAGAACGGTCGAATGTTAGCGTTTGCCGTATGTTGCATCGTGTTCAGCGCATCGAATTACCCCAATACAGTGAATTTGAAGTAGTTACGGGAAGTGTACGATAGTGTTTTGGCAGAAACTTGTTTTTTTCGAAAATCGAGCAATTCGGTGATAACTCGAGAACGGTCGAATGTTAGCGTTTGCCGTATGTTGCATCGTGTTCAGTGCATCGAATTACCCCAATACAGTGAATTTGAAGTGGTTACGGGAAGTGTACGGTAGTGTTTTGGCAGAAACTTGTTTTTTTCAAAAATCGAGCAATTCGGTGATAACTCGAGAACGGTCGAATGTTAGCGTTTGCCGTATGTTGCATCGTGTTCAGCGCATCGAATTACCCCAATACAGTGAATTTGAAGTAGTTACGGGAAGTATACGATAGTGTTTTGGCAGAAACTTGTTTTTTTTCGAAAATCGAGCAATTCGGTGATAACTCGAGAACGGTCGAATGTTAGCGTTTGCCGTATGTTGCTTCGTGTTCAGTGCATCGAATTACCCCAATACAGTGAATTTGAAGTGGTTACGGGAAGTGTACGATAGTGTTTTTGAAGGAAAACCCGTTTATTGCGATATTCGAGCGTTTCACGCGCTGAAAAGCACGTTTTTCATAGTCCTCACTGTTTTGATGATAACTCGAGAACGGTCGAATGTTAGCGTTTGCCGTATGTTGCATCGTGTTCAGCGCATCGAATTACCCCAATACAGTGAATTTGAAGTGGTTACGGGAAGTGTACGGTAGTGTTTTTGAAGGAAAACCCGTTTATGCGATATTCGAGCGTTTCACGCGCTGAAAAGCACGTTTTTCATAGTCCTCACTGTTTTGATGATAACTCGAGAACGGTCGAATGTTAGCGTTTGCCGTATGTTGCATCGTGTTCAGCGCATCGAATTACCCGAATACAGTGAATTTGAAGTAGTTACGGGAAGTGTACGATAGTGTTTTGGCAGAAACTTGTTTTTTTCAAAATCGAGCAATTCGGTGATAACTCGAGAACGGTCGAATGTTAGCGTTTGCCGTATGTTGCATCGTGTTCAGTGCATCGAATTACCCCAATACAGTGAATTTGAAGTGGTTACGGGAAGTGTACGGTAGTGTTTTTGAAGGAAAACCCGTTTATGCGATATTCGAGCGTTTCACGCGCTGAAAAGCACGTTTTTCATAGTCCTCACTGTTTTGATGATAACTCGAGAACGGTCGAATATTAGCGTTTGCCGTATGTCGCATCGTGTTCAGCGCATCGAATTACCCCAATACAGTGAATTTGAAGTAGTTACGGGAAGTGTACGATAGTGTTTTGGCAGAAACTTGTTTTTTTCGAAAATCGAGCAATTCGGTGATAACTCGAGAACGGTCGAATGTCAGCGTTTGCCGTATGTCGCATCGTGTTCAGCGCATCGAATTACCCCAATACAGTGAATTTGAAGTAGTTACGGGAAGTGTACGATAGTGTTTTGGCAGAAACTTGTTTTTTTTCGAAAATCGAGCAATTCGGTGATAACTCGAGAACGGTCGAATGTTAGCGTTTGCCGTATGATGCATCGTGTTCAGTGCATCGAATTACCCCAATACAGTGAATTTGAAGTGGTTACGGGAAGTGTACGGTAGTGTTTTTGAAGGAAAACCCGTTTATGCGATATTCGAGCGTTTCACGCGCTGAAAAGCACGTTTTTCATAGTCCTCACTCTTTTGATGATAACTCGAGAACGGTCGAATGTTAGCGTTTGCCGTATGTTGCATCGTGTTCAGCGCATCGAATTATCCCAATACAGTGAATTTGAAGTGGTTACGGGAAGTGTACGGTAGTGTTTTTGAAGGAAAACCCGTTTATGCGATATTCGAGCGTTTCACGCGCTGAAAAGCACGTTTTTCATAGTCCTCACTGTTTTGATGATAACTCGAGAACGGTCGAATGTTAGCGTTTGCCGTATGTTGCATCGTGTTCAGCGCATCGAATTACGTCAATACAGTGAATTTGAAGTAGTTACGGGAAGTGTACGATAGTGTTTTGGCAGAAACTTGTTTTTTTCAAAAATCGAGCAATTCGGTGATAACTCGAGAACGGTCGAATGTTAGCGTTTGCCGTATGTTGCATCGTGTTCAGCGCATCGAATTACCCCAATACAGTGAATTTGAAGTAGTTACGGGAAGTGTACGATAGTGTTTTGGCAGAAACTTGTTTTTTTCAAAAATCGAGCAATTCGGTGATAACTCGAGAACGGTCGAATGTTAGCGTTTGCCGTATGTTGCATCGTGTTCAGCGCATCGAATTACCCCAATACAGTGAATTTGAAGTAGTTACGGGAAGTGTACGATAGTGTTTTGGCAGAAACTTGTTTTTTTCGAAAATCGAGCAATTCGGTGATAACTCGAGAACGGTGGAATGTTAGCGTTTGCCGTATGTTGCATCGTGTTCAGCGCATCGAATTACCCCAATACAGTGAATTTGAAGTAGTTACGGGAAGTGTACGATAGTGTTTTGGCAGAAACTTGTTTTTTTTCGAAAATCGAGCAATTGGGTGATAACTCGAGAACGGTCGAAGGTTAGCGTTTGCCGTATGTTGCATCGTGTTCAGCGCATCGAATTACCCAATACAGTGAATTTGAAGTAGTTACGGGAAGTGTACGGGAGTGTTTTGGCAGAAACTTGTTTTTTTTGAAAATCGAGCAATTCGGTGATAACACGAGAACGGTCGAATGTTAGCGTTTGCCGTATGTTGCATCGTGTTCAGCGCATCGAATTACGTCAATACAGTGAATTTGAAGTAGTTACGGGAAGTGTACGATAGTGTTTTGGCAGAAACTTGTTTTTTTCAAAAATCGAGCAATTCGGTGATAACTCGAGAACGGTCCAATGTTAGCGTTTGCCGTATGTTGCATCGTGTTCAGCGCATCGAATTACCCAATACAGTGAATTTGAAGTAGTTACGGGAAGTGTACGATACTGTTTTGGCAGAAACTTGTTTTTTTCGAAAATCGAGCAATTCGGTGATAACTCGAGAACGGTCGAATGTTAGCGTTCGCCGTATGTTGCATCGTGTCCAGCGCCTCGAACTACCTCTATAGAGTGAATTTGAAGTGGTTACGGGAAGTGTACGGTAGTGTTTTTGAGAAAACCCGTTTATGCGATATTCGAGCGTTTCACGCGCTGAAAAGCACGTTTTTCATAGTCCTCACTGTTTTGATGATAACTCGAGAACGGTCGAATGTTAGCGTTTGCCGTATGTTGCATCGTGTTCAGCGCATCGAATTACCCCAATACAGTGAATTTGAAGTAGTTACGGGAAGTGTACGATAGTGTTTTGGCAGAAACTTGTTTTTTTCGAAAATCGAGCAATTCGGTGATAACTCGAGAACGGTCGAATGTTAGCGTTTGCCGTATGTTGCATCGTGTTCAGTGCATCGAATTACCCCAATACAGTGAATTTGAAGTGGTTACGGGAAGTGTACGGTAGTGTTTTGGCAGAAACTTGTTTTTTTCAAAAATCGAGCAATTCGGTGATAACTCGAGAACGGTCGAATGTTAGCGTTTGCCGTATGTTGCATCGTGTTCAGCGCATCGAATTACCCCAATACAGTGAATTTGAAGTAGTTACGGGAAGTATACGATAGTGTTTTGGCAGAAACTTGTTTTTTCGAAAATCGAGCAATTCGGTGATAACTCGAGAACGGTCGAATGTTAGCGTTTGCCGTATGTTGCTTCGTGTTCAGTGCATCGAATTACCCCAATACAGTGAATTTGAAGTGGTTACGGGAAGTGTACGATAGTGTTTTGAAGGAAAACCCGTTTATGCGATATTCGAGCGTTTCACGCGCTGAAAAGCACGTTTTTCATAGTCCTCACTGTTTTGATGATAACTCGAGAACGGTCGAATGTTAGCGTTTGCCGTATGTTGCATCGTGTTCAGCGCATCGAATTACCCCAATACAGTGAATTTGAAGTGGTTACGGGAAGTGTACGGTAGTGTTTTTGAAGGAAAACCCGTTTATGCGATATTCGAGCGTTTCACGCGCTGAAAAGCACGTTTTTCATAGTCCTCACTGTTTGATGATAACTCGAGAACGGTCGAATGTTAGCGTTTGCCGTATGTTGCATCGTGTTCAGCGCATCGAATTACCCGAATACAGTGAATTTGAAGTAGTTACGGGAAGTGTACGATAGTGTTTTGGCAGAAACTTGTTTTTTTCAAAAATCGAGCAATTCGGTGATAACTCGAGAACGGTCGAATGTTAGCGTTTGCCGTATGTTGCATCGTGTTCAGTGCATCGAATTACCCCAATACAGTGAATTTGAAGTGGTTACGGGAAGTGTACGGTAGTGTTTTTGAAGGAAAACCCGTTTATGCGATATTCGAGCGTTTCACGCGCTGAAAAGCACGTTTTTCATAGTCCTCACTGTTTTGATGATAACTCGAGAACGGTCGAATATTAGCGTTTGCCGTATGTTGCATCGTGTTCAGCGCATCGAATTACCCCAATACAGTGAATTTGAAGTAGTTACGGGAAGTGTACGATAGTGTTTTGGCAGAAACTTGTTTTTTTCGAAAATCGAGCAATTCGGTGATAACTCGAGAACGGTCGAATGTCAGCGTTTGCCGTATGTTGCATCGTGTTCAGCGCATCGAATTACGTCAATACAGTGAATTTGAAGTAGTTACGGGAAGTGTACGATAGTGTTTTGGCAGAAACTTGTTTTTTTCAAAAATCGAGCAATTCGGTGATAACTCGAGAACGGTCGAATGTTAGCGTTTGCCCTATGTTGCATCGTGTTCAGTGCATCGAATTACCCCAATACAGTGAATTTGAAGTGGTTAGGGAAGTGTACGGTAGTGTTTTTGAAGGAAAACCCGTTTATGCGATATTCGAGCGTTTCACGCGCTGAAAAGCACGTTTTTCATAGTCCTCACTGTTTTGATGATAACTCGAGAACGGTCGAATATTAGCGTTTGCCGTATGTTGCATCGTGTTCAGCGCATCGAATTACCCCAATACAGTGAATTTGAAGTAGTTACGGGAAGTGTACGATAGTGTTTTGGCAGAAACTTGTTTTTTTCAAAATCGAGCAATTCGGTGATAACTCGAGAACGGTCGAATGTTAGCGTTTGCCGTATGTTGCATCGTGTTCAGCGCATCGAATTACGCCAATACAGTGAATTTGAAGTGGTTACGGGAAGTGTACGGTAGTGTTTTGAAGGAAAACCCGTTTATGCGATATTCGAGCGTTTCACGCGCTGAAAAGCACGTTTTTCATAGTCCTCACTGTTTTGATGATAACTCGAGAACGGTCGAATGTTAGCGTTTGCCGTATGTTGCATCGTGTTCAGCGCATCGAATTACGTCAATACAGTGAATTTGAAGTAGTTACGGGAAGTGTACGATAGTGTATTGGCAGAAACTTGTTTTTTTCAAAAATCGAGCAATTCGGTGATAACTCGAGAACGGTCGAATGTTAGCGTTTGCCGTATGTTGCATCGTGTTCAGCGCATCGAATTACCCCAATACAGTGAATTTGAAGTGGTTACGGGAAGTGTACGGTAGTGTTTTTGAAGGAAAACCCGTTTTGCGATATTCGAGCGTTTCACGCGCTGAAAAGCACGTTTTTCATAGTCCTCACTGTTTTGATGATAACTCGAGAACGGTCGAATGTTAGCGTTTGCCGTATGTTGCATCGTGTTCAGCGCATCGAATTACGTCAATACAGTGAATTTGAAGTAGTTACGGGAAGTGTACGATAGTGTTTTGGCAGAAACTTGTTTTTTTCAAAAATCGAGCAATTCGGTGATAACTCGAGAACGGTCGATTGTTAGCGTTTGCCGTATGTTGCATCGTGTTCAGCGCATCGAATTACCCCAATACAGTGAATTTGAAGTAGTTACGGGAAGTGTACGATAGTGTTTTGGCAGAAACTTGTTTTTTCAAAAATCGAGCAATTCGGTGATAACTCGAGAACGGTCGAATGTTAGCGTTTGCCGTATGTTGCATCGTGTTCAGCGCATCGAATTACCCCAATACAGTGAATTTGAAGTAGTTACGGGAAGTGTACGATAGTGTTTTGGCAGAAACTTGTTTTTTTCGAAAATCGAGCAATTCGGTGATAACTCGAGAACGGTCGAATGTTAGCGTTCGCCGTATGTTGCATCGTGTTCAGCGCATCGAATTACCCCAATACAGTGAATTTGAAGTAGTTACGGGAAGTGTACGATAGTGTTTTGGCAGAAACTTGTTTTTTTTCGAAAATCGAGCAATTGGGTGATAACTCGAGAACGGTCGAAGGTTAGCGTTTGCCGTATGTTGCATCGTGTTCAGCGCATCGAGTTACCCCAATACAGTGAATTTGAAGTAGTTACGGGAAGTGTACGGAGTGTTTTGGCAGAAACTTGTTTTTTTTTAATATCGAGCAATTCGGTGATAACTCGAGAACGGTGGAATGTTAGCGTTTGCCGTATGTTGCATCGTGTTCAGCGCATCGAATTACGTCAATACAGTGAATTTGAAGTAGTTACGGGAAGTGTACGATAGTGTTTTGGCAAAAACTTGTTTTTTTCAAAAATCGAGCAATTCGGTGACAACTCGAGAACGGTCGAATGTTAGCGTTTGCCGTATGTTGCATCGTGTTCAGCGCATCGAATTACCCCAATACAGTGAATTTGAAGTGGTTACGGGAAGTGTACGGTAGTGTTTTTGAAGGAAACCCGTTTTTGCGATATTCGAGCGTTTCACGCGCTGAAAGCACGTTTTTCATAGTCCTCACTATTTGATGATAACTCGAGAACGGTCGAATGTTAGCGTTTGCCGTATGTTGCATCGTGTTCAGCGCATCGAATTACGTCAATACAGTGAATTTGAAGTAGTTACGGGAAGTGTACGATAGTGTTTTGGCAGAAACTTGTTTTTTCAAAAATCGAGCAATTCGGTGATAACTCGAGAACGGTCGAATGTTAGCGTTTGCCGTATGTTGCATCGTGTTCAGCGCATCGAATTACCCCAATACAGTGAATTTGAAGTAGTTACGGGAAGTGTACGATAGTGTTTTGGCAGAAACTTGTTTTTTTCGAAAATCGAGCAATTCGGTGATAACTCGAGAACGGTCGAATGTTAGCGTTCGCCGTATGTTGCATCGTGTCCAGCGCCTCGAACTACCTCTATAGAGTGAATTTGAAGTGGTTACGGGAAGTGTACGGTAGTGTTTTGAAGGAAAACCCGTTTATGCGATATTCGAGCGTTTCACGCGCTGAAAAGCACGTTTTTCATAGTCCTCACTGTTTTGATGATAACTCGAGAACGGTCGAATGTTAGCGTTTGCCGTATGTTGCATCGTGTTCAGCGCATCGAATTACCCAATACAGTGAATTTGAAGTAGTTACGGGAAGTGTACGATAGTGTTTTGGCAGAAACTTGTTTTTTTCGAAAATCGAGCAATTCGGTGATAACTCGAGAACGGTCGAATGTTAGCGTTTGCCGTATGTGGCATCGTGTTCAGTGCATCGAATTACCCCAATACAGTGAATTTGAAGTGGTTACGGGAAGTGTACGGTAGTGTTTTTGAAGGAAAACCCGTTATGCGATATTCGAGCGTTTCACGCGCTGAAAAGCACGTTTTTCATAGTCCTCACTATTTTGATGATAACTCGAGAACGGTCGAATGTTAGCGTTTGCCGTATGTTGCATCGTGTTCAGCGCATCGAATTACGTCAATACAGTGAATTTGAAGTAGTTACGGGAAGTGTACGATAGTGTTTTGGCAGAAACTTGTTTTTTTCAAAAATCGAGCAATTCGGTGATAACTCGAGAACGGTCGAATGTTAGCGTTTGCCGTATGTTGCATCGTGTTCAGCGCATCGAATTACCCCAATACAGTGAATTTGAAGTAGTTACGGGAAGTGTACGATAGTGTTTTGGCAGAAACTTGTTTTTTTTCGAAAATCGAGCAATTCGGTGATAACTCGAGAACGGTCGAATGTTAGCGTTCGCCGTATGTTGCATCGTGTCCAGCGCCTCGAACTACCTCTATAGAGTGAATTTGAAGTGGTTACGGGAAGTGTACGGTAGTGTTTTTGAAGGAAAACCCGTTTATGCGATATTCGAGCGTTTCACGCGCTGAAAAGCACGTTTTTCATAGTCCTCACTGTTTTGATGATAACTCGAGAACGGTCGAATGTTAGCGTTTGCCGTATGTTGCATCGTGTTCAGCGCATCGAATTACCCCAATACAGTGAATTTGAAGTAGTTACGGGAAGTGTACGATAGTGTTTTGGCAGAAACTTGTTTTTTTCGAAAATCGAGCAATTCGGTGATAACTCGAGAACGGTCGAATGTTAGCGTTTGCCGTATGTGGCATCGTGTTCAGTGCATCGAATTACCCCAATACAGTGAATTTGAAGTGGTTACGGGAAGTGTACGGTAGTGTTTTTGAAGGAAAACCCGTTTATGCGATTTCGAGCGTTTCACGCGCTGAAAAGCA
>BQMI01000088.1:0-73528 GCA_026005395.1 Asobara japonica
TGAAGTGGTTACGGGAAGTGTACGGTAGTGTTTTTGAAGGAAAACCCGTTTATGCGATATTCGAGCGTTTCACGCGCTGAAAAGCACGTTTTTCATAGTCCTCACTGTTTTGATGATAACTCGAGAACGGTCGAATGTTAGCGTTTGCCGTATGTTGCATCGTGTTCAGCGCATCGAATTACCCCAATACAGTGAATTTGAAGTGGTTACGGGAAGTGTACGGTAGTGTTTTTGAAGGAAAACCCGTTTATGCGATATTCGAGCGTTTCACGCGCTGAAAAGCACGTTTTTCATAGTCCTCACTGTTTTGATGATAACTCGAGAACGGTCGAATGTTAGCATTTGCCGTATGTTGCATCGTGTTCAGCGCATCGAATTACCCCAATACAGTGAATTTGAAGTAGTTACGGAAGTGTACGATAGTGTTTTGGCAGAAACTTGTTTTTTTCGAAAATCGAGCAATTCGGTGATAACTCGAGAACGGTCGAATGTTAGCGTTCGCCGTATGTCGCATCGTGTTCAGCGCATCGAATTACCCCAATACAGTGAATTTGAAGTAGTTACGGGAAGTGTACGATAGTGTTTTGGCAGAAAACTTGTTTCTTTCGAAAATCGAGCAATTCGGTGATAACTCGAGAACGGTCGAATGTTAGCGTTTGCCGTATGTTGCATCGTGTTCAGTGCATCGAATTACCCCAATACAATGAATTGAAGTGGTTACGGGAAGTGTACGGTAGTGTTTTTGAAGGAAAACCCGTTTATGCGATATTCGAGCGTTTCACGCGCTGAAAAGCACGTTTTTCATAGTCCTCACTGTTTTGATGATAACTCGAGAACGGTCGAATGTTAGCGTTTGCCGTATGTTGCATCGTGTTCAGCGCATCGAATTACCCCAATACAGTGAATTTGAAGTAGTTACGGGAAGTGTACGATAGTGTTTTGGCAGAAACTTGTTTTTTTCAAAAATCGAGCAATGAGGTGATAACTCGAGAACGGTCGAATGTTAGCGTTTGCCGTATGTTGCATCGTGTTCAGCGCATCGAATTACCCCCATACAGTGAATTTGAAGTAGTTACGGGAAGTGTACGATAGTGTTTTGGCAGAAACTTGTTTTTTTCGAAAATCGAGCAATTCGGTGATAACTCGAGAACGGTCGAATGTTAGCGTTCGCCGTATGTCGCATCGTGTTCAGCGCATCGAATTACCCCAATACAGTGAATTTGAAGTAGTTACGGAAGCGTACGATAGTGTTTTGGCAGAAACTTGTTTTTTCGAAATCGAGCAATTCGGTGATAACTCGAGAACGGTCGAATGTTAGCGTTTGCCGTATGTTGCATCGTGTTCAGTGCATCGAATTACCCCAATACAGTGAATTTGAAGTGGTTACGGGAAGTGTACGGTAGTGTTTTTGAAGGAAATCCCGTTTATGCGATATTCGAGCGTTTCACGCGCTGAAAAGCACGTTTTTCATAGTCCTCACTGTTTTGATGATAACTCGAGAACGGTCGAATGTTAGCGTTTGCCGTATGTTGCATCGTGTTAAGCGCATCGAATTACCCCAATACAGTGAATTTGAAGTAGTTACGGGAAGTGTACGATGGTGTTTTGGCAGAAACTTGTTTTTTTCGAAAATCGAGCAATTCGGTGATAACTCGAGAACGGTCGAATGTTAGCGTTTGCCGTATGTTGCATCGTGTTCAGCGCATCGAATTACGCCAATACAGTGAATTTGAAGTGGTTACGGGAAGTGTACGGTAGTGTTTTTGAAGGAAAACCCGTTTATGCGATATTCGAGCGTTTCACGCGCTGAAAAGCACGTTTTTCATAGTCCTCACTGTTTTGATGATAACTCGAGAACGGTCGAATGTTAGCGTTTGCCGTATGTTGCATCGTGTTCAGCGCATCGAATTACCCCAATACAGTGAATTTGAAGTGGTACGGGAAGTGACGAGTGTTGTTAGTTTAAGTTAGAGGGAGAGTAACTGTAGTGTTTTTTTTTTTTGAAGAAAACCGTTTATGCGATATTCGAGCGTTTCACGCGCTGAAAAGCACGTTTTTCATAGTCCTCACTGTTTTGATGATAACTCGAGAACGGTCGAATGTTAGCGTTTGCCGTATGTTGCATCGTGTTCAGCGCATCGAATTACCCCAATACAGTGAATTTGAAGTAGTTACGGGAAGTGTACGATGGTGTTTTGGCAGAAACTTGTTTTTTTCGAAAATCGAGCAATTCGGTGATAACTCGAGAACGGTCGAATGTTAGCGTTCGCCGTATGTCGCATCGTGTTCAGCGCATCGAATTACCCCAATACAGTGAATTTGAAGTAGTTACGGGAAGTGTACGATAGTGTTTTGGCAGAAACTTGTTTTTTTCGAAAATCGAGCAATTCGGTGATAACTCGAGAACGGTCGAATGTTAGCGTTTGCCGTATGTTGCATCGTGTTCAGTGCATCGAATTACCCCAATACAGTGAATTTGAAGTGGTTACGGGAAGTGTACGGTAGTGTTTTTGAAGGAAAACCCGTTTATGCGATATTCGAGCGTTTCACGCGCTGAAAAGCACGTTTTTCATAGTCCTCACTGTTTTGATGATAACTCGAGAACGGTCGAATGTTAGCGTTTGCCGTATGTTGCATCGTGTTCAGCGCATCGAATTACCCCAATACAGTGAATTTGAAGTAGTTACGGGAAGTGTACGATGGTGTTTTGGCAGAAACTTGTTTTTTTCGAAAATCGAGCAATTCGGTGATAACTCGAGAACGGTCGAATGTTAGCGTTTGCCGTATGTTGCATCGTGTTCAGCGCATCGAATTACGCCAATACAGTGAATTTGAAGTGGTTACGGGAAGTGTACGGTAGTGTTTTTGAAGGAAAACCCGTTTATGCGATATTCGAGCGTTTCACGCGCTGAAAAGCACGTTTTTCATAGTCCTCACTGTTTTGATGATAACTCGAGAACGGTCGAATGTTAGCGTTTGCCGTATGTTGCATCGTGTTCAGCGCATCGAATTACCCCAATACAGTGAATTTGAAGTAGTTACGGGAAGTGTACGATAGTGTTTTGGCAGAAACTTGTTTTTTTCGAAAATCGAGCAATTCGGTGATAACTCGAGAACGGTCGAATGTTAGCGTTCGCCGTATGTCGCATCGTGTTCAGCGCATCGAATTACCCCAATACAGTGAATTTGAAGTAGTTACGGGAAGTGTACGATAGTGTTTTGGCAGAAACTTGTTTTTTTCGAAAATCGAGCAATTCGGTGATAACTCGAGAACGGTCGAATGTTAGCGTTTGCCGTATGTTGCATCGTGTTCAGTGCATCGAATTACCCCAATACAGTGAATTTGAAGTGGTTACGGGAAGTGTACGGTAGTGTTTTTGAAGGAAAACCCGTTTATGCGATATTCGAGCGTTTCACGCGCTGAAAGCACGTTTTTCATAGTCCTCACTGTTTTGATGATAACTCGAGAACGGTCGAATGTTAGCGTTTGCCGTATGTTGCATCGTGTTCAGCGCATCGAATTACCCCAATACAGTGAATTTGAAGTAGTTACGGGAAGTGTACGATAGTGTTTTGGCAGAAACTTGTTTTTTCGAAAATCGAGCAATTCGGTGATAACTCGAGAACGGTCGAATGTTAGCGTTTGCCGTATGTTGCATCGTGTTCAGCGCATCGAAATACGCCAATACAGTGAATTTGAAGTGGTTACGGGAAGTGTACGGTAGTGTTTTTGAAGGAAAACCGTTTATGCGATATTCGAGCGTTTCACGCGCTGAAAAGCACGTTTTTCATAGTCCTCACTGTTTTGATGATAACTCGAGAACGGTCGAATGTTAGCGTTTGCCGTATGTTGCATCGTGTTCAGCGCATCGAATTACCCCAATACAGTGAATTTGAAGTGGTTACGGGAAGTGTACGGTAGTGTTTTTGAAGGAAAACCCGTTTATGCGATATTCGAGCGTTTCACGCGCTGAAAAGCACGTTTTTCATAGTCCTCACTGTTTTGATGATAACTCGAGAACGGTCGAATGTTAGCATTTGCCGTATGTTGCATCGTGTTCAGCGCATCGAATTACCCCAATACAGTGAATTTGAAGTAGTTACGGGAAGTGTACGATAGTGTTTTGGCAGAAACTTGTTTTTTCGAAAATCGAGCAATTCGGTGATAACTCGAGAACGGTCGAATGTTAGCGTTCGCTGTATGTCGCATCGTGTTCAGCGCATCGAATTACCCCAATACAGTGAATTTGAAGTAGTTACGGGAAGTGTACGATAGTGTTTTGGCAAAAACTTGTTTCTTTCGAAAATCGAGCAATTCGGTGATAACTCGAGAACGGTCGAATGTTAGCGTTTGCCGTATGTTGCATCGTGTTCAGTGCATCGAATTACCCCAATACAGTGAATTTGAAGTGTTACGGGAAGTGTACGGTAGTGTTGTTGAAGGAAAACCCGTTTATGCGATATTCGAGCGTTTCACGCGCTGAAAAGCACGTTTTTCATAGTCCTCACTGTTTTGATGATAACTCGAGAACGGTCGAATGTTAGCGTTTGCCGTATGTTGCATCGTGTTCAGCGTATCGAATTACCCCAATACAGTGAATTTGAAGTAGTTACGGGAAGTGTACGATAGTGTTTTGGCAGAAACTTGTTTTTTTCAAAAATCGAGCAATGAGGTGATAACTCGAGAACGGTCGAATGTTAGCGTTTGCCGTATGTTGCATCGTGTTCAGCGCATCGAATTACCCCCATACAGTGAATTTGAAGTAGTTACGGGAAGTGTACGATAGTGTTTTGGCAGAAACTTGTTTTTTTCGAAAATCGAGCAATTCGGTGATAACTCGAGAACGGTCGAATGTTAGCGTTCGCCGTATGTCGCATCGTGTTCAGCACATCGAATTACCCAATACAGTGAATTTGAAGTAGTTACGGGTAGCGTACGATAGTGTTTTGGCAGAAACTTGTTTTTTCGAAAATCGAGCAATTCGGTGATAACTCGAGAACGGTCGAATGTTAGCGTTTGCCGTATGTTGCATCGTGTTCAGTGCATCGAATTACCCCAATACAGTGAATTGAAGTGGTTACGGGAAGTGTACGGTAGTGTTTTGAAGGAAAACCCGTTTATGCGATATTCGAGCGTTTCACGCGCTGAAAAGCACGTTTTTCATAGTCCTCACTGTTTTGATGATAACTCGAGAACGGTCGAATGTTAGCGTTTGCCGTATGTTGCATCGTGTTCAGCGCATCGAATTACCCCAACACAGTGAATTTGAAGTAGTTACGGGAAGTGTACGATGGTGTTTTGGCAGAAACTTGTTTTTTTCGAAAATCGAGCAATTCGGTGATAACTCGAGAACGGTCGAATGTTAGCGTTCGCCGTATGTCGCATCGTGTTCAGCGCATCGAATTACCCCAATACAGTGAATTTGAAGTAGTTACGGGAAGTGTACGATAGTGTTTTGGCAGAAACTTGTTTTTTTCGAAAATCGAGCAATTCGGTGATAACTCGAGAACGGTCGAATGTTAGCGTTCGCCGTATGTCGCATCGTGTTCAGCGCATCGAATTACCCAATACAGTGAATTTGAAGTAGTTACGGGAAGTGTACGATAGTGTTTTGGCAGAAACTTGTTTTTTTCGAAAATCGAGCAATTCGGTGATAACTCGAGAACGGTCGAATGTTAGCGTTTGCCGTATGTTGCATCGTGTTCAGTGCATCGAATTACCCCAATACAGTGAATTTGAAGTGGTTACGGGAAGTGTACGGTAGTGTTTTTGAAGGAAAACCCGTTTATGCGATATTCGAGCGTTTCACGCGCTGAAAAGCACGTTTTCATAGTCCTCACTGTTTTGATGATAACTCGAGAACGGTCGAATGTTAGCGTTTGCCGTATGTTGCATCGTGTTCAGCGCATCGAATTACCCCAATACAGTGAATTTGAAGTAGTTACGGGAAGTGTACGATGGTGTTTTGGCAGAAACTTGTTTTTTCGAAAATCGAGCAATTCGGTGATAACTCGAGAACGGTCGAATGTTAGCGTTTGCCGTATGTTGCATCGTGTTCAGTGCATCGAATTACCCCAATACAGTGAATTTGAAGTGGTTACGGGAAGTGTACGGTAGTGTTTTTGAAGGAAAACCCGTTTATGCGATATTCGAGCGTTTCACGCGCTGAAAAGCACGTTTTTCATAGTCCTCACTGTTTTGATGATAACTCGAGAACGGTCGAATGTTAGCGTTTGCCGTATGTTGCATCGTGTTCAGCGCATCGAATTACCCCAATACAGTGAATTTGAAGTAGTTACGGGAAGTGTACGATGGTGTTTTGGCAGAAACTTGTTTTTTTCGAAAATCGAGCAATTCGGTGATAACTCGAGAACGGTCGAATGTTAGCGTTTGCCGTATGTTGCATCGTGTTCAGCGCATCGAATTACGCCAATACAGTGAATTTGAAGTGGTTACGGGAAGTGTACGGTAGTGTTTTTGAAGGAAAACCCGTTTATGCGATATTCGAGCGTTTCACGCGCTGAAAAGCACGTTTTTCATAGTCCTCACTGTTTTGATGATAACTCGAGAACGGTCGAATGTTAGCATTTGCCGTATGTTGCATCGTGTTCAGCGCATCGAATTACCACAATACAGTGATTTGAAGTAGTTACGGGAAGTGTACGATAGTGTTTTTGGCAGAAACTTGTTTTTTCGAAATCGAGCAATTCGGTGATAACTCGAGAACGGTTCGAATGTTAGCGTTCGCCGTATGTCGCATCGTGTTCAGCGCATCGAATTACCCCAATACAGTGAATTTGAAGTAGTTACGGGAAGTGTACGATAGTGTTTTGGCAGAAACTTGTTTCTTTCGAAAATCGAGCAATTCGGTGATAACTCGAGAACCGGTCGAATGTTAGCGTTTGCCGTATGTTGCATCGTGTTCAGTGCATCGAATTACCCCAATACAGTGAATTTGAAGTGGTTACGGGAAGTGTACGGTAGTGTTTTTGAAGGAAAAACCCGTTTATGCGATATTCGAGCGTTTCACGCGCTGAAAAGCACGTTTTTCATAGTCCTCACTGTTTTGATGATAACTCGAGAACGGTCGAATATTAGCGTCTGCCGTATGTTGCATCGTGTTCAGCGCATCGAATTACCCCAATACAGTGAATTTGAAGTAGTTACGGGAAGTGTACGATAGTGTTTTGGCAAAAACTTGTTTTTTTTCGGAAAATCGAGCAATTCGGTGACAACTCGAGAACGGTCGAATGTTAGCGTTTGCCGTATGTTGCATCGTGTTCAGTGCATCGAATTACCCCAATACAGTGAATTTGAAGTGGTTACGGAAGTGTACGGTAGTGTTTTTGAAGGAAAACCCGTTTATGCGATATTCGAGCGTTTCACGCGCTGAAAAGCACGTTTTTCATAGTCCTCACTGTTTTGATGATAACTCGAGAACGGTCGAATGTTAGCGTTTGCCGTATGTTGCATCGTGTTCAGCGCATCGAATTACCCCAATACAGTGAATTTGAAGTAGTTACGGGAAGTGTACGATAGTGTTTTGGCAGAAACTTGTTTTTTTTCAAAATCGAGCAATGAGGTGATAACTCGAGAACGGTCGAATGTTAGCGTTTGCCGTATGTTGCATCGTGTTCAGCGCATCGAATTACCCCCATACAGTGAATTTGAAGTAGTTACGGGAAGTGTACGATAGTGTTTTGGCAGAAACTTGTTTTTTTCGAAAATCGAGCAATTCGGTGATAACTCGAGAACGGTCGAATGTTAGCGTTCGCCGTATGTCGCATCGTGTTCAGCGCATCGAATTACCCCAATACAGTGAATTTGAAGTAGTTACGGGAAGTGTACGATAGTGTTTTGGCAGAAACTTGTTTTTTTTCAAAAATCGAGCAATGAGGGTGATAACTCGAGAACGGTCGAATGTTAGCGTTTGCCGTATGTTGCATCGTGTTCAGTGCATCGAATTACCCCAATACAGTGAATTTGAAGTGGTTACGGGAAGTGTACGGTAGTGTTTTTGAAGGAAAACCCGTTTATTGCGATATTCGAAGCGTTTCACGCGCTGAAAAGCACGTTTTTCATAGTCCTCACTGTTTTGATGATAACTCGAGAACGGTCGAATGTTAGCGTTTGCCGTATGTTGCATCGTGTTAAGCGCATCGAATTACCCCAATACAGTGAATTTGAAGTAGTTACGGGAAGTGTACGATGGTGTTTTGGCAGAAACTTGTTTTTTTTCGAAAATCGAGCAATTCGGTGATAACTCGAGAACGGTCGAATGTTAGCGTTTGCCGTATGTTGCATCGTGTTCAGCGCATCGAATTACGCCAATACAGTGAATTTGAAGTGGTTACGGGAAGTGTACGGTAGTGTTTTTGAAGGAAAACCCGTTTATTGCGATATTCGAGCGTTTCACGCGCTGAAAAGCACGTTTTTCTTAGTCCTCACTGTTTTGATGATAACTCGAGAACGGTCGAATGTTAGCGTTTGCCGTATGTTGCATCGTGTTCAGCGCATCGAATTACCCCAATACAGTGAATTTGAAGTGGTTACGGGAAGTGTACGGTAGTGTTTTTGAAGGAAAACCCGTTTTATGCGATATTCGAGCGTTTCACGCGCTGAAAAGCACGTTTTTCATAGTCCTCACTGTTTTGATGATAACTCGAGAACGGTCGAATGTTAGCATTTGCCGTATGTTGCATCGTGTTCAGCGCATCGAATTACCCCAATACAGTGAATTTGAAGTAGTTACGGGAAGTGTACGATAGTGTTTTGGCAGAAACTTGTTTTTTTCGAAAATCGAGCAATTCGGTGATAACTCGAGAACGGTCGAATGTTAGCGTTCGCCGTATGTCGCATCGTGTTCAGCGCATCGAATTACCCCAATACAGTGAATTTGAAGTAGTTACGGGAAGTGTACGATAGTGTTTTGGCAGAAACTTGTTTCTTTCGAAAATCGAGCAATTCGGTGATAACTCGAGAACGGTCGAATGTTAGCGTTTGCCGTATGTTGCATCGTGTTCAGTGCATCGAATTACCCCAATACAGTGAATTTGAAGTGGTTACGGGAAGTGTACGGTAGTGTTTTTGAAGGAAAACCCGTTTATGCGATATTCGAGCGTTTCACGCGCTGAAAAGCACGTTTTTCATAGTCCTCACTGTTTTGATGATAACTCGAGAACGGTCGAATATTAGCGTTTGCCGTATGTTGCATCGTGTTCAGTGCATCGAATTACCCCAATACAGTGAATTTGAAGTGGTTACGGGAAGTGTACGGTAGTGTTTTTGAAGGAAAACCCGTTTATGCGATATTCGAGCGTTTCACGCGCTGAAAAGCACGTTTTTCATAGTCCTCACTGTTTTGATGATAACTCGAGAACGGTCGAATGTTAGCGTTTGCCGTATGTTGCATCGTGTTCAGCGCATCGAATTACCCCAATACAGTGAATTTGAAGTAGTTACGGGAAGTGTACGATAGTGTTTTGGCAGAAACTTGTTTTTTTCAAAATCGAGCAATGAGGTGATAACTCGAGAACGGTCGAATGTTAGCGTTTGCCGTATGTTGCATCGTGTTCAGCGCATCGAATTACCCCCATACAGTGAATTTGAAGTAGTTACAGGAAGTGTACGATAGTGTTTTGGCAGAAACTTGTTTTTTTCGAAAATCGAGCAATTCGGTGATAACTCGAGAACGGTCGAATGTTAGCGTTCGCCGTATGTCGCATCGTGTTCAGCGCATCGAATTACCCCAATACAGTGAATTTGAAGTAGTTACGGGAAGCGTACGATAGTGTTTTGGCAGAAACTTGTTTTTTTCGAAAATCGAGCAATTCGGTGATAACTCGAGAACGGTCGAATGTTAGCGTTTGCCGTATGTTGCATCGTGTTCAGTGCATCGAATTACCCCAATACAGTGAATTTGAAGTGGTTACGGGAAGTGTACGGTAGTGTTTTTGAAGGAAATCCCGTTTATGCGATATTCGAGCGTTTCACGCGCTGAAAAGCACGTTTTTCATAGTCCTCACTGTTTTGATGATAACTCGAGAACGGTCGAATGTTAGCGTTTGCCGTATGTTGCATCGTGTTAAGCGCATCGAATTACCCCAATACAGTGAATTGAAGTAGTTACGGGAAGTGTACGATGGTGTTTTGGCAGAAACTTGTTTTTTTCGAAAATCGAGCAATTCGGTGATAACTCGAGAACGGTCGAATGTTAGCGTTTGCCGTATGTTGCATCGTGTTCAGCGCATCGAATTACGCCAATACAGTGAATTTGAAGTGGTTACGGGAAGTGTACGGTAGTGTTTTTGAAGGAAAAACCCGTTTATGCGATATTCGAGCGTTTCACGCGCTGAAAAGCACGTTTTTCATAGTCCTCACTGTTTTGATGATAACTCGAGAACGGTCGAATGTTAGCGTTTGCCGTATGTTGCATCGTGTTCAGCGCATCGAATTACCCCAATACAGTGAATTTGAAGTGGTTACGGGAAGTGTACGGTAGTGTTTTTGAAGGAAAACCCGTTTATGCGATATTCGAGCGTTTCACGCGCTGAAAAGCACGTTTTTCATAGTCCTCACTGTTTTGATGATAACTCGAGAACGGTCGAATGTTAGCATTTGCCGTATGTTGCATCGTGTTTCAGCGCATCGAATTACCCCAATACAGTGAATTTGAAGTAGTTACGGGAAGTGTACGATAGTGTTTTGGCAGAAACTTGTTTTTTTTCGAAAATCGAGCAATTCGGTGATAACTCGAGAACGGTCGAATGTTAGCGTTCGCCGTATGTCGCATCGTGTTCAGCGCATCGAATTACCCCAATACAGTGAATTTGAAGTAGTTACGGGAAGTGTACGATAGTGTTTTGGCAAAAACTTGTTTCTTTCGAAAATCGAGCAATTCGGTGATAACTCGAGAACGGTCGAATGTTAGCGTTTGCCGTATGTTGCATCGTGTTCAGTGCATCGAATTACCCCAATACAGTGAATTTGAAGTGGTTACGGGAAGTGTACGGTAGTGTTGTTGAAGGAAAACCCGTTTATTGCGATATTCGAGCGTTTCACGCGCTGAAAAGCACGTTTTTCATAGTCCTCACTGTTTTGATGATAACTCGAGAACGGTCGAATATTAGCGTCTGCCGTATGTTGCATCGTGTTCAGCGCATCGAATTACCCCAATACAGTGAATTTGAAGTAGTTACGGGAAGTGTACGATAGTGTTTTGGCAAAAACTTGTTTTTTTCGAAAATCGAGCAATTCGGTGATAACTCGAGAACGGTCGAATGTTAGCGTTTGCCGTATGTTGCATCGTGTTCAGTGCATCGAATTACCCCAATACAGTGAATTTGAAGTGGTTACGGGAAGTGTACGGTAGTGTTTTTGAAGGAAAACCCGTTTATGCGATATTCGAGCGTTTCACGCGCTGAAAAGCACGTTTTTCATAGTCCTCACTGTTTTGATGATAACTCGAGAACGGTCGAATGTTAGCGTTTGCCGTATGTTGCATCGTGTTCAGCGTATCGAATTACCCCAATACAGTGAATTTGAAGTAGTTACGGGAAGTGTACGATAGTGTTTTGGCAGAAACTTGTTTTTTTCAAAAATCGAGCAATGAGGTGATAACTCGAGAACGGTCGAATGTTAGCGTTTGCCGTATGTTGCATCGTGTTCAGCGCATCGAATTACCCCCATACAGTGAATTTGAAGTAGTTACGGGAAGTGTACGATAGTGTTTTGGCAGAAACTTGTTTTTTTCGAAAATCGAGCAATTCGGTGATAACTCGAGAACGGTCGAATGTTAGCGTTCGCCGTATGTCGCATCGTGTTCAGCACATCGGTATTACCCCAATACAGTGAATTTGAAGTAGTTACGGGAAGCGTACGATAGTGTTTTGGCAGAAACTTGTTTTTTTCGAAAATCGAGCAATTCGGTGATAACTCGAGAACGGTCGAATGTTAGCGTTTGCCGTATGTTGCATCGTGTTCAGTGCATCGAATTACCCCAATACAGTGAATTTGAAGTAGTTACGGGAAGTGTACGATAGTGTTTTGGCAGAAACTTGTTTTTTTCGAAAATCGAGCAATTCGGTGATAACTCGAGAACGGTCGAATGTTAGCGTTCGCCGTATGTCGCATCGTGTTCAGCACATCGAATTACCCCAATACAGTGAATTTGAAGTAGTTACGGGAAGCGTACGATAGTGTTTTGGCAGAAACTTGTTTTTTTTCGAAAATCGAGCAATTCGGTGATAACTCGAGAACGGTCGAATGTTAGCGTTTGCCGTATGTTGCATCGTGTTCAGTGCATCGAATTACCCCAATACAGTGAATTTGAAGTGGTTACGGGAAGTGTACGGTAGTGTTTTTGAAGGAAAACCCGTTTATGCGATATTCGAGCGTTTCACGCGCTGAAAAGCACGTTTTTCATAGTCCTCACTGTTTTGATGATAACTCGAGAACGGTCGAATATTAGCGTCTGCCGTATGTTGCATCGTGTTCAGCGCATCGAATTACCCCAATACAGTGAATTTGAAGTAGTTACGGGAAGTGTACGATAGTGTTTTGGCAAAAACTTGTTTTTTTTCGAAAATCGAGCAATTCGGTGATAACTCGAGAACGGTCGAATGTTAGCGTTTGCCGTATGTTGCATCGTGTTCAGTGCATCGAATTACCCCAATACAGTGAATTTGAAGTGGTTACGGGAAGTGTACGGTAGTGTTTTTGAAGGAAAACCCGTTTATGCGATATTCGAGCGTTTCACGCGCTGAAAAGCACGTTTTCATAGTCCTCACTGTTTTGATGATAACTCGAGAACGGTCGAATGTTAGCGTTTGCCGTATGTTGCATCGTGTTCAGCGTATCGAATTACCCCAATACAGTGAATTTGAAGTAGTTACGGGAAGTGTACGATAGTGTTTTGGCAGAAACTTGTTTTTTTCAAAAATCGAGCAATGAGGTGATAACTCGAGAACGGTCGAATGTTAGCGTTTGCCGTATGTTGCATCGTGTTCAGTGCATCGAATTACCCCAATACAGTGAATTTGAAGTAGTTACGGGAAGTGTACGATAGTGTTTTGGCAGAAACTTGTTTTTTTCGAAAATCGAGCAATTCGGTGATAACTCGAGAACGGTCGAATGTTAGCGTTCGCCGTATGTCGCATCGTGTTCAGCACATCGAATTACCCCAATACAGTGAATTTGAAGTAGTTACGGGAAGCGTACGATAGTGTTTTGGCAGAAACTTGTTTTTTTCGAAAATCGAGCAATTCGGTGATAACTCGAGAACGGTCGAATGTTAGCGTTTGCCGTATGTTGCATCGTGTTCAGTGCATCGAATTACCCCAATACAGTGAATTTGAAGTGGTTACGGGAAGTGTACGGTAGTGTTTTGAAGGAAAACCCGTTTATGCGATATTCGAGCGTTTCACGCGCTGAAAAGCACGTTTTTCATAGTCCTCACTGTTTTGATGATAACTCGAGAACGGTCGAATGTTAGCGTTTGTCGTATGTTGCATCGTGTTCAGTGCATCGAATTACCCCAATACAGTGAATTTGAAGTGGTTACGGGAAGTGTACGGTAGTGTTTTTGAAGGAAAACCCGTTTATGCGATATTCGAGCGTTTCACGCGCTGAAAAGCACGTTTTTCATAGTCCTCACTGTTTGATGATAACTCGAGAACGGTCGAATGTTAGCGTTTGCCGTATGTTGCATCGTGTTCAGCGCATCGAATTACCCCAATACAGTGAATTTGAAGTAGTTACGGGAAGTGTACGATAGTGTTTTGGCAGAAACTTGTTTTTTTCAAAAATCGAGCAATGAGGTGATAACTCGAGAACGGTCGAATGTTAGCGTTTGCCGTATGTTGCATCGTGTTCAGCGCATCGAATTACCCCCATACAGTGAATTTGAAGTAGTTACGGAAGTGTACGATAGTGTTTTGGCAGAAACTTGTTTTTTTCGAAAATCGAGCAATTCGGTGATAACTCGAGAACGGTCGAATGTTAGCGTTCGCCGTATGTCGCATCGTGTTCAGCGCATCGAATTACCCCAATACAGTGAATTTGAAGTAGTTACGGGAAGCGTACGATAGTGTTTTGGCAGAAACTTGTTTTTTTCGAAAATCGAGCAATTCGGTGATAACTCGAGAACGGTCGAATGTTAGCGTTTGCCGTATGTTGCATCGTGTTCAGTGCATCGAATTACCCCAATACAGTGAATTTGAAGTGGTTACGGGAAGTGTACGGTAGTGTTTTTGAAGGAAATCCCGTTTATGCGATATTCGAGCGTTTCACGCGCTGAAAAGCACGTTTTTCATAGTCCTCACTGTTTTGATGATAACTCGAGAACGGTCGAATGTTAGCGTTTGCCGTATGTTGCATCGTGTTAAGCGCATCGAATTACCCCAATACAGTGAATTTGAAGTAGTTACGGGAAGTGTACGATGGTGTTTTGGCAGAAACTTGTTTTTTTCGAAAATCGAGCAATTCGGTGATAACTCGAGAACGGTCGAATGTTAGCGTTTGCCGTATGTTGCATCGTGTTCAGCGCATCGAATTACGCCAATACAGTGAATTTGAAGTGGTTACGGGAAGTGTACGGTAGTGTTTTTGAAGGAAAACCCGTTTATGCGATATTCGAGCGTTTCACGCGCTGAAAAGCACGTTTTTCATAGTCCTCACTGTTTTGATGATAACTCGAGAACGGTCGAATGTTAGCGTTTTGCCGTATGTTGCATCGTGTTCAGCGCATCGAATTACCCCAATACAGTGAATTTGAAGTGGTTACGGGAAGTGTACGGTAGTGTTTTTGAAGGAAAACCCGTTTATGCGATATTCGAGCGTTTCACGCGCTGAAAAGCACGTTTTTCATAGTCCTCACTGTTTTGATGATAACTCGAGAACGGTCGAATGTTAGCGTTTGCCGTATGTTGCATCGTGTTCAGCGCATCGAATTACCCCAATACAGTGAATTTGAAGTAGTTACGGGAAGTGTACGATGGTGTTTTGGCAGAAACTTGTTTTTTTCGAAAATCGAGCAATTCGGTGATAACTCGAGAACGGTCGAATGTTAGCGTTTGCCGTATGTTGCATCGTGTTCAGCGCATCGAATTACGCCAATACAGTGAATTTGAAGTGGTTACGGGAAGTGTACGGTAGTGTTTTTGAAGGAAAACCCGTTTATGCGATATTCGAGCGTTTCACGCGCTGAAAAAGCACGTTTTTTCATAGTCCTCACTGTTTTGATGATAACTCGAGAACGGTCGAATGTTAGCGTTTGCCGTATGTTGCATCGTGTTCAGCGCATCGAATTACCCCAATACAGTGAATTTGAAGTAGTTACGGGAAGTGTACGATAGTGTTTTGGCAGAAACTTGTTTTTTTTCGAAAATCGAGCAATTCGGTGATAACTCGAGAACGGTCGAATGTTAGCGTTCGCCGTATGTCGCATCGTGTTCAGCGCATCGAATTACCCCAATACAGTGAATTTGAAGTAGTTACGGGAAGTGTACGATAGTGTTTTGGCAGAAACTTGTTTTTTTTTCGAAAATCGAGCAATTCGGTGATAACTCGAGAACGGTCGAATGTTAGCGTTTGCCGTATGTTGCATCGTGTTCAGTGCATCGAATTACCCCAATACAGTGAATTTGAAGTGGTTACGGGAAGTGTACGGTAGTGTTTTTGAAGGAAAACCCGTTTATGCGATATTCGAGCGTTTCACGCGCTGAAAAGCACGTTTTTCATAGTCCTCACTGTTTTGATGATAACTCGAGAACGGTCGAATGTTAGCGTTTGCCGTATGTTGCATCGTGTTCAGCGCATCGAATTACCCCAATACAGTGAATTTGAAGTAGTTACGGGAAGTGTACGATAGTGTTTTGGCAGAAACTTGTTTTTTTCGAAAATCGAGCAATTCGGTGATAACTCGAGAACGGTCGAATGTTAGCGTTTGCCGTATGTTGCATCGTGTTCAGCGCATCGAATTACGCCAATACAGTGAATTTGAAGTGGTTACGGGAAGTGTACGGTAGTGTTTTTGAAGGAAAACCCGTTTATGCGATATTCGAGCGTTTCACGCGCTGAAAAGCACGTTTTTCATAGTCCTCACTGTTTTGATGATAACTCGAGAACGGTCGAATGTTAGCGTTTGCCGTATGTTGCATCGTGTTCAGCGCATCGAATTACCCCAATACAGTGAATTGAAGTGGTTACGGGAAGTGTACGGTAGTGTTTTTGAAGGAAAACCCGTTTATGCGATATTCGAGCGTTTCACGCGCTGAAAAGCACGTTTTTCATAGTCCTCACTGTTTTGATGATAACTCGAGAACGGTCGAATGTTAGCATTTGCCGTATGTTGCATCGTGTTCAGCGCATCGAATTACCCCAATACAGTGAATTTGAAGTAGTTACGGGAAGTGTACGATAGTGTTTTGGCAGAAACTTGTTTTTTTCGAAAATCGAGCAATTCGGTGATAACTCGAGAACGGTCGAATGTTAGCGTTCGCTGTATGTCGCATCGTGTTCAGCGCATCGAATTACCCCAATACAGTGAATTTGAAGTAGTTACGGGAAGTGTACGATAGTGTTTTGGCAAAAACTTGTTTCTTTCGAAAATCGAGCAATTCGGTGATAACTCGAGAACGGTCGAATGTTAGCGTTTGCCGTATGTTGCATCGTGTTCAGTGCATCGAATTACCCAATACAGTGAATTTGAAGTGGTTACGGGAAGTGTACGGTAGTGTTGTTGAAGGAAAACCCGTTTATGCGATATTCGAGCGTTTCACGCGCTGAAAAGCACGTTTTTCATAGTCCTCACTGTTTTGATGATAACTCGAGAACGGTCGAATGTTAGCGTTTGCCGTATGTTGCATCGTGTTCAGCGTATCGAATTACCCCAATACAGTGAATTTGAAGTAGTTACGGAAGTGTACGATAGTGTTTTGGCAGAAACTTGTTTTTTTCAAAAATCGAGCAATGAGGTGATAACTCGAGAACGGTCGAATGTTAGCGTTTGCCGTATGTTGCATCGTGTTCAGCGCATCGAATTACCCCCATACAGTGAATTTGAAGTAGTTACGGGAAGTGTACGATAGTGTTTTGGCAGAAACTTGTTTTTTTCGAAAATCGAGCAATTCGGTGATAACTCGAGAACGGTCGAATGTTAGCGTTCGCCGTATGTCGCATCGTGTTCAGCACATCGAATTACCCCAATACAGTGAATTTGAAGTAGTTACGGTAGCGTACGATAGTGTTTTGGCAGAAACTTGTTTTTTTCGAAAATCGAGCAATTCGGTGATAACTCGAGAACGGTCGAATGTTAGCGTTTGCCGTATGTTGCATCGTGTTCAGTGCATCGAATTACCCCAATACAGTGAATTTGAAGTGGTTACGGGAAGTGTACGGTAGTGTTTTTGAAGGAAAACCCGTTTATGCGATATTCGAGCGTTTCACGCGCTGAAAAGCACGTTTTTCATAGTCCTCACTGTTTTGATGATAACTCGAGAACGGTCGAATGTTAGCGTTTGCCGTATGTTGCATCGTGTTCAGCGCATCGAATTACCCCAATACAGTGAATTTGAAGTAGTTACGGGAAGTGTACGATGGTGTTTTGGCAGAAACTTGTTTTTTTCGAAAATCGAGCAATTCGGTGATAACTCGAGAACGGTCGAATGTTAGCGTTCGCCGTATGTCGCATCGTGTTCAGCGCATCGAATTACCCCAATACAGTGAATTTGAAGTAGTTACGGGAAGTGTACGATAGTGTTTTGGCAGAAACTTGTTTTTTTCGAAAATCGAGCAATTCGGTGATAACTCGAGAACGGTCGAATGTTAGCGTTTGCCGTATGTTGCATCGTGTTCAGTGCATCGAATTACCCCAATACAGTGAATTTGAAGTGGTTACGGGAAGTGTACGGTAGTGTTTTTGAAGGAAAACCCGTTTATGCGATATTCGAGCGTTTCACGCGCTGAAAAGCACGTTTTTCATAGTCCTCACTGTTTTGATGATAACTCGAGAACGGTCGAATGTTAGCGTTTGCCGTATGTTGCATCGTGTTCAGCGCATCGAATTACCCCAATACAGTGAATTTGAAGTAGTTACGGGAAGTGTACGATGGTGTTTTGGCAGAAACTTGTTTTTTTTCGAAAATCGAGCAATTCGGTGATAACTCGAGAACGGTCGAATGTTAGCGTTTGCCGTATGTTGCATCGTGTTCAGCGCATCGAATTACGCCAATACAGTGAATTTGAAGTGGTTACGGGAAGTGTACGGTAGTGTTTTTGAAGGAAAACCCGTTTATGCGATATTCGAGCGTTTCACGCGCTGAAAAGCACGTTTTTCATAGTCCTCACTGTTTTGATGATAACTCGAGAACGGTCGAATGTTAGCGTTTGCCGTATGTTGCATCGTGTTCAGCGCATCGAATTACCCCAATACAGTGAATTTGAAGTAGTTACGGGAAGTGTACGATAGTGTTTTGGCAGAAACTTGTTTTTTTTCGAAAATCGAGCAATTCGGTGATAACTCGAGAACGGTCGAATGTTAGCGTTCGCCGTATGTCGCATCGTGTTCAGCGCATCGAATTACCCCAATACAGTGAATTTGAAGTAGTTACGGGAAGTGTACGATAGTGTTTTGGCAGAAACTTGTTTTTTTCGAAAATCGAGCAATTCGGTGATAACTCGAGAACGGTCGAATGTTAGCGTTTGCCGTATGTTGCATCGTGTTCAGTGCATCGAATTACCCCAATACAGTGAATTTGAAGTGGTTACGGGAAGTGTACGGTAGTGTTTTTGAAGGAAAACCCGTTTATGCGATATTCGAGCGTTTCACGCGCTGAAAAGCACGTTTTTCATAGTCCTCACTGTTTTGATGATAACTCGAGAACGGTCGAATGTTAGCGTTTGCCGTATGTTGCATCGTGTTCAGCGCATCGAATTACCCCAATACAGTGAATTTGAAGTAGTTACGGGAAGTGTACGATAGTGTTTTGGCAGAAACTTGTTTTTTTCGAAAATCGAGCAATTCGGTGATAACTCGAGAACGGTCGAATGTTAGCGTTTGCCGTATGTTGCATCGTGTTCAGCGCATCGAATTACGCCAATACAGTGAATTTGAAGTGGTTACGGGAAGTGTACGGTAGTGTTTTTGAAGGAAAACCCGTTTATGCGATATTCGAGCGTTTCACGCGCTGAAAAGCACTTTTTTCATAGTCCTCACTGTTTTGATGATAACTCGAGAACGGTCGAATGTTAGCGTTTGCCGTATGTTGCATCGTGTTCAGCGCATCGAATTACCCCAATACAGTGAATTTGAAGTGGTTACGGGAAGTGTACGGTAGTGTTTTTGAAGGAAAACCCGTTTATGCGATATTCGAGCGTTTCACGCGCTGAAAAGCACGTTTTTCATAGTCCTCACTGTTTTGATGATAACTCGAGAACGGTCGAATGTTAGCATTTGCCGTATGTTGCATCGTGTTCAGCGCATCGAATTACCCCAATACAGTGAATTTGAAGTAGTTACGGGAAGTGTACGATAGTGTTTTGGCAGAAACTTGTTTTTTTCGAAAATCGAGCAATTCGGTGATAACTCGAGAACGGTCGAATGTTAGCGTTCGCCGTATGTCGCATCGTGTTCAGCGCATCGAATTACCCCAATACAGTGAATTTGAAGTAGTTACGGGAAGTGTACGATAGTGTTTTGGCAGAAACTTGTTTTTTTTCGAAAATCGAGCAATTCGGTGATAACTCGAGAACGGTCGAATGTTAGCGTTTGCCGTATGTTGCATCGTGTTCAGTGCATCGAATTACCCCAATACAGTGAATTTGACGTGGTTACGGGAAGTGTACGGTAGTGTTTTTGAAGGAAAACCCGTTTATGCGATATTCGAGCGTTTCACGCGCTGAAAAGCACGTTTTTCATAGTCCTCACTGTTTTGATGATAACTCGAGAACGGTCGAATGTTAGCGTTTGCCGTATGTTGCATCGTGTTCAGCGCATCGAATTACCCCAATACAGTGAATTTGAAGTAGTTACGGGAAGTGTACGATAGTGTTTTGGCAGGAACTTGTTTTTTTTCGAAAATCGAGCAATTCGGTGATAACTCGAGAACGGTCGAATGTTAGCGTTTGCCGTATGTTGCATCGTGTTCAGCGCATCGAATTACGCCAATACAGTGAATTTGAAGTGGTTACGGGAAGTGTACGGTAGTGTTTTTGAAGGAAAACCCGTTTATGCGATATTCGAGCGTTTCACGCGCTGAAAAGCACGTTTTTCATAGTCCTCACTGTTTTGATGATAACTCGAGAACGGTCGAATGTTAGCGTTTGCCGTATGTTGCATCGTGTTCAGCGCATCGAATTACCCCAATACAGTGAATTTGAAGTGGTTACGGGAAGTGTACGGTAGTGTTTTTGAAGGAAAACCCGTTTATGCGATATTCGAGCGTTTCACGCGCTGAAAAGCACGTTTTTCATAGTCCTCACTGTTTTGATGATAACTCGAGAACGGTCGAATGTTAGCATTTGCCGTATGTTGCATCGTGTTCAGCGCATCGAATTACCCCAATACAGTGAATTTGAAGTAGTTACGGGAAGTGTACGATAGTGTTTTGGCAGAAACTTGTTTTTTCGAAAATCGAGCAATTCGGTGATAACTCGAGAACGGTCGAATGTTAGCGTTCGCTGTATGTCGCATCGTGTTCAGCGCATCGAATTACCCCAATACAGTGAATTTGAAGTAGTTACGGGAAGTGTACGATAGTGTTTTGGCAAAAACTTGTTTCTTTCGAAAATCGAGCAATTCGGTGATAACTCGAGAACGGTCGAATGTTAGCGTTTGCCGTATGTTGCATCGTGTTCAGTGCATCGAATTACCCCAATACAGTGAATTTGAAGTGGTTACGGGAAGTGTACGGTAGTGTTGTTGAAGGAAAACCCGTTTATGCGATATTCGAGCGTTTCACGCGCTGAAAAGCACGTTTTTCATAGTCCTCACTGTTTTGATGATAACTCGAGAACGGTCGAATATTAGCGTCTGCCGTATGTTGCATCGTGTTCAGCGCATCGAATTACCCCAATACAGTGAATTTGAAGTAGTTACGGGAAGTGTACGATAGTGTTTTGGCAAAAACTTGTTTTTTTCGAAAATCGAGCAATTCGGTGATAACTCGAGAACGGTCGAATGTTAGCGTTTGCCGTATGTTGCATCGTGTTCAGTGCATCGAATTACCCCAATACAGTGAATTTGAAGTGGTTACGGGAAGTGTACGGTAGTGTTTTTGAAGGAAAACCCGTTTATGCGATATTCGAGCGTTTCACGCGCTGAAAAGCACGTTTTTCATAGTCCTCACTGTTTTGATGATAACTCGAGAACGGTCGAATGTTAGCGTTTGCCGTATGTTGCATCGTGTTCAGCGCATCGAATTACGTCAATACAGTGAATTTGAAGTAGTTACGGGAAGTGTACGATAGTGTTTTGGCAGAAACTTGTTTTTTTTCGAAAATCGAGCAATTCGGTGATAACTCGAGAACGGTCGAATGTTAGCGTTTGCCGTATGTTGCATCGTGTTCAGCGCATCGAATTACCCCAATACAGTGAATTTGAAGTGGTTACGGGAAGTGTACGGTAGTGTTTTTGAAGGAAAACCCGTTTATGCGATATTCGAGCGTTTCACGCGCTGAAAAGCACGTTTTTCATAGTCCTCACTGTTTTGATGATAACTCGAGAACGGTCGAATGTTAGCGTTTGCCGTATGTTGCATCGTGTTCAGCGCATCGAATTACCCCCATACAGTGAATTTGAAGTCGTTACGGGAAGTGTACGATAGTGTTTTGGCAGAAACTTGTTTTTTTTCGAAAATCGAGCAATTCGGTGATAACTCGAGAACGGTCGAATGTTCGCGTTCGCCGTATGTCGCATCTTGTTCAGCGCATCGAATTACCCCAATACAGTGAATTTGAAGTAGTTACGGGAAGTGTACGATAGTGTTTTGGCAGAAACTTGTTTTTTTCGAAAATCGAGCAATTCGGTGATAACTCGAGAACGGTCGAATGTTAGCGTTTGCCGTATGTTGCATCGTGTTCAGTGCATCGAATTACCCCAATACAGTGAATTTGAAGTGGTTACGGGAAGTGTACGGTAGTGTTTTTGAAGGAAAACCCGTTTATGCGATATTCGAGCGTTTCACGCGCTGAGAAGCACGTTTTTCATAGTCCTCACTGTTTTGATGATAACTCGAGAACGGTCGAATGTTAGCGTTTGCCGTATGTTGCATCGTGTTCAGCGCATCGAATTACCCCAATACAGTGAATTTGAAGTAGTTACGGGAAGTGTACGATAGTGTTTTGGCAGAAACTTGTTTTTTTTCGAAAATCGAGCAATTCGGTGATAACTCGAGAACGGTCGAATGTTAGCGTTTGCCGTATGTTGCATCGTGTTCAGCGCATCGAATTACGCCAATACAGTGAATTTGAAGTGGTTACGGGAAGTGTACGGTAGTGTTTTTGAAGGAAAACCCGTTTATGCGATATTCGAGCGTTTCACGCGCTGAAAAGCACGTTTTTCATAGTCCTCACTGTTTTGATGATAACTCGAGAACGGTCGAATGTTAGCGTTTGCCGTATGTTGCATCGTGTTCAGCGCATCGAATTACCCCAATACAGTGAATTTGAAGTAGTTACGGGAAGTGTACGATAGTGTTTTGGCAGAAACTTGTTTTTTTCAAAAATCGAGCAATTCGGTGATAACTCGAGAACGGTCGAATGTTAGCGTTTGCCGTATGTTGCATCGTGTTCAGCGCATCGAATTACCCCAATACAGTGAATTTGAAGTAGTTACGGGAAGTGTACGATAGTGTTTTGGCAGAAACTTGTTTTTTTTCGAAAATCGAGCAATTCGGTGATAACTCGAGAACGGTCGAATGTTAGCGTTTGCCGTATGTTGCATCGTGTTCAGCGCATCGAATTACGCCAATACAGTGAATTTGAAGTGGTTACGGGAAGTGTACGGTAGTGTTTTTGAAGGAAAACCCGTTTATGCGATATTCGAGCGTTTCACGCGCTGAAAAGCACGTTTTTCATAGTCCTCACTGTTTTGATGATAACTCGAGAACGGTCGAATGTTAGCGTTTGCCGTATGTTGCATCGTGTTCAGTGCATCGAATTACCCCAATACAGTGAATTTGAAGTGGTTACGGGAAGTGTACGGTAGTGTTTTTGAAGGAAAACCCGTTTATGCGATATTCGAGCGTTTCACGCGCTGAAAAGCACGTTTTTCATAGTCCTCACTGTTTTGATGATAACTCGAGAACGGTCGAATATTAGCGTCTGCCGTATGTTGCATCGTGTTCAGCGCATCGAATTACCCCAATACAGTGAATTTGAAGTAGTTACGGGAAGTGTACGATAGTGTTTTGGCAAAAACTTGTTTTTTTCGAAAATCGAGCAATTCGGTGATAACTCGAGAACGGTCGAATGTTAGCGTTTGCCGTATGTTGCATCGTGTTCAGCGCATCGAATTACCCCAATACAGTGAATTTGAAGTAGTTACGGGAAGTGTACGATGGTGTTTTGGCAGAAACTTGTTTTTTTCGAAAATCGAGCAATTCGGTGATAACTCGAGAACGGTCGAATGTTAGCGTTTGCCGTATGTTGCATCGTGTTCAGCGCATCGAATTACGCCAATACAGTGAATTTGAAGTGGTTACGGGAAGTGTACGGTAGTGTTTTTGAAGGAAAACCCGTTTATGCGATATTCGAGCGTTTCACGCGCTGAAAAGCACGTTTTTCATAGTCCTCACTGTTTTGATGATAACTCGAGAACGGTCGAATGTTAGCGTTTGCCGTATGTTGCATCGTGTTCAGCGCATCGAATTACGTCAATACAGTGAATTTGAAGTAGTTACGGGAAGTGTACGATAGTGTTTTGGCAGAAACTTGTTTTTTTCAAAAATCGAGCAATTCGGTGATAACTCGAGAACGGTCGAATGTTAGCGTTTGCCGTATGTTGCATCGTGTTCAGCGCATCGAATTACCCCAATACAGTGAATTTGAAGTGGTTACGGGAAGTGTACGGTAGTGTTTTTGAAGGAAAACCCGTTTATGCGATATTCGAGCGTTTCACGCGCTGAAAAGCACGTTTTTCATAGTCCACACTGTTTTGATGATAACTCGAGAACGGTCGAATGTTAGCGTTTGCCGTATGTTGCATCGTGTTCAGCGCATCGAATTACCCCCATACAGTGAATTTGAAGTAGTTACGGGAAGTGTACGATAGTGTTTTGGCAGAAACTTGTTTTTTTCGAAAATCGAGTAATTCGGTGATAACTCGAGAACGGTCGAATGTTAGCGTTCGCCGTATGTCGCATCGTGTTCAGCGCATCGAATTACCCCAATACAGTGAATTTGAAGTGGTTACGGGAAGTGTACGGTAGTGTTTTTGAAGGAAAACCCGTTTATTGCGATTATTCGAGCGTTTCACGCGCTGAAAAGCACGTTTTTTCATAGTCCTCACTGTTTTGATGATAACTCGAGAACGGTCGAATGTTAGCGTTTGCCGTATGTTGCATCGTGTTCAGCGCATCGAATTACGTCAATACAGTGAATTTGAAGTAGTTACGGGAAGTGTACGATAGTGTTTTGGCAGAAACTTGTTTTTTTCAAAAATCGAGCAATTCGGTGATAACTCGAGAACGGTCGAATGTTAGCGTTTGCCGTATGTTGCATCGTGTTCAGCGCATCGAATTACCCCAATACAGTGAATTTGAAGTGGTTACGGGAAGTGTACGGTAGTGTTTTTGAAGGAAAACCCGTTTATGCGATATTCGAGCGTTTCACGCGCTGAAAAGCACGTTTTTCATAGTCCACACTGTTTTGATGATAACTCGAGAACGGTCGAATGTTAGCGTTTGCCGTATGTTGCATCGTGTTCAGCGCATCGAATTACCCCCATACAGTGAATTTGAAGTAGTTACGGGAAGTGTACGATAGTGTTTTGGCAGAAACTTGTTTTTTTCGAAAATCGAGTAATTCGGTGATAACTCGAGAACGGTCGAATGTTAGCGTTCGCCGTATGTCGCATCGTGTTCAGCGCATCGAATTACCCCAATACAGTGAATTTGAAGTAGTTACGGGAAGTGTACGATAGTGTTTTGGCAGAAACTTGTTTTTTTTCGAAAATCGAGCAATTCGGTGATAACTCGAGAACGGTCGAATGTTAGCGTTTGCCGTATGTTGCATCGTGTTCAGTGCATCGAATTACCCCAATACAGTGAATTTGAAGTGGTTACGGGAAGTGTACGGTAGTGTTTTTGAAGGAAAACCCGTTTTATGCGATATTCGAGCGTTTCACGCGCTGAAAAGCACGTTTTTCATAGTCCTCACTGTTTTGATGATAACTCGAGAACGGTCGAATGTTAGCGTTTGCCGTATGTTGCATCGTGTTCAGCGCATCGAATTACGCCAATACAGTGAATTTGAAGTGGTTACGGGAAGTGTACGGTAGTGTTTTTGAAGGAAAACCCGTTTATGCGATATTCGAGCGTTTCACGCGCTGAAAAGCACGTTTTTCATAGTCCTCACTGTTTTGATGATAACTCGAGAACGGTCGAATGTTAGCGTTTGCCGTATGTTGCATCGTGTTCAGCGCATCGAATTACCCCAATACAGTGAATATGAAGTAGTTACGGGAAGTGTACGATAGTGTTTTGGCAGAAACTTGTTTTTTTCGAAAATCGAGCAATTCGGTGATAACTCGAGAACGGTCGAATGTTAGCGTTTGCCGTATGTTGCATCGTGTTCAGTGCATCGAATTACCGCAATACAGTGAATTTGAAGTGGTTACGGGAAGTGTACGGTAGTGTTTTTGAAGGAAAACCCGTTTATGCGATATTCGAGCGTTTCACGCGCTGAAAAGCACGTTTTTCATAGTCCTCACTGTTTTGATGATAACTCGAGAACGGTCGAATGTTAGCGTTCGCCGTATGTCGCATCGTGTTCAGCGCATCGAATTACCGCAATACAGTGAATTTGAAGTAGTTACGGGAAGTGTACGATAGTGTTTTGGCAGAAACTTGTTTTTTTCAAAAATCGAGCAATTCGGTGATAACTCGAGAACGGTCGAATGTTAGCGTTCGCCGTATGTTGCATCGTGTTCAGCGCATCGAATTACGTCAATACAGTGAACTTGAAGTGGTTACGGGAAGTGTACGGTAGTGTTTTTGAAGGAAAACCCGTTTTAATGCGATATTCGAGCGTTTCACGCGCTGAAAAGCACGTTTTTCATAGTCCTCACTGTTTTGATGATAACTCGAGAACGGTCGAATGTTAGCGTTTGCCGTATGTTGCATCGTGTTCAGCGCATCGAATTACGTCAATACAGTGAATTTGAAGTAGTTACGGGAAGTGTACGATAGTGTTTTGGCAGAAACTTGTTTTTTTCAAAATCGAGCAATTCGGTGATAACTCGAGAACGGTCGAATGTTAGCGTTTGCCGTATGTTGCATCGTGTTCAGCGCATCGAATTACCCCAATACAGTGAATTTGAAGTGGTTACGGGAAGTGTACGGTAGTGTTTTTGAAGGAAAACCCGTTTATGCGATATTCGAGCGTTTCACGCGCTGAAAAGCACGTTTTTCATAGTCCTCACTGTTTTGATGATAACTCGAGAACGGTCGAATGTTAGCGTTTGCCGTATGTTGCATCGTGTTCAGCGCATCGAATTACCCCCATACAGTGAATTTGAAGTAGTTACGGGAAGTGTACGATAGTGTTTTGGCAGAAACTTGTTTTTTTCGAAAATCGAGCAATTCGGTGATAACTCGAGAACGGTCGAATGTTAGCGTTCGCCGTATGTCGCATCGTGTTCAGCGCATCGAATTACCCCAATACAGTGAATTTGAAGTAGTTACGGGAAGTGTACGATAGTGTTTTGGCAGAAACTTGTTTTTTTCGAAAATCGAGCAATTCGGTGATAACTCGAGAACGGTCGAATGTTAGCGTTTGCCGTATGTTGCATCGTGTTCAGTGCATCGAATTACCCCAATACAGTGAATTTGAAGTGGTTACGGGAAGTGTACGGTAGTGTTTTTGAAGGAAAACCCGTTTATGCGATATTCGAGCGTTTCACGCGCTGAGAAGCACGTTTTTCATAGTCCTCACTGTTTTGATGATAACTCGAGAACGGTCGAATGTTAGCGTTTGCCGTATGTTGCATCGTGTTCAGCGCATCGAATTACCCCAATACAGTGAATTTGAAGTAGTTACGGGAAGTGTACGATGGTGTTTTGGCAGAAACTTGTTTTTTTTCGAAAATCGAGCAATTCGGTGATAACTCGAGAACGGTCGAATGTTAGCGTTTGCCGTATGTTGCATCGTGTTCAGCGCATCGAATTACGCCAATACAGTGAATTTGAAGTGGTTACGGGAAGTGTACGGTAGTGTTTTGAAGGAAAACCCGTTTATGCGATATTCGAGCGTTTCACGCGCTGAAAAGCACGTTTTTCATAGTCCTCACTGTTTTGATGATAACTCGAGAACGGTCGAATGTTAGCGTTTGCCGTATGTTGCATCGTGTTCAGCGCATCGAATTACCCCAATACAGTGAATTTGAAGTAGTTACGGGAAGTGTACGATAGTGTTTTGGCAGAAACTTGTTTTTTTTCAGAAATCGAGCAATTCGGTGATAACTCGAGAACGGTCGAATGTTAGCGTTTGCCGTATGTTGCATCGTGTTCAGCGCATCGAATTACCCCAATACAGTGAATTTGAAGTAGTTACGGAAGTGTACGATAGTGTTTTGGCAGAAACTTGTTTTTTTCGAAAATCGAGCAATTCGGCGATAACTCGAGAACGGTCGAATGTTAGCGTTCGCCGTATGTCGCATCGTGTTCAGCGCATCGAATTACCCCAATACAGTGAATTTGAAGTAGTTACGGGAAGCGTACGATAGTGTTTTGGCAGAAACTTGTTTTTTTTCGAAAATCGAGCAATTCGGTGATAACTCGAGAACGGTCGAATGTTAGCGTTTGCCGTATGTTGCATCGTGTTCAGTGCATCGAATTACCCCAATACAGTGAATTTGAAGTGGTTACGGGAAGTGTACGGTAGTGTTTTTGAAGGAAAACCCGTTTATGCGATATTCGAGCGTTTCACGCGCTGAAAAGCACGTTTTTCATAGTCCTCACTGTTTTGATGATAACTCGAGAACGGTCGAATGTTAGCGTTTGCCGTATGTTGCATCGTGTTCAGCGCATCGAATTACCCCAATACAGTGAATTTGAAGTAGTTACGGGAAGTGTACGATGGTGTTTTGGCAGAAACTTGTTTTTTTCGAAAATCGAGCAATTCGGTGATAACTCGAGAACGGTCGAATGTTAGCGTTTGCCGTATGTTGCATCGTGTTCAGCGCATCGAATTACGCCAATACAGTGAATTTGAAGTGGTTACGGGAAGTGTACGGTAGTGTTTTTGAAGGAAAACCCGTTTTATGCGATATTCGAGCGTTTCACGCGCTGAAAAGCACGTTTTTCATAGTCCTCACTGTTTTGATGATAACTCGAGAACGGTCGAATGTTAGCGTTTGCCGTATGTTGCATCGTGTTCAGCGCATCGAATTACGTCAATACAGTGAATTTGAAGTAGTTACGGGAAGTGTACGATAGTGTTTTGGCAGAAACTTGTTTTTTTTCAAAATCGAGCAATTCGGTGATAACTCGAGAACGGTCGAATGTTAGCGTTTGCCGTATGTTGCATCGTGTTCAGCGCATCGAATTACCCCAATACAGTGAATTTGAAGTGGTTACGGGAAGTGTACGGTAGTGTTTTTGAAGGAAAACCCGTTATGCGATATTCGAGCGTTTCACGCGCTGAAAAGCACGTTTTTCATAGTCCTCACTGTTTTGATGATAACTCGAGAACGGTCGAATGTTAGCGTTTGCCGTATGTTGCATCGTGTTCAGCGCATCGAATTACCCCCATACAGTGAATTTGAAGTCGTTACGGGAAGTGTACGATAGTGTTTTGGCAGAAACTTGTTTTTTTTTCGAAAATCGAGCAATTCGGTGATAACTCGAGAACGGTCGAATGTTCGCGTTCGCCGTATGTCGCATCGTGTTCAGCGCATCGAATTACCCCAATACAGTGAATTTGAAGTAGTTACGGGAAGTGTACGATAGTGTTTTGGCAGAAACTTGTTTTTTTCGAAAATCGAGCAATTCGGTGATAACTCGAGAACGGTCGAATGTTAGCGTTTGCCGTATGTTGCATCGTGTTCAGTGCATCGAATTACCCCAATACAGTGAATTTGAAGTGGTTACGGGAAGTGTACGGTAGTGTTTTTGAAGGAAAACCCGTTTATGCGATATTCGAGCGTTTCACGCGCTGAGAAGCACGTTTTTCATAGTCCTCACTGTTTTGATGATAACTCGAGAACGGTCGAATGTTAGCGTTTGCCGTATGTTGCATCGTGTTCAGCGCATCGAATTACCCCAATACAGTGAATTTGAAGTAGTTACGGGAAGTGTACGATGGTGTTTTGGCAGAAACTTGTTTTTTCGAAAATCGAGCAATTCGGTGATAACTCGAGAACGGTCGAATGTTAGCGTTTGCCGTATGTTGCATCGTGTTCAGCGCATCGAATTACGCCAATACAGTGAATTTGAAGTGGTTACGGGAAGTGTACGGTAGTGTTTTTGAAGGAAAACCCGTTTATGCGATATTCGAGCGTTTCACGCGCTGAAAAGCACGTTTTTCATAGTCCTCACTGTTTTGATGATAACTCGAGAACGGTCGAATGTTAGCGTTTGCCGTATGTTGCATCGTGTTCAGCGCATCGAATTACCCCAATACAGTGAATTTGAAGTAGTTACGGGAAGTGTACGATAGTGTTTTGGCAGAAACTTGTTTTTTTTCAAAAATCGAGCAATTCGGTGATAACTCGAGAACGGTCGAATGTTAGCGTTTGCCGTATGTTGCATCGTGTTCAGCGCATCGAATTACCCCAATACAGTGAATTTGAAGTAGTTACGGGAAGTGTACGATAGTGTTTTGGCAGAAACTTGTTTTTTTTCGAAAATCGAGCAATTCGGTGATAACTCGAGAACGGTCGAATGTTAGCGTTTGCCGTATGTTGCATCGTGTTCAGCGCATCGAATTACGCCAATACAGTGAATTTGAAGTGGTTACGGGAAGTGTACGGTAGTGTTTTTGAAGGAAAACCCGTTTATGCGATATTCGAGCGTTTCACGCGCTGAAAAGCACGTTTTTCATAGTCCTCACTGTTTTGATGATAACTCGAGAACGGTTCGAATGTTAGCGTTTGCCGTATGTTGCATCGTGTTCAGTGCATCGAATTACCCCAATACAGTGAATTTGAAGTGGTTACGGGAAGTGTACGGTAGTGTTTTTGCAGGAAAACCCGTTTATGCGATATTCGAGCGTTTCACGCGCTGAAAAGCACGTTTTTCATAGTCCTCACTGTTTTGATGATAACTCGAGAACGGTCGAATATTAGCGTCTGCCGTATGTTGCATCGTGTTCAGCGCATCGAATTACCCCAATACAGTGAATTTGAAGTAGTTACGGGAAGTGTACGATAGTGTTTTGGCAAAAACTTGTTTTTTTCGAAAATCGAGCAATTCGGTGATAACTCGAGAACGGTCGAATGTTAGCGTTTGCCGTATGTTGCATCGTGTTCAGCGCATCGAATTACCCCAATACAGTGAATTTGAAGTAGTTACGGGAAGTGTACGATGGTGTTTTGGCAGAAACTTGTTTTTTTCGAAAATCGAGCAATTCGGTGATAACTCGAGAACGGTCGAATGTTAGCGTTTGCCGTATGTTGCATCGTGTTTCAGCGCATCGAATTACGCCAATACAGTGAATTTGAAGTGGTTACGGGAAGTGTACGGTAGTGTTTTTGAAGGAAAACCCGTTTATTGCGATATTCGAGCGTTTCACGCGCTGAAAGCACGTTTTTCATAGTCCTCACTGTTTTGATGATAACTCGAGAACGGTCGAATGTTAGCGTTTGCCGTATGTTGCATCGTGTTCAGCGCATCGAATTACGTCAATACAGTGAATTTGAAGTAGTTACGGGAAGTGTACGATAGTGTTTTGGCAGAAACTTGTTTTTTTCAAAAATCGAGCAATTCGGTGATAACTCGAGAACGGTCGAATGTTAGCGTTTGCCGTATGTTGCATCGTGTTCAGCGCATCGAATTACCCCAATACAGTGAATTTGAAGTGGTTACGGGAAGTGTACGGTAGTGTTTTGAAGGAAAACCCGTTTATTGCGATATTCGAGCGTTTCACGCGCTGAAAAGCACGTTTTTCATAGTCCACACTGTTTTGATGATAACTCGAGAACGGTCGAATGTTAGCGTTTGCCGTATGTTGCATCGTGTTCAGCGCATCGAATTACCCCCATACAGTGAATTTGAAGTAGTTACGGGAAGTGTACGATAGTGTTTTGGGCAGAAACTTGTTTTTTTCGAAAATCGAGTAATTCGGTTGATAACTCGAGAACGGTCGAATGTTAGCGTTCGCCGTATGTCGCATCGTGTTCAGCGCATCGAATTACCCCAATACAGTGAATTTGAAGTAGTTACGGGAAGTGTACGATAGTGTTTTGGCAGAAACTTGTTTTTTTTTCGAAAATCGAGCAATTCGGTGATAACTCGAGAACGGTCGAATGTTAGCGTTTGCCGTATGTTGCATCGTGTTCAGTGCATCGAATTACCCCAATACAGTGAATTTGAAGTGGTTACGGGAAGTGTACGGTAGTGTTTTTGAAGGAAAACCCGTTTATGCGATATTCGAGCGTTTCACGCGCTGAAAAGCACGTTTTTCATAGTCCTCACTGTTTTGATGATAACTCGAGAACGGTCGAATGTTAGCGTTTGCCGTATGTTGCATCGTGTTCAGCGCATCGAATTACGCCAATACAGTGAATTTGAAGTGGTTACGGGAAGTGTACGGTAGTGTTTTTGAAGGAAACCCGTTTATGCGATATTCGAGCGTTTCACGCGCTGAAAAGCACGTTTTTCATAGTCCTCACTGTTTTGATGATAACTCGAGAACGGTCGAATGTTAGCGTTTGCCGTATGTTGCATCGTGTTCAGCGCATCGAATTACCCAATACAGTGAATATGAAGTAGTTACGGGAAGTGTACGATAGTGTTTTGGCAGAAACTTGTTTTTTTCGAAAATCGAGCAATTCGGTGATAACTCGAGAACGGTCGAATGTTAGCGTTTGCCGTATGTTGCATCGTGTTCAGTGCATCGAATTACCGCAATACAGTGAATTTGAAGTGGTTACGGGAAGTGTACGGTAGTGTTTTTGAAGGAAAACCCGTTTATGCGATATTCGAGCGTTTCACGCGCTGAAAAGCACGTTTTTCATAGTCCTCACTGTTTTGATGATAACTCCGAGAACGGTCGAATGTTAGCGTTCGCCGTATGTCGCATCGTGTTCAGCGCATCGAATTACCCCAATACAGTGAATTTGAAGTAGTTACGGGAAGTGTTACGATAGTGTTTTGGCAAAAACTTGTTTTTTTCGAAAATCGAGCAATTCGGTGATAACTCGAGAACGGTCGAATGTTAGCGTTTGCCGTATGTTGCATCGTGTTCAGTGCATCGAATTACCCCAATACAGTGAATTTGAAGTGGTTACGGGAAGTGTACGGTAGTGTTTTGAAGGAAAACCGTTTATGCGATATTCGAGCGTTTCACGCGCTGAAAAGCACGTTTTTCATAGTCCTCACTATTTTGATGATAACTCGAGAACGGTCGAATGTTAGCGTTTGCCCGTATGTTGCATCGTGTTCAGCGCATCGAATTACCGCAATACAGTGAATTTGAAGTAGTTACGGGAAGTGTACGATAGTGTTTTGGCAGAAACTTGTTTTTTTCAAAAATCGAGCAATTCGGTGATAACTCGAGAACGGTCGAATGTTAGCGTTCGCCGTATGTTGCATCGTGTTCAGCGCATCGAATTACGTCAATACAGTGAACTTGAAGTGGTTACGGGAAGTGTACGGTAGTGTTTTTGAAGGAAAACCCGTTTATGCGATATTCGAGCGTTTCACGCGCTGAAAAGCACGTTTTTCATAGTCCTCACTGTTTGATGATAACTCGAGAACGGTCGAATGTTAGCGTTTGCCGTATGTTGCATCGTGTTCAGCGCATCGAATTACGTCAATACAGTGAATTTGAAGTAGTTACGGAAGTGTACGATAGTGTTTTGGCAGAAACTTGTTTTTTTCAAAATCGAGCAATTCGGTGATAACTCGAGAACGGTCGAATGTTAGCGTTTGCCGTATGTTGCATCGTGTTCAGCGCATCGAATTACCCCAATACAGTGAATTTGAAGTGGTTACGGAAGTGTACGGTAGTGTTTTTGAAGGAAAACCCGTTTATGCGATATTCGAGCGTTTCACGCGCTGAAAAGCACGTTTTTCATAGTCCTCACTGTTTTGATGATAACTCGAGAACGGTCGAATGTTAGCGTTTGCCGTATGTTGCATCGTGTTCAGCGCATCGAATTACCCCAATACAGTGAATTTGAAGTAGTTACGGGAAGTGTACGATAGTGTTTTGCAGAAAACTTGTTTTTTTCGAAAATCGAGCAATTCGGTGATAACTCGAGAACGGTCGAATGTTAGCGTTCGCCGTATGTCGCATCGTGTTCAGCGCATCGAATTACCCCAATACAGTGAATTTGAAGTAGTTACGGGAAGTGTACGATAGTGTTTTGGCAGAAACTTGTTTTTTTTCGAAAATCGAGCAATTCGGTGATAACTCGAGAACGGTCGAATGTTAGCGTTTGCCGTATGTTGCATCGTGTTCAGTGCATCGAATTAACCCCAATACAGTGAATTTGAAGTGGTTACGGGAAGTGTACGGTAGTGTTTTTGAAGGAAAACCCGTTTATGCGATATTCGAGCGTTTCACGCGCTGAGAAGCACGTTTTCATAGTCCTCACTGTTTTGATGATAACTCGAGAACCGGTCCGAATGTTTAGCGTTTGCCGTATGTTGCATCGTGTTCAGCGCATCGAATTACCCCAATACAGTGAATTTGAAGTAGTTACGGGAAGTGTACGATGGTGTTTTGCAGAAAACTTGTTTTTTTCGAAAATCGAGCAATTCGGTGATAACTCGAGAACGGTCGAATGTTAGCGTTTGCCGTATGTTGCATCGTGTTCAGCGCATCGAATTACGCCAATACAGTGAATTGGAAGTGGTTAACGGGAAGTGTACGGTAGTGTTTTTGAAGGAAAACCCGTTTAGCGATATTCGAGCGTTTCACGCGCTGAAAAGCACGTTTTTCATAGTCCTCACTGTTTTGATGATAACTCGAGAACGGTCGAATGTTAGCGTTTGCCGTATGTTGCATCGTGTTCAGCGCATCGAATTACCCCAATACAGTGAATTTGAAGTAGTTACGGGAAGTGTACGATAGTGTTTTGGCAGAAACTTGTTTTTTTCAAAATCGAGCAATTCGGTGATAACTCGAGAACGGTCGAATGTTAGCGTTTGCCGTATGTTGCATCGTGTTCAGCGCATCGAATTACCCCAATACAGTGAATTTGAAGTAGTTACGGGAAGTGTACGATAGTGTTTTGGCAGAAACTTGTTTTTTTTCGAAAATCGAGCAATTCGGTGATAACTCGAGAACGGTCGAATGTTAGCGTTTGCCGTATGTTGCATCGTGTTCAGCGCATCGAATTACGCCAATACAGTGAATTTGAAGTGGTTACGGGAAGTGTACGGTAGTGTTTTTGAAGGAAACCCGTTTATTGCGATATTCGAGCGTTTCACGCGCTGAAAAGCACGTTTTTTTCATAGTCCTCACTGTTTTGATGATAACTCGAGAACGTCGAATGTTAGCGTTTGCCGTATGTTGCATCGTGTTCAGTGCATCGAATTACCCCAATACAGTGAATTTGAAGTGGTTACGGGAAGTTGTACGGTAGTGTTTTTGCAGGAAAACCCGTTTATGCGATATTCGAGCGTTTCACCGCGCTGAAAAGCACGTTTTTCATAGTCCTCACTGTTTTGATGATAACTCGAGAACGGTCGAATATTAGCGTCTGCCGTATGTTGCATCGTGTTCAGCGCATCGAATTACCCCAATACAGTGAATTTGAAGTAGTTACGGGAAGTGTACGATAGTGTTTTGGCAAAAACTGTTTTTTTCGAAAATCGAGCAATTCGGTGATAACTCGAGAACGGTCGAATGTTAGCGTTTGCCGTATGTTGCATCGTGTTCAGCGCATCGAATTACCCCAATACAGTGAATTTGAAGTAGTACGGGAAGTGTACGATGGTGTTTTGGCAGAAACTTGTTTTTTCGAAATCGAGCAATTCGGTGATAACTCGAGAACCGGTCGAATGTTAGCGTTTGCGTATGTTGCATCGTGTTCAGCGCATCGAATTACGCCAATACAGTGAATTTGAAGTGGTTACGGGAAGTGTACGGTAGTGTTTTGAAGGAAAAACCCGTTTATGCGATATTCGAGCGTTTCACGCGCTGAAAAGCACGTTTTTCATAGTCCTCACTGTTTTGATGATAACTCGAGAACGGTCGAATGTTAGCGTTTGCGTATGTTGCATCGTGTTGCAGCGCATCGAATTACGTCAATACAGTGAATTTGAAGTAGGTTACGGGAAGTGTTACGATAGTGTTTTGGCAGAAACTGTTTTTTTTCAAAATCGAGCAATTCGGTGATAATTCTCGAGAACGGTCGAATGTTAGCGTTTGCCGTATGTTGGCATCGTGTTCAGCGCATCGAATTACCCCAATACAGTGAATTTGAAGTGGTTACGGGAAGTGTACGGTAGTGTTTTGAAGGAACACCCGTTTATGCGATATTCGAGCGTTTCACGCGCTGAAAGCACGTTTTTCATAGTCCACACTGTTTTGATGATAAGTCGAGAACGGTCGAATGTTAGCGTTTGCCGTATGTTGCATCGTGTTCAGCGCATCGAATTACCCCAATACAGTGAATTTGAAGTAGTTACGGGAAGTGTACGATAGTGTTTTGGCAGAAACTTGTTTTTTCGAAAATCGAGTAATTCGGTGATAACTCGAGAACGGTCGAATGTTAGCGTTCGCCGTATGTGCATCGTGTTCAGCGCATCGAATTACCCAATACAGTGAATTTGAAGTAGTTACGGGAAGTGTACGATAGTGTTTTGGCAGAAACTTGTTTTTTTCGAAAATCGAGCAATTCGGTGATAACTCGAGAACGGTCGAATGTTAGCGTTTGCCGTATGTTGCATCGTGTTCAGCGCATCGAATTACCCCAATACAGTGAATTTGAAGTGGTTACGGGAAGTGTACGGTAGTGTTTTGAAGGAAAACGTTTATGCGATATTCGAGCGTTTCACGCGCTGAAAAGCACGTTTTCATAGTCCTCACTGTTTGATGATAACTCGAGAACGGTCGAATGTTAGCGTTTGCCGTATGTTGCATCGTGTTCAGCGCATCGAATTACCCCAATACAGTGAATTTGAAGTAGTTACGGGAAGTGTACGATGGTGTTTTGGCAGAAACGTTTTTTCGAAAATCGAGCAATTCGGTGATAACTCGAGAACGGTCGAATGTTAGCGTTTGCCGTATGTTGCATCGTGTTCAGCGCATCGAATTACCCAATACAGTGAATTTGAAGTGGTTACGGGAAGTGTACGGTAGTGTTTTTGAAGGAAAACCCGTTTATGCGATATTCGAGCGTTTCACGCGCTGAAAAGCACGTTTTCATAGTCCTCAGTTTGATGATAACTCGAGAACGGTCGAATGTTAGCGTTTGCCGTATGTTGCATCGTGTTCAGCGCATCGAATTACCCCAATACAGTGAATTTGAAGTAGTTACGGGAAGTGTACGATAGTGTTTTGGCAGAAACTTGTTTTTTCAAAAATCGAGCAATTCGGTGATAACTCGAGAACGGTCGAATGTTAGCGTTTGCCGTATGTTGCATCGTGTTCAGCGCATCGAATTACCCCAATACAGTGAATTTGAAGTAGTTACGGGAAGTGTACGATAGTGTTTTGGCAGAAACTTGTTTTTTCAAAAATCGAGCAATTCGGTGATAACTCGAGAACGGTCGAATGTTAGCGTTTGCCGTATGTTGCATCGTGTTCAGCGCATCGAATTACCCCAATACAGTGAATTTGAAGTAGTTACGGGAAGTGTACGATAGTGTTTTGGCAGAAACTTGTTTTTTTCGAAAATCGAGCAATTCGGTGATAACTCGAGAACGGTCGAATGTTAGCGTTTGCCGTATGTTGCATCGTGTTCAGCGCATCGAATTACCCAATACAGTGAATTTGAAGTGGTTACGGGAAGTGTACGGTAGTGTTTTGAAGGAAAACCCGTTTATGCGATATTCGAGCGTTTCACGCGCTGAAAAGCACGTTTTTCATAGTCCTCACTGTTTTGATGATAACTCGAGAACGGTCGAATGTTAGCGTTTGCCGTATGTTGCATCGTGTTCAGCGCATCGAATTACCCCAATACAGTGAATTTGAAGTGGTTACGGGAAGTGTACGGTAGTGTTTTTGCAGGAAAACCCGTTTATGCGATATTCGAGCGTTTTTCTGAAAAGCACGTTTTTCATAGTCCTCACTGTTTGATGATAACTCGAGAACGGTCGAATGTTAGCGTTTGCCGTATGTTGCATCGTGTTCAGCGCATCGAATTACCCCAATACAGTGAATTTGAAGTAGTTACGGGAAGTGTACGATAGTGTTTGGCAAAAACTTGTTTTTTTCGAAAATCGAGCAATTCGGTGATAACTCGAGAACGGTCGAATGTTAGCGTTTGCCGTATGTTGCATCGTGTTCAGTGCATCGAATTACCCAATACAGTGAATTTGAAGTGGTTACGGGAAGTGTACGTAGTGTTTTGAAGGAAAACCCGTTTATGCGTATTCGAGCGTTTCACGTGCTGAAAGCACGTTTTCATAGTCCTCACTATTTTGATGATAACTCGAGAACGGTCGAATGTTAGCGTTTGCCGTATGTTGCATCGTGTTCAGCGCATCGAATTACCCAATACAGTGAATTTGAAGTAGTTACGGGAAGTGTACGATAGTGTTTTGGCAGAAACTTGTTTTTTTCAAAAATCGAGCAATTCGGTGATAACTCGAGAACGGTCGAATGTTAGCGTTTGCCGTATGTTGCATCGTGTTCAGCGCATCGAATTACCCAATACAGTGAATTTGAAGTAGTTACGGGAAGTGTACGTAGTGTTTTGGCAGAAACTTGTTTTTTCGAAAATCGAGCAATTCGGTGATAACTCGAGAACGGTCGAATGTTAGCGTTTGCCGTATGTTGCATCGTGTTCAGCGCATCGAATTACCCAATACAGTGAATTTGAAGTAGTTACGGGAAGTGTACGATAGTGTTTTGGCAGAAACTTGTTTTTTTCGAAAATCGAGCAATTCGGTGATAACTCGAGAACGGTCGAATGTTAGCGTTTGCCGTATGTTGCATCGTGTTCAGCGCATCGAATTACCCCAATACAGTGAACTTGAAGTGGTTACGGGAAGTGTACGGTAGTGTTTTGAAGGAAAACCCGTTTATGCGATATTCGAGCGTTTCACGCGCTGAAAAGCACGTTTTCATAGTCCTCACTGTTTTGATGATAACTCGAGAACGGTCGAATGTTAGCGTTTGCCGTATGTTGCATCGTGTTCAGCGCATCGAATTACCCCAATACAGTGAATTTGAAGTAGTTACGGGAAGTGTACGATAGTGTTTTGCAGAAACTTGTTTTTTTCAAAAATCGAGCAATTCGGTGATAACTCGAGAACGGTCGAATGTTAGCGTTTGCCGTATGTTGCATCGTGTTCAGCGCATCGAATTACCCAATACAGTGAATTTGAAGTAGTAGTTACGGGAAGTGTACGATAGTGTTTTGGCAGAAACTTGTTTTTTTCGAAAATCGAGCAATTCGGTGATAACTCGAGAACGGTCGAATGTTAGCGTTCGCCGTATGTTGCATCGTGTTCAGCGCATCGAATTACCCCAATACAGTGAATTGAAGTAGTTACGGGAAGTGTACGATAGTGTTTTGGCAGAAACTTGTTTTTTTCGAAAATCGAGCAATTCGGTGATAACTCGAGAACGGTCGAATGTTAGCGTTTGCCGTATGTTGCATCGTGTTCAGCGCATCGAATTACCCCAATACAGTGAACTTGAAGTAGTTACGGGAAGTGTACGATAGTGTTTTGGCAGAAACTTGTTTTTTCGAAAAGCGAGCAATTCGGTGATAACTCGAGAACGGTCGAATGTTAGCGTTTGCCGTATGTTGCATCGTGTTCAGCGCATCGAATTACCCCAATACAGTGAACTTGAAGTGGTTACGGGAAGTGTACGTAGTGTTTTGAAGGAAAACCCGTTTATGCGATATTCGAGCGTTTCACGCGCTGAAAAGCACGTTTTTCATAGTCCTCACTGTTTTGATGATAACTCGAGAACGGTCGAATGTTAGCGTTTGCCGTATGTTGCATCGTGTTCAGCGCATCGAATTACCCCAATACAGTGAATTTGAAGTAGTTACGGGAAGTGTACGATAGTGTTTTGGCAGAAACTTGTTTTTTTCAAAATCGAGCAATCGGTGATAACTCGAGAACGGTCGAATGTTAGCGTTTGCCGTATGTTGCATCGTGTTCAGCGCATCGAATTACCCCAATACAGTGAATTTGAAGTAGTTACGGGAAGTGTACGATAGTGTTTTGCAGAAACTTGTTTTTTTTCGAAAATCGAGCAATTCGGTGATAACTCGAGAACGGTCGAATGTTAGCGTTGCCGTATGTTGCATCGTGTTCAGCGCATCGAATTACCCCAATACAGTGAATTTGAAGTAGTTACGGGAAGTGTACGATAGTGTTTTGGCAGAAACTTGTTTTTTTCGAAAATCGAGCAATTCGGTGATAACTCGAGAACGGTCGAATGTTAGCGTTTGCCGTATGTTGCATCGTGTTCAGCGCATCGAATTACCCCAATACAGTGAACTTGAAGTAGTTACGGGAAGTGTACGATAGTGTTTTGCAGAAACTTGTTTTTTTCGAAAATCGAGCAATTCGGTGATAACTCGAGAACGGTCGAATGTTAGCGTTTGCCGTATGTTGCATCGTGTTCAGCGCATCGAATTACCCCAATACAGTGAATTTGAAGTGGTTACGGGAAGTGTACGGTAGTGTTTTTGAAGGAAAACCCGTTTATGCGATATTCGAGCGTTTCACGCGCTGAAAAGCACGTTTTCATAGTCCTCACTGTTTTGATGATAACTCGAGAACGGTCGAATGTTAGCGTTTGCCGTATGTTGCATCGTGTTCAGCGCATCGAATTACAATACAGTGAATTTGAAGTAGTTACGGGAAGTGTACGATAGTGTTTTGGCAGAAATTTTTTTCAAAAATCGAGCAATTCGGTGATAACTCGAGAACGGTCGAATGTTAGCGTTTGCCGTATGTTGCATCGTGTTCAGCGCATCGAATTACCCCAATACAGTGAATTTGAAGTGGTTACGGGAAGTGTACGATAGTGTTTTGAAGGAAAACGTTTATGCGATATTCGAGCGTTTCACGCGCTGAAAGCACGTTTTCATAGTCCTCACTGTTTGATGAACTCGAGAACGGTCGAATGTTAGCGTTTGCCGTATGTTGCATCGTGTTCAGCACATCGAATTACCCCAATACAGTGAATTTGAAGTAGTTACGGGAAGTGTACGATAGTGTTTTGGCAGAAAACTTTTTTTTTCGAAAATCGAGCAATTCGGTGATAACTCGAGAACGGTCGAATGTTAGCGTTTGCCGTATGTTGCATCGTGTTCAGCGCATCGAATTACCCAATACAGTGAATTTGAAGTGGTTACGGGAAGTGTACGGTAGTGTTTTTGAAGGAAAACCCGTTTATGCGATATTCGAGCGTTTCACGCGCTGAAAAGCACGTTTTTCATAGTCCTCACTGTTTGATGATAACTCGAGAACGGTCGAATGTTAGCGTTTGCCGTATGTTGCATCGTGTTCAGCGCATCGAATTACCCCAATACAGTGAATTGAAGTAGTTACGGGAAGTGTACGATAGTGTTTTGCAGGAGAAACTTGTTTTTTTCGAAAATCGAGCAATTCGGTGATAACTCGAGAACGGTCGAATGTTAGCGTTTGCCGTATGTTGCATCGTGTTCAGCGCATCGAATTACCCAATACAGTGAATTTGAAGTGGTTACGGGAAGTGTACGTAGTGTTTTTGAAGGAAAACCCGTTTATGCGATATTCGAGCGTTTCACGCGCTGAAAAGCACGTTTTTCATAGTCCTCACTGTTTGATGATAACTCGAGAACGGTCGAATGTTAGCGTTGCCGTATGTTGCATCGTGTTCAGCGCATCGAATTACCCCAATACAGTGAATTTGAAGTAGTTACGGGAAGTGTACGATAGTGTTTTGGCAAAAACTTGTTTTTTTCGAAATCGAGCAATTCGGTGATAACTCGAGAACGGTCGAATGTTAGCGTTTGCCGTATGTTGCATCGTGTTCAGTGCATCGAATTACCCCAATACAGTGAATTTGAAGGTTACGGGAAGTGTACGGTAGTGTTTTGAAGGAAAACCCGTTTATGCGATATTCGAGCGTTTCACGCGCTGAAAAGCACGTTTTTCATAGTCCTCAATTGATGATAACTCGAGAACGGTCGAATGTTAGCGTTTGCCGTATGTTGCATCGTGTTCAGTGCATCGAATTACCCCAATACAGTGAATTTGAAGTGGTTACGGGAAGTGTACGGTAGTTTTTGAAGGAAAACCCGTTTATGCGATATTCGAGCGTTTCACGCGCTGAAAAGCACGTTTTTCATAGTCCTCACTGTTTTGATGATAACTCGAGAACGGTCGAATGTTAGCGTTTGCCGTATGTTGCATCGTGTTCAGCGCATCGAATTACCCCAATACAGTGAATTTGAAGTAGTTACGGGAAGTGTACGATAGTGTTTTGGCAGAAACTTGTTTTTTTCGAAAATCGAGCAATTCGGTGATAACTCGAGAACGGTCGAATGTTAGCGTTTGCCGTATGTTGCATCGTGTTCAGCGCATCGAATTACGCCAATACAGTGAATTTGAAGTGGTTACGGGAAGTGTACGGTAGTGTTTTGAAGGAAAACCCGTTTATGCGATATTCGAGCGTTTCACGCGCTGAAAAGCACGTTTTCATAGTCCTCACGTTTTGATGATAACTCGAGAACGGTCGAATGTTAGCGTTTGCCGTATGTTGCATCGTGTTCAGCGCATCGAATTACCCCAATACAGTGAATTTGAAGTGGTTACGGGAAGTGTACGGTAGTGTTTTGAAGGAAAACCCGTTTATGCGATATTCGAGCGTTTCACGCGCTGAAAAGCACGTTTTTCATAGTCCTCACTGTTTTGATGATAACTCGAGAACGGTCGAATGTTAGCGTTTGCCGTATGTTGCATCGTGTTCAGCGCATCGAATTACCCCAATACAGTGAATTTGAAGTAGTTACGGGAAGTGTACGATAGTGTTTTGGCAGAAACTTGTTTTTTTCGAAAATCGAGCAATTCGGTGATAACTCGAGAACGGTCGAATGTTAGCGTTGCCGTATGTGCATCGTGTTCAGCGCATCGAATTACCCAATACAGTGAATTTGAAGTAGTTACGGGAAGTGTACGATAGTGTTTTGGCAAAAACTTGTTTTTTCGAAAATCGAGCAATTCGGTGATAACTCGAGAACGGTCGAATGTTAGCGTTTGCCGTATGTTGCATCGTGTTCAGCGCATCGAATTACCCCAATACAGTGAATTTGAAGTAGTTACGGGAAGTGTACGTAGTGTTTTGAAGGAAAACTTGATTTTTTCGAAAAGCAGTCATAGTTCGTTTTGATGATAACTCGAGAACGGTCGAAATGTTAGCGTTTGCCGTATGTTGCATCGTGTTCAGCGCATCGAATTACCCCAATACAGTGAATTTGAAGTAGTTACGGGAAGTGTACGATAGTGTTTTGGCAAAAACTTGTTTTTTTCGAAAATCGAGCAATTCGGTGATAACTCGAGAACGGTCGAATGTTAGCGTTTGCCGTATGTTGCATCGTGTTCAGCGCATCGAATTACCCCAATACAGTGAATTTGAAGTGGTTACGGGAAGTGTACGTAGTGTTTTGAAGAAAACTATGCGTTTTCGAGCGTTTCTGAAAGCACGTCAAGTTCTTTGATGATAACTCGAGAACGGTCGAATGTTAGCGTTTGCCGTATGTTGCATCGTGTTCAGCGCATCGAATTACCCCAATACAGTGAATTTGAAGTAGTTACGGGAAGTGTACGATAGTGTTTTGGCAGAAACTTGTTTTTTCAAAAATCGAGCAATTCGGTGATAACTCGAGAACGGTCGAATGTTAGCGTTTGCCGTATGTTGCATCGTGTTCAGCGCATCGAATTACCCCAATACAGTGAATTTGAAGTAGTTACGGGAAGTGTACGATAGTGTTTTGGCAAAACTTGTTTTTTTCGAAAATCGAGCAATTCGGTGATAACTCGAGAACGGTCGAATGTTAGCGTTTGCCGTATGTGCATCGTGTTCAGCGCATCGAATTACCCCAATACAGTGAATTTGAAGTAGTTACGGGAAGTGTACGATAGTGTTTTGGCAGAAACTTGTTTTTTTCGAAAATCGAGCAATTCGGTGATAACTCGAGAACGGTCGAATGTTAGCGTTTGCCGTATGTTGCATCGTGTTCAGCGCATCGAATTACCCCAATACAGTGAATTTGAAGTGGTTACGGGAAGTGTACGTAGTGTTTTGAAGGAAAACGTTTATGCGATATTCGAGCGTTTCACGCGCGAAAAGCACGTTTTTCATAGTCCTCACTGTTTGATGATAACTCGAGAACGGTCGAATGTTAGCGTTTGCCGTATGTTGCATCGTGTTCAGCGCATCGAATTACCCCAATACAGTGAATTTGAAGTAGTTACGGGAAGTGTACGATAGTGTTTTGGCAGAAACTTGTTTTTTTCGAAAATCGAGCAATTCGGTGATAACTCGAGAACGGTCGAATGTTAGCGTTTGCCGTATGTTGCATCGTGTTCAGCGCATCGAATTACCCAATACAGTGAATTTGAAGTGGTTACGGGAAGTGTACGGTAGTGTTTTGAAGGAAAACCCGTTTATGCGATATTCGAGCGTTTCACGCGCTGAAAAGCACGTTTTTCATAGTCCTCACTGTTTTGATGATAACTCGAGAACGGTCGAATGTTAGCGTTTGCCGTATGTTGCATCGTGTTCAGCGCATCGAATTACCCCAATACAGTGAATTTGAAGTAGTTACGGGAAGTGTACGATAGTGTTTTGGCAGAAACTTGTTTTTTTCGAAAATCGAGCAATTCGGTGATAACTCGAGAACGGTCGAATGTTAGCGTTTGCCGTATGTTGCATCGTGTTCAGCGCATCGAATTACCCCAATACAGTGAATTTGAAGTGGTTACGGGAAGTGTACGGTAGTGTTTTGAAGGAAAACCCGTTTATGCGATATTCGAGCGTTTCACGCGCTGAAAAGCACGTTTCATAGTCCTCACTGTTTGATGATAACTCGAGAACGGTCGAATGTTAGCGTTTGCCGTATGTTGCATCGTGTTCAGCGCATCGAATTACCCCAATACAGTGAATTTGAAGTAGTTACGGGAAGTGTACGATAGTGTTTTGGCAGAAACTTGTTTTTTTCAAAATCGAGCAATTCGGTGATAACTCGAGAACGGTCGAATGTTAGCGTTTGCCGTATGTTGCATCGTGTTCAGCGCATCGAATTACCCAATACAGTGAATTTGAAGTGGTTACGGGAAGTGTACGTAGTGTTTTGAAGGAAAACGTTTTGCGATATTTTTCACGCGCGAAAAGCGCATAGTCCTCACTGATGATACTCGAGAACGGTCGAATGTTAGCGTTTGCCGTATGTTGCATCGTGTTCAGCGCATCGAATTACCCCAATACAGTGAATTTGAAGGTTACGGGAAGTGTACGATAGTGTTTTGGCAGAAACTTGTTTTTTTCGAAAATCGAGCAATTCGGTGATAACTCGAGAACGGTCGAATGTTAGCGTTTGCCGTATGTGCATCGTGTTCAGCGCATCGAATTACCCAATACAGTGAATTTGAAGTAGTTACGGGAAGTGTACGATAGTGTTTTGGCAGAAACTTGTTTTTTTCGAAAATCGAGCAATTCGGTGATAACTCGAGAACGGTCGAATGTTAGCGTTTGCCGTATGTTGCATCGTGTTCAGCGCATCGAATTACCCCAATACAGTGAATTTGAAGTGGTTACGGGAAGTGTACGGTAGTTTTTGAAGGAAAACCCGTTTATGCGATATTCGAGCGTTTCACGCGCTGAAAAGCACGTTTTTCATAGTCCTCACTGTTTTGATGAACTCGAGAACGGTCGAATGTTAGCGTTTGCCGTATGTTGCATCGTGTTCAGCGCATCGAATTACCCCAATACAGTGAATTTGAAGTAGTTACGGGAAGTGTACGATAGTGTTTTGGCAGAAACTTGTTTTTTTCAAAAATCGAGCAATTCGGTGATAACTCGAGAACGGTCGAATGTTAGCGTTTGCCGTATGTTGCATCGTGTTCAGCGCATCGAATTACCCCAATACAGTGAATTTGAAGTAGTTACGGGAAGTGTACGATAGTGTTTTGGCAGAAACTTTTTTTTTCGAAAATCGAGCAATTCGGTGATAACTCGAGAACGGTCGAATGTTAGCGTTTGCCGTATGTTGCATCGTGTTCAGCGCATCGAATTACCCCAATACAGTGAATTTGAAGTGGTTACGGGAAGTGTACGTAGTGTTTTGCAGAAACTTGATTTTTTCGAAAAGAGCAAGTTCACTGTGAATAACTCGAGAACGGTCGAATGTTAGCGTTTGCCGTATGTTGCATCGTGTTCAGCGCATCGAATTACCCAATACAGTGAATTTGAAGTGGTTACGGGAAGTGTACGGTAGTGTTTTGCAGGAAAACCCGTTTATGCGATATTCGAGCGTTTCACGCGCTGAAAAGCACGTTTTTCATAGTCCTCACTGTTTTGATGATAACTCGAGAACGGTCGAATATTAGCGTTTGCCGTATGTTGCATCGTGTTCAGCGCATCGAATTACCCCAATACAGTGAATTTGAAGTAGTTACGGGAAGTGTACGATAGTGTTTTGGCAAAAACTTGTTTTTTTTCGAAAATCGAGCAATTCGGTGATAACTCGAGAACGGTCGAATGTTAGCGTTTGCCGTATGTTGCATCGTGTTCAGCGCATCGAATTACCCCAATACAGTGAATTTGAAGTAGTTACGGGAAGTGTACGATAGTGTTTTGGCAGAAACTTGTTTTTTCGAAAATCGAGCAATTCGGTGATAACTCGAGAACGGTCGAATGTTAGCGTTTGCCGTATGTTGCATCGTGTTCAGCGCATCGAATTACCCCAATACAGTGAATTTGAAGTGGTTACGGGAAGTGTACGTAGTGTTTTGAAGGAAAACCGTTTATGCGATATTCGAGCGTTTCACGCGCTGAAAAGCACGTTTTTCATAGTCCTCACTGTTTGATGATACTCGAGAACGGTCGAATGTTAGCGTTTGCCGTATGTTGCATCGTGTTCAGCGCATCGAATTACCCCAATACAGTGAATTTGAAGTAGTTACGGGAAGTGTACGATAGTGTTTTGGCAGAAACTTGTTTTTTTCAAAAATCGAGCAATTCGGTGATAACTCGAGAACGGTCGAATGTTAGCGTTTGCCGTATGTTGCATCGTGTTCAGCGCATCGAATTACCCCAATACAGTGAATTTGAAGTGGTTACGGGAAGTGTACGGTAGTGTTTTTGAAGGAAAACCCGTTTATGCGATATTCGAGCGTTTCACGCGCTGAAAAGCACGTTTTTCATAGTCCACACTGTTTTGATGATAACTCGAGAACGGTCGAATGTTAGCGTTTGCCGTATGTTGCATCGTGTTCAGCGCATCGAATTACCCCAATACAGTGAATTTGAAGTAGTTACGGGAAGTGTACGATAGTGTTTTGGCAGAAACTTGTTTTTTTCGAAAATCGAGCAATTCGGTGATAACTCGAGAACGGTCGAATGTTAGCGTTGCCGTATGTGCATCGTGTTCAGCGCATCGAATTACCCCAATACAGTGAATTTGAAGTAGTTACGGGAAGTGTACGATAGTGTTTTGGCAGAAACTTGTTTTTTTCGAAAATCGAGCAATTCGGTGATAACTCGAGAACGGTCGAATGTTAGCGTTTGCCGTATGTTGCATCGTGTTCAGCGCATCGAATTACCCCAATACAGTGAATTTGAAGTAGTTACGGGAAGTGTACGATAGTGTTTTGAAGGAAAACGTTTTGATTTTTTCATCTGAAAAGCAGCATATTCGGTGATAACTCGAGAACGGTCGAATGTTAGCGTTTGCCGTATGTTGCATCGTGTTCAGCGCATCGAATTACCCCAATACAGTGAATTTGAAGTGGTTACGGGAAGTGTACGTAGTGTTTTGAAGGAAAACGTTTTGATTTTTTCACGCGCGAAAAGCACGCATAGTCCTCACGTTTGATGATAACTCGAGAACGGTCGAATGTTAGCGTTTGCCGTATGTTGCATCGTGTTCAGCGCATCGAATTACCCCAATACAGTGAATTGAAGTAGTTACGGGAAGTGTACGATAGTGTTTTGCAGAAACTTGTTTTTTTCGAAAATCGAGCAATTCGGTGATAACTCGAGAACGGTCGAATGTTAGCGTTTGCCGTATGTTGCATCGTGTTCAGCGCATCGAATTACCGCAATACAGTGAATTTGAAGTGGTTACGGGAAGTGTACGGTAGTGTTTTTGAAGGAAAACCCGTTTATGCGATATTCGAGCGTTTCACGCGCTGAAAAGCACGTTTTTCATAGTCCTCACTGTTTTGATGATAACTCGAGAACGGTCGAATGTTAGCGTTTGCCGTATGTTGCATCGTGTTCAGCGCATCGAATTACCCCAATACAGTGAATTTGAAGTAGTTACGGGAAGTGTACGATAGTGTTTTGGCAAAACTTGTTTTTTTCGAAAATCGAGCAATTCGGTGATAACTCGAGAACGGTCGAATGTTAGCGTTTGCCGTATGTTGCATCGTGTTCAGTGCATCGAATTACCCCAATACAGTGAATTTGAAGTGGTTACGGGAAGTGTACGGTAGTGTTTTGAAGGAAAACCCGTTTATGCGATATTCGAGCGTTTCACGCGCTGAAAAGCACGTTTTCATAGTCCTCACTTTGATGATAACTCGAGAACGGTCGAATGTTAGCGTTTGCCGTATGTTGCATCGTGTTCAGCGCATCGAATTACCCAATACAGTGAATTTGAAGTAGTTACGGGAAGTGTACGATAGTGTTTTGGCAGAAACTTGTTTTTTTCAAAATCGAGCAATTCGGTGATAACTCGAGAACGGTCGAATGTTAGCGTTTGCCGTATGTGCATCGTGTTCAGCGCATCGAATTACCCCAATACAGTGAATTTGAAGTAGTTACGGGAAGTGTACGATAGTGTTTTGGCAGAAACTTGTTTTTTTCGAAAATCGAGCAATTCGGTGATAACTCGAGAACGGTCGAATGTTAGCGTTTGCCGTATGTTGCATCGTGTTCAGCGCATCGAATTACCCCAATACAGTGAATTTGAAGTGGTTACGGGAAGTGTACGGTAGTGTTTTGAAGGAAAACGTTTATGCGATATTGCGTTTCACGCGTGAAAAGCACGTTTTCATAGTCCTCTGTTTTGATGATAACTCGAGAACGGTCGAATGTTAGCGTTTGCCGTATGTTGCATCGTGTTCAGCGCATCGAATTACCCAATACAGTGAATTTGAAGTAGTTACGGGAAGTGTACGATAGTGTTTTGGCAGAAACTTGTTTTTTCAAAATCGAGCAATTCGGTGATAACTCGAGAACGGTCGAATGTTAGCGTTTGCCGTATGTTGCATCGTGTTCAGCGCATCGAATTACCCCAATACAGTGAATTTGAAGTGGTTACGGGAAGTGTACGGTAGTGTTTTTGAAGGAAAACCCGTTTATGCGATATTCGAGCGTTTCACGCGCTGAAAAGCACGTTTTTCATAGTCCTCACTGTTTGATGATAACTCGAGAACGGTCGAATGTTAGCGTTTGCCGTATGTTGCATCGTGTTCAGCGCATCGAATTACCCCAATACAGTGAATTTGAAGTAGTTACGGGAAGTGTACGATAGTGTTTTGCAGAAACTTGTTTTTTTCGAAAATCGAGCAATTCGGTGATAACTCGAGAACGGTCGAATGTTAGCGTTTGCCGTATGTTGCATCGTGTTCAGCGCATCGAATTACCCCAATACAGTGAATTTGAAGTAGTTACGGGAAGTGTACGATAGTGTTTTGGCAGAAACTTGTTTTTTTCGAAAATCGAGCAATTCGGTGATAACTCGAGAACGGTCGAATGTTAGCGTTTGCCGTATGTTGCATCGTGTTCAGCGCATCGAATTACCCCAATACAGTGAATTTGAAGGTTACGGGAAGTGTACGTAGTGTTTTGAAGAAACGTTTTGATTTTTTCACGCGCTGAAAGCACGCATAGTTCACTGTTTTGATGATAACTCGAGAACGGTCGAATGTTAGCGTTTGCCGTATGTTGCATCGTGTTCAGCGCATCGAATTACCCCAATACAGTGAATTTGAAGTAGTTACGGGAAGTGTACGATAGTGTTTTGGCAGAAACTTGTTTTTTTCGAAAATCGAGCAATTCGGTGATAACTCGAGAACGGTCGAATGTTAGCGTTTGCCGTATGTTGCATCGTGTTCAGCGCATCGAATTACCAATACAGTGAATTTGAAGTGGTTACGGGAAGTGTACGGTAGTTTTTGAAGGAAAACCCGTTTATGCGATATTCGAGCGTTTCACGCGCTGAAAAGCACGTTTTTCATAGTCCTCACTGTTTTGATGATAACTCGAGAACGGTCGAATGTTAGCGTTTGCCGTATGTTGCATCGTGTTCAGCGCATCGAATTACCCCAATACAGTGAATTTGAAGTAGTTACGGGAAGTGTACGATAGTGTTTTGGCAGAAACTTGTTTTTTTCGAAAATCGAGCAATTCGGTGATAACTCGAGAACGGTCGAATGTTAGCGTTTGCCGTATGTTGCATCGTGTTCAGCGCATCGAATTACGCCAATACAGTGAATTTGAAGTGGTTACGGGAAGTGTACGGTAGTGTTTTTGAAGGAAAACCCGTTTATGCGATATTCGAGCGTTTCACGCGCTGAAAAGCACGTTTTTCATAGTCCTCACTGTTTTGATGATAACTCGAGAACGGTCGAATGTTAGCGTTTGCCGTATGTTGCATCGTGTTCAGCGCATCGAATTACCCCAATACAGTGAATTTGAAGGTTACGGGAAGTGTACGTAGTGTTTTGCAGAAACGTTTATGCGATATTCGAGCGTTTCACGCGCTGAAAGCACGTTTTCATAGTCCTCACTGTTTTGATGATAACTCGAGAACGGTCGAATTAGCGTTGCCGTATGTTGCATCGTGTTCAGCGCATCGAATTACCCCAATACAGTGAATTTGAAGTAGTTACGGGAAGTGTACGATAGTGTTTTGGCAAAACTTGTTTTTTTCGAAAATCGAGCATTCGGTGATAACTCGAGAACGGTCGAATGTTAGCGTTTGCCGTATGTTGCATCGTGTTCAGCGCATCGAATTACCCCAATACAGTGAATTTGAAGTAGTTACGGGAAGTGTACGATGGTGTTTTGGCAGAAACTTGTTTTTTTCGAAAATCGAGCAATTCGGTGATAACTCGAGAACGGTCGAATGTTAGCGTTTGCCGTATGTTGCATCGTGTTCAGCGCATCGAATTACCCAATACAGTGAATTTGAAGTGGTTACGGGAAGTGTACGGTAGTGTTTTTGAAGGAAAACCCGTTTATGCGATATTCGAGCGTTTCACGCGCTGAAAAGCACGTTTTTCATAGTCCTCACTGTTTTGATGATAACTCGAGAACGGTCGAATGTTAGCGTTTGCCGTATGTTGCATCGTGTTCAGCGCATCGAATTACCCCAATACAGTGAATTTGAAGTAGTTACGGGAAGTGTACGATAGTGTTTTGGCAGAAACTTGTTTTTTCAAAATCGAGCAATTCGGTGATAACTCGAGAACGGTCGAATGTTAGCGTTTGCCGTATGTTGCATCGTGTTCAGCGCATCGAATTACCCCAATACAGTGAATTTGAAGTGGTTACGGGAAGTGTACGGTAGTGTTTTTGAAGGAAAACCCGTTTATGCGATATTCGAGCGTTTCACGCGCTGAAAAGCACGTTTTTCATAGTCCACACTGTTTTGATGATAACTCGAGAACGGTCGAATGTTAGCGTTTGCCGTATGTTGCATCGTGTTCAGCGCATCGAATTACCCCAATACAGTGAATTTGAAGTAGTTACGGGAAGTGTACGATAGTGTTTTGGCAGAAACTTGTTTTTTTCGAAAATCGAGCAATTCGGTGATAACTCGAGAACGGTCGAATGTTAGCGTTTGCCGTATGTGCATCGTGTTCAGCGCATCGAATTACCCCAATACAGTGAATTTGAAGTAGTTACGGGAAGTGTACGATAGTGTTTTGGCAGAAACTTGTTTTTTTCGAAAATCGAGCAATTCGGTGATAACTCGAGAACGGTCGAATGTTAGCGTTTGCCGTATGTTGCATCGTGTTCAGCGCATCGAATTACCCCAATACAGTGAATTTGAAGTGGTTACGGGAAGTGTACGTAGTGTTTTGAAGGAAAACCCGTTTATGCGATATTTTTCACGCGCTGAAAAGCACGTTTTCATAGTCCTCACTGTTTGATGATAACTCGAGAACGGTCGAATGTTAGCGTTTGCCGTATGTTGCATCGTGTTCAGCGCATCGAATTACCCCAATACAGTGAATTTGAAGTAGTTACGGGAAGTGTACGATGGTGTTTTGGCAGAAACTTGTTTTTTTCGAAAATCGAGCAATTCGGTGATAACTCGAGAACGGTCGAATGTTAGCGTTTGCCGTATGTTGCATCGTGTTCAGCGCATCGAATTACCCAATACAGTGAATTTGAAGTGGTTACGGGAAGTGTACGGTAGTGTTTTGAAGGAAAACCCGTTTATGCGATATTCGAGCGTTTCACGCGCTGAAAAGCACGTTTTTCATAGTCCTCACTGTTTGATGATAACTCGAGAACGGTCGAATGTTAGCGTTTGCCGTATGTTGCATCGTGTTCAGCGCATCGAATTACCCAATACAGTGAATTTGAAGTAGTTACGGGAAGTGTACGATAGTGTTTTGGCAGAAACTTGTTTTTTTCAAAAATCGAGCAATTCGGTGATAACTCGAGAACGGTCGAATGTTAGCGTTTGCCGTATGTTGCATCGTGTTCAGCGCATCGAATTACCGCCAATACAGTGAATTTGAAGTAGTTACGGGAAGTGTACGGTAGTGTTTTGGCAGAAACTTGTTTTTTCGAAAATCGAGCAATTCGGTGATAACTCGAGAACGGTCGAATGTTAGCGTTCGCCGTATGTTGCATCGTGTTCAGCGCATCGAATTACCCCAATACAGTGAATTTGAAGTAGTTACGGGAAGTGTACGATAGTGTTTTGGCAGAAACTTGTTTTTTTCGAAAATCGAGCAATTCGGTGATAACTCGAGAACGGTCGAATGTTAGCGTTTGCCGTATGTTGCATCGTGTTCAGCGCATCGAATTACCCCAATACAGTGAATTTGAAGTGGTTACGGGAAGTGTACGTTAGTGTTATTGAAGGAAAACGCGTTTATGCGATATTCGAGCGTTTCACGCGCTGAAAAGCACGTTTTTCATAGTCCTCACTGTTTTGATAACTCGAGAACGGTCGAATGTTAGCGTTTGCCGTATGTTGCATCGTGTTCAGCGCATCGAATTACCCCAATACAGTGAATTTGAAGTAGTTACGGGAAGTGTACGATAGTGTTTTGGCAGAAACCTGTTTTTTTCTAAAATCGAGCAATTCGGTGATAACTCGAGAACGGTCGAATGTTAGCGTTTGCCGTATGTTGCATCGTGTTCAGCGCATCGAATTACCCCAATACAGTGAATTTGAAGTAGTTACGGGAAGTGTACGATAGTGTTTTGGCAGAAACTTGTTTTTTTCGAAAATCGAGCAATTCGGTGATAACTCGAGAACGGTCGAATGTTAGCGTTCGCCGTATGTTGCATCGTGTTCAGCGCATCGAATTACCCCAATACAGTGAATTTGAAGTAGTTACGGGAAGTGTACGATAGTGTTTTGCAGAAACTTGTTTTTTTCGAAAATCGAGCAATTCGGTGATAACTCGAGAACGGTCGAAGGTTAGCGTTTGCCGTATGTTGCATCGTGTTCAGCGCATCGAATTACCCCAATACAGTGAATTTGAAGTAGTTACGGGAAGTGTACGATAGTGTTTTGGCAGAAAGTTGTTTTTTTCGAAAAACGAGCAATTCGGTGATAACTCGAGAACGGTCGAATGTTAGCGTTTGCCGTATGTTGCATCGTGTTCAGCGCATCGAATTACCCCAATACAGTGAATTTGAAGTGGTTACGGGAAGTGTACGGTAGTGTTTTTGAAGGAAAACCCGTTTATGCGATATTCGAGCGTTTCACGCGCTGAAAAGCACGTTTTTCATAGTCCTCACTGTTTTGATGATAACTCGAGAACGGTCGAATGTTAGCGTTTGCCGTATGTTGCATCGTGTTCAGCGCATCGAATTACCCCAATACAGTGAATTTGAAGTAGTTACGGGAAGTGTACGATAGTGTTTTGGCAGAAACTTGTTTTTTTCAAAAATGGAGCAATCGGTGATAACTCGAGAACGGTCGAATGTTAGCGTTTGCCGTATGTTCATCGTGTTCAGCGCATCGAATTACCCCAATACAGTGAATTTGAAGTAGTTACGGGAAGTGTACGATAGTGTTTTGGCAGAAACTTTTTTTTTCGAAAATCGAGCAATTCGGTGATAACTCGAGAACGGTCGAATGTTAGCGTTCGCCGTATGTTGCATCGTGTTCAGCGCATCGAATTACCCCAATACAGTGAATTTGAAGTAGTTACGGGAAGTGTACGATAGTGTTTTGGCAGAAACTTGTTTTTTTCGAAAATCGAGCAATTCGGTGATAACTCGAGAACGGTCGAATGTTAGCGTTTGCCGTATGTTGCATCGTGTTCAGCGCATCGAATTACCCCAATACAGTGAACTTGAAGTAGTTACGGGAAGTGTACGATAGTGTTTTGGCAGAAACTTGTTTTTTTCGAAAATCGAGCAATTCGGTGATAACTCGAGAACGGTCGAATGTTAGCGTTTGCCGTATGTTGCATCGTGTTCAGCGCATCGAATTACCCCAATACAGTGAACTTGAAGTGGTTACGGGAAGTGTACGGTAGTGTTTTTGAAGGAAAACCCGTTTATGCGATATTCGAGCGTTTCACGCGCTGAAAAGCACGTTTTTCATAGTCCTCACTGTTTTGATGATAACTCGAGAACGTCGAATGTTAGCGTTTGCCGTATGTTGCATCGTGTTCAGCGCATCGAATTACCAATACAGTGAATTTGAAGTAGTTACGGGAAGTGTACGATAGTGTTTTGGCAGAAACTTGTTTTTTCAAAAATCGAGCAATTCGGTGATAACTCGAGAACGGTCGAATGTTAGCGTTTGCCGTATGTTGCATCGTGTTCAGCGCATCGAATTACCCCAATACAGTGAATTTGAAGTGGTTACGGGAAGTGTACGGTAGTGTTTTTGAAGGAAAACCCGTTTATGCGATATTCGAGCGTTTCACGCGCTGAAAAGCACGTTTTTCATAGTCCTCACTGTTTTGATGATAACTCGAGAACGGTCGAATGTTAGCGTTTGCCGTATGTTGCATCGTGTTCAGCACATCGAATTACCCCAATACAGTGAATTTGAAGTAGTTACGGGAAGTGTACGATAGTGTTTTGGCAGAAACTTGTTTTTTTCGAAAATCGAGCAATTCGGTGATAAGTCGAGAACGGTCGAATGTTAGCGTTCGCCGTATGTTGCATCGTGTCAGCGCATCGAATTACCCAATAGAGTGAATTTGAAGTGGTTACGGGAGTGTACGGTAGTGTTTTGAAGGAAAACCCGTTTATGCGATATTCGAGCGTTTCACGCGCTGAAAAGCACGTTTTTCATAGTCCTCACTGTTTTGATGATAACTCGAGAACGGTCGAAGGTTAGCGTTTGCCGTATGTTGCATCGTGTTCAGCGCATCGAATTACCCCAATACAGTGAACTTGAAGTAGTTACGGGAAGTGTACGATAGTGTTTTGGCAGAAACTTTTTTTTTCGAAAATCGAGCAATTCGGTGATAACTCGAGAACGGTCGAATGTTAGCGTTTGCCGTATGTTGCATCGTGTTCAGCGCATCGAATTACCCCAATACAGTGAATTTGAAGTGGTTACGGGAAGTGTACGGTAGTGTTTTGAAGGAAAACCCGTTTATGCGATATTCGAGCGTTTCACGCGCTGAAAAGCACGTTTTTCATAGTCCTCACTGTTTTGATGATAACTCGAGAACGTCGAATGTTAGCGTTTGCCGTATGTTGCATCGTGTTCAGCGCATCGAATTACCAATACAGTGAATTTGAAGTAGTTACGGGAAGTGTACGATAGTGTTTTGGCAGAAACTTGTTTTTTTCAAAAATCGAGCAATTCGGTGATAACTCGAGAACGGTCGAATGTTAGCGTTTGCCGTATGTTGCATCGTGTTCAGCGCATCGAATTACCCCAATACAGTGAATTTGAAGTGGTTACGGGAAGTGTACGGTAGTGTTTTGAAGGAAAACCCGTTTATGCGATATTCGAGCGTTTCACGCGCTGAAAAGCACGTTTTTCATAGTCCTCACTGTTTTGATGATAACTCGAGAACGGTCGAATGTTAGCGTTTGCCGTATGTTGCATCGTGTTCAGCGCATCGAATTACCCCAATACAGTGAATTTGAAGTAGTTACGGGAAGTGTACGATAGTGTTTTGGCAGAAACTTGTTTTTTTCGAAAATCGAGCAATTCGGTGATAACTCGAGAACGGTCGAATGTTAGCGTTCGCCGTATGTTGCATCGTGTCAGCGCTCGAACTACCCAATACAGTGAATTTGAAGTGGTTACGGGAAGTGTACGGTAGTGTTTTTGAAGGAAAACCCGTTTATGCGATATTCGAGCGTTTCACGCGCTGAAAAGCACGTTTTTCATAGTCCTCACTGTTTTGATGATAACTCGAGAACGGTCGAATGTTAGCGTTTGCCGTATGTTGCATCGTGTTCAGCGCATCGAATTACCCCAATACAGTGAATTTGAAGTAGTTACGGGAAGTGTACGATAGTGTTTTGGCAGAAACTTGTTTTTTTCGAAAATCGAGCAATTCGGTGATAACTCGAGAACGGTCGAATGTTAGCGTTTGCCGTATGTTGCATCGTGTTCAGCGCATCGAATTACCCAATACAGTGAATTTGAAGTGGTTACGGGAAGTGTACGGTAGTGTTTTGAAGGAAAACCCGTTTATGCGATATTCGAGCGTTTCACGCGCTGAAAAGCACGTTTTTCATAGTCCTCACTGTTTTGATGATAACTCGAGAACGGTCGAATGTTAGCGTTTGCCGTATGTTGCATCGTGTTCAGCGCATCGAATTACCCCAATACAGTGAATTTGAAGTGGTTACGGGAAGTGTACGGTAGTGTTTTTGCAGGAAAACCCGTTTATGCGATATTCGAGCGTTTCACGCGCTGAAAAGCACGTTTTCATAGTCCTCACTGTTTTGATGATAACTCGAGAACGGTCGAATATTAGCGTTGCCGTATGTTGCATCGTGTTCAGCGCATCGAATTACCCCAATACAGTGAATTTGAAGTAGTTACGGGAAGTGTACGATAGTGTTTTGGCAAAAACTTGTTTTTTTCGAAAATCGAGCAATTCGGTGATAACTCGAGAACGGTCGAATGTTAGCGTTTGCCGTATGTTGCATCGTGTTCAGTGCATCGAATTACCCCAATACAGTGAATTTGAAGTGGTTACGGGAAGTGTACGGTAGTGTTTTTGAAGGAAAACCCGTTTATGCGATATTCGAGCGTTTCACGCGCTGAAAAGCACGTTTTTCATAGTCCTCACTATTTTGATGATAACTCGAGAACGGTCGAATGTTAGCGTTTGCCGTATGTTGCATCGTGTTCAGCGCATCGAATTACCGCAATACAGTGAATTTGAAGTAGTTACGGGAAGTGTACGATAGTGTTTTGGCAGAAACTTGTTTTTTTCAAAAATCGAGCAATTCGGTGATAACTCGAGAACGGTCGAATGTTAGCGTTTGCCGTATGTTGCATCGTGTTCAGCGCATCGAATTACCGCCATACAGTGAATTTGAAGTAGTTACGGGAAGTGTACGGTAGTGTTTTGGCAGAAACTTGTTTTTTTCGAAAATCGAGCAATTCGGTGATAACTCGAGAACGGTCGAATGTTAGCGTTTGCCGTATGTCGCATCGTGTTCAGCGCATCGAATTACCCCAATACAGTGAATTTGAAGTAGTTACGGGAAGTGTACGATAGTGTTTTGGCAGAAACTTGTTTTTTCGAAAATCGAGCATTTCGGTGATAACTCGAGAACGGTCGAATGTTAGCGTTTGCCGTATGTTGCATCGTGTTCAGCGCATCGAATTACCCCAATACAGTGAACTTGAAGTGGTTACGGGAAGTGTACGGTAGTGTTTTGAAGGAAAACCCGTTTATGCGATATTCGAGCGTTTCACGCGCTGAAAAGCACGTTTTTCATAGTCCTCACTGTTTGATGATAACTCGAGAACGGTGGAATGTTAGCGTTTGCCGTATGTTGCATCGTGTTCAGCGCATCGAATTACCCCAATACAGTGAATTTGAAGTAGTTACGGGAAGTGTACGATAGTGTTTTGGCAGAAACTTGTTTTTTTCAAAATCGAGCAATTCGGTGATAACTCGAGAACGGTCGAATGTTAGCGTTTGCCGTATGTTTCATCGTGTTCAGCGCATCGAATTACCCCAATACAGTGAATTTGAAGTAGTTACGGGAAGTGTACGATAGTGTTTTGGCAGAAACTTGTTTTTTTTTCGAAAATCGAGCAATTCGGTGATAACTCGAGAACGGTCGAATGTTAGCCGTTCGCCGTATGTTGCATCGTGTTCAGCGCATCGAATTACCCCAATACAGTGAATTTGAAGTAGTTACGGGGAGTGTACGATAGTGTTTTGGCAGAAACTTGTTTTTTTCGAAAATCGAGCAATTCGGTGATAACTCGAGAACGGTCGAAGGTTAGCGTTTGCCGTATGTTGCATCGTGTTCAGCGCATCGAATTACCCCAATACAGTGACCTTGAAGTAGTTACGGGAAGTGTACGATAGTGTTTTGGCAGAAACCTTGTTTTTTTCGAAAAGCGAGCAATTCGGTGATAACTCGAGAACGGTCGAAGGTTAGCGTTTGCCGTATGTTGCATCGTGTTCAGCGCATCGAATTACCCCAATACAGTGAACTTGAAGTGGTTACGGGAAGTGTACGGTAGTGTTTTTGAAGGAAAACCCGTTTATGCGATATTCGAGCGTTTCACGCGCTGAAAAGCACGTTTTTCATAGTCCTCACTGTTTTGATGATAACTCGAGAACGGTCGAATGTTAGCGTTTGCCGTATGTTGCATCGTGTTCAGCGCATCGAATTACCCCAATACAGTGAATTTGAAGTAGTTACGGGATGTGTACGATAGTGTTTTGGCAGAAACTTGTTTTTTTCAAAATCGAGCAATGCGGTGATAACTCGAGAACGGTCGAATGTTAGCGTTTGCCGTATGTTTCATCGTGTTCAGCGCATCGAATTACCCCAATACAGTGAATTTGAAGTAGTTACGGGATGTGTACGATAGTGTTTTGGCAGAAACTTGTTTTTTTCGAAAAGCGAGCAATTCGGTGATAACTCGAGAACGGTCGAATGTTAGCGTTCGCCGTATGTTGCATCGTGTTCAGCGCATCGAATTACCCCAATACAGTGAATTTGAAGTAGTTACGGGAAGTGTACGATAGTGTTTTGGCAGAAACTTGTTTTTTTCGAAAATCGAGCAATTCGGTGATAACTCGAGAACGGTCGAAGGTTAGCGTTTGCCGTATGTTGCATCGTGTTCAGCGCATCGAATTACCCCAATACAGTGAACTTGAAGTAGTTACGGGAAGTGTACGATAGTGTTTTGGCAGAAACTTGTTTTTTTCGAAAATCGAGCAATTCGGTGATAACTCGAGAACGGTCGAAGGTTAGCGTTTGCCGTATGTTGCATCGTGTTCAGCGCATCGAATTACCCCAATACAGTGAACTTGAAGTGGTTACGGGAAGTGTACGGTAGTGTTTTTGAAGGAAAACCCGTTTATGCGATATTCGAGCGTTTCACGCGCTGAAAAGCACGTTTTTCATAGTCCTCACTGTTTTGATGATAACTCGAGAACCGTCGAATGTTAGCGTTTGCCGTATGTTGCATCGTGTTCAGCGCATCGAATTACCAATACAGTGAATTTGAAGTAGTTACGGGAAGTGTACGATAGTGTTTTGGCAGAAACTTGTTTTTTCAAAAATCGAGCAATTCGGTGATAACTCGAGAACGGTCGAATGTTAGCGTTTGCCGTATGTTGCATCGTGTTCAGCGCATCGAATTACCCCAATACAGTGAATTTGAAGTGGTTTACGGGAATGTGTACGGTAGGTTTTTGAAGGAAAACCCGTTTATTGCGATATTCGAGCGTTTCACGCGCTGAAAAGCACGTTTTTCATAGTCCTCACTGTTTTGATGATAACTCGAGAACGGTCGAATGTAGCGTTTGCCGTATGTTGCATCGTGTTCAGCACATCGAATTACCCCAATACAGTGAATTTGAGTAGTTACGGGAAGTGTACGATAGTGTTTTGGCAGAAACTTGTTTTTTTTCGAAAATCGAGCAATTCGGTGATAAGTCGAGAACGGGTCTGAATGTTAGCGTTCGCCGTATGTTGCATCGTGTCCAGCGCCTCGAACTACCTCTATAGAGTGAATTTGAAGTGGTTACGGGAAGTGTACGGTAGTGTTTTCGAAGGAAAACCCGTTTATGCGATATTCGAGCGTTTCACGCGCTGAAAAGCACGTTTTTCATAGTCCTCACTATTTTGATGATAACTCGAGAACGGTCGAATGTTAGCGTTTGCCGTATGTTGCATCGTGTTCAGCGCATCGAATTACCGCAATACAGTGAATTTGAAGTAGTTACGGGAAGTGTACGATAGTGTTTTGGCAGAAACTTGTTTTTTTCAAAAATTCGAGCAATTCGGTGATAACTCGAGAACGGTCGAATGTTAGCGTTCGCCGTATGTCGCATCGTGTTCAGCGCATCGAATTACCCCAATACAGTGAATTTGAAGTAGTTACGGGAAGTGTACGATAGTGTTTTGGCAGAAACATTGTTTTTTTCGAAAATCGAGCAATTCGGTGATAACTCGAGAACGGTCGAATGTTAGCGTTTGCCGTATGTTGCATCGTGTTCAGCGCATCGAATTACCCCAATACAGTGAACTTGAAGTGGTTACGGGAAGTGTAACGGTAGTGTTTTGAAGGAAACCCGTTTATGCGATATTCGAGCGTTTCACGCGCTGAAAAGCACGTTTTTCATAGTCCTCACTGTTTTGATGATAACTCGAGAGCGGTCGAATGTTAGCGTTTGCCGTATGTTGCATCGTGTTCAGCGCATCGAATTACCCCAATACAGTGAATTTGAAGTAGTTACGGGAAGTGTACGATAGTGTTTTGGCAGAAACTTGTTTTTTTCAAAAATCGAGCAATTCGGTGATAACTCGAGAACGGTCGAATGTTAGCGTTTGCCGTATGTTTCATCGTGTTCAGCGCATCGAATTACCCCAATACAGTGAATTTGAAGTAGTTACGGGAAGTGTACGATAGTGTTTTGGCAGAAACTTGTTTTTTTCGAAAATCGAGCAATTCGGTGATACTCGAGAACGGTCGAATGTTAGCGTTCGCCGTATGTTGCATCGTGTTCAGCGCATCGAATTACCCCAATACAGTGAATTTGAAGTAGTTACGGGAAGTGTACGATAGTGTTTTGGCAGAAACTTGTTTTTTTCGAAAATCGAGCAATTCGGTGATAACTCGAGAACGGTCGAAGGTTAGCGTTTGCCGGTATGTTGCATCGTGTTCAGCGCATCGAATTACCCCAATACAGTGAACTTGAAGTAGTTACGGGAAGTGTACGATAGTGTTTTGGCAGAAACTTGTTTTTTTTCGAAAATCGAGCAATTCGGTGATAACTCGAGAACGGTCGAAGGTTAGCGTTTGCCGTATGTTGCATCGTGTTCAGCGCATCGCATTACCCCAATACAGTGAACTTGAAGTGGTTACGGGAAGTGTACGGTAGTGTTTTTGAAGGAAAACCCGTTTATGCGATATTCGAGCGTTCACGCGCTGAAAAGCACGTTTTTCATAGTCCTCACTGTTTTGATGATAACTCGAGAACGGTCGAATGTTAGCGTTTGCCGTATGTTGCATCGTGTTCAGCACATCGAATTACCCCAATACAGTGAATTTGAAGTAGTTACGGAAGTGTACGATAGTGTTTTGGCAGAAACTTGTTTTTTTTCGAAAATCGAGCAATTCGGTGATAAGTCGAGAACGGTCGAATGTAGCGTTCGCCGTATGTTGCATCGTGTCCAGCGCCTCGAACTACCTCTATAGAGTGAATTTGAAGTGGTTACGGGAAGTGTACGGTAGTGTTTTTGAAGGAAAACCCGTTTATGCGATATTCGAGCGTTTCACGCGCTGAAAAGCACGTTTTTCATAGTCCTCACTGTTTTGATGATAACTCGAGAACGGTCGAATGTTAGCGTTTGCCGTATGTTGCATCGTGTTCAGCGCATCGAATTACCCCAATACAGTGAATATGAAGTAGTTACGGGAAGTGTACGATAGTGTTTTGGCAGAAAACTTGTTTTTTTCGAAAATCGAGCAATTCGGTGATAACTCGAGAACGGTCGAATGTTAGCGTTTGCCGTATGTTGCATCGTGTTCAGTGCATCGAATTACCGCAATACAGTGAATTTGAAGTGGTTACGGGAAGTGTACGGTAGTGTTTTTGAGGAAAACCTGTTTATATGCGATATTCGAGCGTTTCACGCGCTGAAAAGCACGTTTTTCATAGTCCTCACTGTTTTGATGATAACTCGAGAACGGTCGAATGTTAGCGTTCGCCGTATGTCGCATCGTGTTCAGCGCATCGAATTACCCCAATACAGTGAATTTGAAGTAGTTACGGGAAGTGTACGATAGTGTTTTGGCAAAAACTTGTTTTTTTTCGAAAATCGAGCAATTCGGTGATAACTCGAGAACGGTCGAATGTTAGCGTTTGCCGTATGTTGCATCGTGTTCAGTGCATCGAATTACCCCAATACAGTGAATTTGAAGTGGTTACGGGAAGTGTACGGTAGTGTTTTTGAAGGAAAACCCGTTTATGCGATATTCCAGCGTTTCACGCGCTGAAAAGCACGTTTTTCATAGTCCTCACTATTTTGATGATAACTCGAGAACGGTCGAATGTTAGCGTTTGCCGTATGTTGCATCGTGTTCAGCGCATCGAATTACCGCAATACAGTGAATTTGAAGTAGTTACGGGAAGTGTACGATAGTGTTTTGGCAGAAACTTGTTTTTTTTCAAAAATCGAGCAATTCGGTGATAACTCGAGAACGGTCGAATGTTAGCGTTCGCCGTATGTCGCATCGTGTTCAGCGCATCGAATTACCCCAATACAGTGAATTTGAAGTAGTTACGGGAAGTGTACGATAGTGTTTTGGCAGAAACTTGTTTTTTCGAAAATCGAGCAATTCGGTGATAACTCGAGAACGGTCGAATGTTAGCGTTTGCCGTATGTTGCATCGTGTTCAGCGCATCGAATTACCCAATACAGTGAACTTGAAGTGGTTACGGGAAGTGTACGGTAGTGTTTTTGAAGGAAAACCCGTTTATGCGATATTCGAGCGTTTCACGCGCTGAAAAGCACGTTTTTCATAGTCCTCACTGTTTTGATGATAACTCGAGAGCGGTCGAATGTTAGCGTTTGCCGTATGTTGCATCGTGTTCAGCGCATCGAATTACCCCAATACAGTGAATTTGAAGTAGTTACGGGGAGTGTACGATAGTGTTTTGGCAGAAACTTGTTTTTTTTCAAAAATCGAGCAATTCGGTGATAACTCGAGAACGGTCGAATGTTAGCGTTTGCCGTATGTTTCATCGTGTTCAGCGCATCGAATTACCCCAATACAGTGAATTTGAAGTAGTTACGGGAAGTGTACGATAGTGTTTTGGCAGAAACTTGTTTTTTTCGAAAATCGAGCAATTCGGTGATAACTCGAGAACGGTCGAAGGTTAGCGTTTGCCGTATGTTGCATCGTGTTCAGCGCATCGAATTACCCCAATACAGTGAACTTGAAGTAGTTACGGGAAGTGTACGATAGTGTTGTGGCAGAAACTTGTTTTTTTCGAAAATCGAGCAATTCGGTGATAACTCGAGAACGGTCGAAGGTTAGCGTTTGCCGTAGGTTGCATCGTGTTCAGCGCATCGAATTACCCCAATACAGTGAATTTGAAGTGGTTACGGGAAGTGTACGGTAGTGTTTTTGAAGGAAAACCCGTTTATGCGATATTCGAGCGTTTCCACGCGCTGAAAAAGCACGTTTTTCATAGTCCTCACTGTTTTGATGATAACTCGAGAACGGTCGAATGTTAGCGTTTGCCGTATGTTGCATCGTGTTCAGCACATCGAATTACCCCAATACAGTGAATTTGAAGTAGTTACGGGAAGTGTACGATAGTGTTTTGGCAGAAACTTGTTTTTTTCGAAAATCGAGCAATTCGGTGATAAGTCGAGAACGGTCGAATGTTAGCGTTCGCCGTATGTTGCATCGTGTCCAGCGCCTCGAACTACCTCTATAGAGTGAATTTGAAGTGGTTACGGGAAGTGTACGGTAGTGTTTTTGAAGGAAAACCCGTTTTATGCGATATTCGAGCGTTTCACGCGCTGAAAAGCACGTTTTTCATAGTCCTCACTGTTTTGATGATAAACTCGAGAACGGTCGAATGTTAGCGTTTGCCGTATGTTGCATCGTGTTCAGCGCATCGAATTACCCCAATACAGTGAATTTGAAGTAGTTACGGGAAGTGTACGATAGTGTTTTGGCAGAAACTTGTTTTTTTCGAAAATCGAGCAATTCGGTGATAACTCGAGAACGGTCGAATGTTAGCGTTTGCCGTATGTTGCATCGTGTTCAGTGCATCGAATTACCGCAATACAGTGAATTTGAAGTGGTTACGGGAAGTGTACGGTAGTGTTTTTGAAGGAAAACCCGTTTATGCGATATTCGAGCGTTTCACGCGCTGAAAAGCACGTTTTTCATAGTCCTCACTGTTTTGATGATAACTCGAGAACGGTCGAATGTTAGCGTTTGCCGTATGTTGCATCGTGTTCAGCGCATCGAATTACCCCAATACAGTGAATTTGAAGTGGTTACGGGAAGTGTACGGTAGTGTTTTTGAAGGAAAACCCGTTTATGCGATATTCGAGCGTTTCACGCGCTGAAAAGCACGTTTTTCATAGTCCTCACTGTTTTGATGATAACTCGAGAACGGTCGAATGTTAGCATTTGCCGTATGTTTCATCGTGTTCAGCGCATCGAATTGCCCCAATACAGTGAATTTGAAGTAGTTACGGGAAGTGTACGATAGTGTTTTGGCAGAAACTTGTTTTTTTCAAAAATCGAGCAATTCGGTGATAACTCGAGAACGGTCGAATGTTAGCGTTTGCCGTATGTTGCATCGTGTTCAGCGCATCGAATTACCCCAATACAGTGAATTTGAAGTAGTTACGGGAAGTGTACGATAGTGTTTTGGCAGAAACTTGTTTTTTTCGAAAATCGAGCAATTCGGTGATAACTCGAGAACGGTCGAATGTTAGCGTTCGCCGTATGTCGCATCGTGTTCAGCGCATCGAATTACCCCAATACAGTGAATTGGAAGTAGTTACGGGAAGTGTACGATAGTGTTTTGGCAGAAACTTGTTTTTTTCGAAAATCGAGCAATTCGGTGATAACTCGAGAACGGTCGAATGTTAGCGTTCGCCGTATGTTGCATCGTGTTCAGCGCATCGAATTACCCCAATACAGTGAATTTGAAGTAGTTACGGGAAGTGTACGATAGTGTTTTGGCAGAAACTTGTTTTTTTCGAAAATCGAGCAATTCGGTGATAACTCGAGAACGGTCGAATGTTAGCGTTTGCCGTATGTTGCATCGTGTTCAGCGCATCGAATTACCCCAATACAGTGAACTTGAAGTGGTTACGGGAAGTGTACGGTAGTGTTTTTTGAAGGAAAACCCGTTTATGCGATATTCGAGCGTTTCACGCGCTGAAAAGCACGTTTTTCATAGTCCTCACTGTTTTGATGATAACTCGAGAACGGTCGAATGTTAGCGTTTGCCGTATGTTGCATCGTGTTCAGCGCATCGAATTACCCCAATACAGTGAATTTGAAGTAGTTACGGGAAGTGTACGGTAGTGGTTTTGAAGGAAAACCCGTTTATGCGATATTCGAGCGTTTCACGCGCTGAAAAGCACGTTTTTCATAGTCCTCACTGTTTTGATGATAACTCGAGAACGGTCGAATGTTAGCGTTTGCCGTATGTTGCATCGTGTTCAGCGCATCGAATTACCCAATACAGTGAATTTGAAGTAGTTACGGGAAGTGTACCATAGTGTTTTGGCAGAACCTTGTTTTTTTCAAAAATCGAGCAATTCGGTGATAACTCGAGAACGGTCGAATGTTAGCGTTTGCCGTATGTTTCATCGTGTTCAGCGCATCGAATTACCCCAATACAGTGAATTTGAAGTAGTTACGGGAAGTGTACGATAGTGTTTTGGCAGAAACTTGTTTTTTTCGAAAATCGAGCAATTCGGTGATAACTCGAGAACGGTCGAATGTTAGCGTTCGCCGTATGTTGCACCGTGTTCAGCGCATCGAATTACCCCAATACAGTGAATTTGAAGTAGTTACGGGAAGTGTACGATAGTGTTTTGGCAGAAACTTGTTTTTTTTCGAAAATCGAGCAATTCGGTGATAACTCGAGAACGGTCGAAGGTTAGCGTTTGCCGTATGTTGCATCGTGTTCAGCGCATCGAATTACCCCAATACAGTGAACTTGAAGTGGTTACGGGAAGTGTACGGTAGTGTTTTTGAAGGAAAACCCGTTTATGCGATATTCGAGCGTTTCACGCGCTGAAAAGCACGTTTTTCATAGTCCTCACTGTTTTGATGATAACTCGAGAACGGTCGAATGTTAGCGTTTGCCGTATGTTGCATCGTGTTCAGCGCATCGAATTACCCCAATACAGTGAATTTGAAGTAGTTACGGGAAGTGTACGATAGTGTTTTGGCAGAAACTTGTTTTTTTCGAAAATCGAGCAATTCGGTGATAACTCGAGAACGGTCGAATGTTAGCGTTTGCCGTATGTTGCATCGTGTTCAGTGCATCGAATTACCGCAATACAGTGAATTTGAAGTGGTTACGGGAAGTGTACGGTAGTGTTTTTGAAGGAAAACCCGTTTATGCGATATTCGAGCGTTTCACGCGCTGAAAAGCACGTTTTTCATAGTCCTCACTGTTTTGATGATAACTCGAGAACGGTCGAATGTTAGCGTTTGCCGTATGTTGCATCGTGTTCAGCGCATCGAATTACCCCAATACAGTGAATTTGAAGTGGTTACGGGAAGTGTACGGTAGTGTTTTTGAAGGAAAACCCGTTTATGCGATATTCGAGCGTTTCACGCGCTGAAAAGCACGTTTTTCATAGTCCTCACTGTTTTGATGATAACTCGAGAACGGTCGAATGTTAGCATTTGCCGTATGTTTCATCGTGTTCAGCGCATCGAATTGCCCCAATACAGTGAATTTGAAGTAGTTACGGGAAGTGTACGATAGTGTTTTGGCAGAAACTTGTTTTTTTCAAAAATCGAGCAATTCGGTGATAACTCGAGAACGGTCGAATGTTAGCGTTTGCCGTATGTTGCATCGTGTTCAGCGCATCGAATTACCCCAATACAGTGAATTTGAAGTAGTTACGGGAAGTGTACGATAGTGTTTTGGCAGAAACTTGTTTTTTTCGAAAATCGAGCAATTCGGTGATAACTCGAGAACGGTCGAATGTTAGCGTTCGCCGTATGTCGCATCGTGTTCAGCGCATCGAATTACCCCAATACAGTGAATTGGAAGTAGTTACGGGAAGTGTACGATAGTGTTTTGGCAGAAACTTGTTTTTTTTCGAAAATCGAGCAATTCGGTGATAACTCGAGAACGGTCGAATGTTAGCGTTCGCCGTATGTTGCATCGTGTTCAGCGCATCGAATTACCCCAATACAGTGAATTTGAAGTAGTTACGGGAAGTGTACGATAGTGTTTTGGCAGAAACTGTTTTTTTCGAAAATCGAGCAATTCGGTGATAACTCGAGAACGGTCGAATGTTAGCGTTTGCCGTATGTTGCATCGTGTTCAGCGCATCGAATTACCCCAATACAGTGAACTTGAAGTGGTTACGGGAAGTGTACGGTAGTGTTTTTGAAGGAAAACCCGTTTATTGCGATATTCGAGCGTTTCACGCGCTGAAAAGCACGTTTTTTCATAGTCCTCACTGTTTTGATGATAACTCGAGAACGGTCGAATGTTAGCGTTTGCCGTATGTTGCATCGTGTTCAGCGCATCGAATTACCCCAATACAGTGAATTTGAAGTGGTTACGGGAAGTGTACGGTAGTGGTTTTGAAGGAAAACCCGTTTATGCGATATTCGAGCGTTTCACGCGCTGAAAAGCACGTTTTTCATAGTCCTCACTGTTTTGATGATAACTCGAGAACGGTCGAATGTTAGCGTTTGCCGTATGTTGCATCGTGTTCAGCGCATCGAATTACCCCAATACAGTGAATTTGAAGTAGTTACGGGAAGTGTACCATAGTGTTTTGGCAGAACCTTGTTTTTTTCAAAAATCGAGCAATTCGGTGATAACTCGAGAACGGTCGAATGTTAGCGTTTGCCGTATGTTTCATCGTGTTCAGCGCATCGAATTACCCCAATACAGTGAATTTGAAGTAGTTACGGGAAGTGTACGATAGTGTTTTGGCAGAAACTTGTTTTTTTTCGAAAATCGAGCAATTCGGTGATAACTCGAGAACGGTCGAATGTTAGCGTTCGCCGTATGTTGCACCGTGTTCAGCGCATCGAATTACCCCAATACAGTGAATTTGAAGTAGTTACGGGAAGTGTACGATAGTGTTTTGGCAGAAACTTGTTTTTTTCGAAAATCGAGCAATTCGGTGATAACTCGAGAACGGTCGAAGGTTAGCGTTTGCCGTATGTTGCATCGTGTTCAGCGCATCGAATTACCCCAATACAGTGAACTTGAAGTGGTTACGGGAAGTGTACGGTAGTGTTTTTGAAGGAAAACCCGTTTATGCGATATTCGAGCGTTTCACGCGCTGAAAAGCACGTTTTTCATAGTCCTCACTGTTTGATGATAACTCGAGAACGGTCGAATGTTAGCGTTTGCCGTATGTTGCATCGTGTTCAGCGCATCGAATTACCCCAATACAGTGAATTTGAAGTAGTTACGGGAAGTGTACGATAGTGTTTTGGCAGAAACTTGTTTTTTTCGAAAATCGAGCAATTCGGTGATAACTCGAGAACGGTCGAATGTTAGCGTTTGCCGTATGTTGCATCGTGTTCAGTGCATCGAATTACCGCAATACAGTGAATTTGAAGTGGTTACGGGAAGTGTACGGTAGTGTTTTGAAGGAAAACCCGTTTATGCGATATTCGAGCGTTTCACGCGCTGAAAAGCACGTTTTTCATAGTCCTCACTGTTTTGATGATAACTCGAGAACGGTCGAATGTTAGCGTTTGCCGTATGTTTGCATCGTGTTCAGCGCATCGAATTACCCCAATACAGTGAATTTGAAGTGGTTACGGGAAGTGTACGGTAGTGTTTTTGAAGGAAAACCCGTTATGCGATATTCGAGCGTTTCACGCGCTGAAAAGCACGTTTTTCATAGTCCCTCACTGTTTTGATGATAACTCGAGAACGGTCGAATGTTAGCATTTGCCGTATGTTTCATCGTGTTCAGCGCATCGAATTACCCCAATTACAGTGAATTTGAAGTAGTTACGGGAAGTGTACGATAGTGTTTTGGCAGAAACTTGTTTTTTTCTAAAAATCGAGCAATTCGGTGATAACTCGAGAAACGGTTCGAATGTTAGCGGTTGCCGTATGTTTGCATCGTGTTCAGCGCATCGAATTACCCCAATACAGTGAATTTGAAGTAGTTACGGGAAGTGTACGATAGTGTTTTGGCAGAAACTTGTTTTTTTCGAAAATCGAGCAATTCGGTGATAAACTCGAGAACGGTCGAATGTTAGCGTTCGCCGTATGTCGCATCGTGTTCAGCGCATCGAATTACCCCAATACAGTGAATTTGAAGTAGTTAGCGGGAAGTGTACGATAGTGTTTTGGCAGAAACTTGTTTTTTTCGAAAATCGAGCAATTCGGTGATAACTCGAGAACGGTCGAATGTTAGCGTTTGCCGTATGTTGCATCGTGTTCAGCGCATCGAATTACCCCAATACAGTGAACTTGAAGTGGTTACGGGAAGTGTACGGTAGTGTTTTGAAGGAAAACCCGTTTATGCGATATTCGAGCGTTTCACGCGCTGAAAAGCACGTTTTTCATAGTCCTCACTGTTTTGATGATAACTCGAGAACGGTCGAATGTTAGCGTTTGCCGTATGTTGCATCGTGTTCAGCGCATCGAATTACCCCAATACAGTGAATTTGAAGTGGTTACGGGAAGTGTACGGTAGTGGTTTTGAAGGAAAACCCGTTTATGCGATATTCGAGCGTTTCACGCGCTGAAAAGCACGTTTTTCATAGTCCTCACTGTTTTGATGATAACTCGAGAACGGTCGAATGTTAGCGTTTGCCGTATGTTGCATCGTGTTCAGCGCATCGAATTACCCCAATACAGTGAATTTGAAGTAGTTACGGGAAGTGTACCATAGTGTTTTGGCAGAACCTTGTTTTTTTCAAAAATCGAGCAATTCGGTGATAACTCGAGAACGGTCGAATGTTAGCGTTTGCCGTATGTTTCATCGTGTTCAGCGCATCGAATTACCCCAATACAGTGAATTTGAAGTAGTTACGGGAAGTGTACGATAGTGTTTTGGCAGAAACTTGTTTTTTTCGAAAATCGAGCAATTCGGTGATAACTCGAGAACGGTCGAATGTTAGCGTTCGCCGTATGTTGCACCGTGTTCAGCGCATCGAATTACCCCAATACAGTGAATTTGAAGTAGTTACGGGAAGTGTACGATAGTGTTTTGGCAGAAACTTGTTTTTTTCGAAAATCGAGCAATTCGGTGATAACTCGAGAACGGTCGAAGGTTAGCGTTTGCCGTATGTTGCATCGTGTTCAGCGCATCGAATTACCCCAATACAGTGAACTTGAAGTGGTTACGGGAAGTGTACGGTAGTGTTTTTGAAGGAAAACCCGTTTATGCGATATTCGAGCGTTTCACGCGCTGAAAAGCACGTTTTTCATAGTCCTCACTGTTTTGATGATAACTCGAGAACGGTCGAATGTTAGCGTTTGCCGTATGTTGCATAGTGTTCAGCGCATCGAATTACCCCAATACAGTGAATTTGAAGTAGTTACGGGAAGTGTACGATAGTGTTTTGGCAGAAACTTGTTTTTTTCGAAAATCGAGCAATTCGGTGATAACTCGAGAACGGTCGAATGTTAGCGTTTGCCGTATGTTGCATCGTGTTCAGTGCATCGAATTACCGCAATACAGTGAATTTGAAGTGGTTACGGGAAGTGTACGGTAGTGTTTTTGAAGGAAAACCCGTTTATGCGATATTCGAGCGTTTCACGCGCTGAAAAGCACGTTTTTCATAGTCCTCACTGTTTTGATGATAACTCGAGAACGGTCGAATGTTAGCGTTTGCCGTATGTTGCATCGTGTTCAGCGCATCGAATTACCCCAATACAGTGAATTTGAAGTGGTTACGGGAAGTGTACGGTAGTGTTTTTGAAGGAAAACCCGTTTATGCGATATTCGAGCGTTTCACGCGCTGAAAAGCACGTTTTTCATAGTCCTCACTGTTTTGATGATAACTCGAGAACGGTCGAATGTTAGCATTTGCCGTATGTTTCATCGTGTTCAGCGCATCGAATTACCCCAATACAGTGAATTTGAAGTAGTTACGGAAGTGTACGATAGTGTTTTGGCAGAAACTTGTTTTTTTCAAAAATCGAGCAATTCGGTGATAACTCGAGAACGGTCGAATGTTAGCGTTTGCCGTATGTTGCATCGTGTTCAGCGCATCGAATTACCCCAATACAGTGAATTTGAAGTAGTTACGGGAAGTGTACGATAGTGTTTTGGCAGAAACTTGTTTTTTTCGAAAATCGAGCAATTCGGTGATAACTCGAGAACGGTCGAATGTTAGCGTTCGCCGTATGTCGCATCGTGTTCAGCGCATCGAATTACCCCAATACAGTGAATTTGAAGTAGTTACGGGAAGTGTACGATAGTGTTTTGGCAGAAACTTGTTTTTTTCGAAAATCCAGCAATTCGGTGATAACTCGAGAACGGTCGAATGTTAGCGTTCGCCGTATGTTGCATCGTGTTCAGCGCATCGAATTACCCCAATACAGTGAATTTGAAGTAGTTACGGGAAGTGTACGATAGTGTTTTGGCAGAAACTTGTTTTTTTCGAAAATCGAGCAATTCGGTGATAACTCGAGAACGGTCGAATGTTAGCGTTTGCCGTATGTTGCATCGTGTTCAGCGCATCGAATTACCCCAATACAGTGAACTTGAAGTGGTTACGGGAAGTGTACGGTAGTGTTTTTGAAGGAAAACCCGTTTATGCGATATTCGAGCGTTTCACGCGCTGAAAAGCACGTTTTTCATAGTCCTCACTGTTTTGATGATAACTCGAGAACGGTCGAATGTTAGCGTTTGCCGTATGTTGCATCGTGTTCAGCGCATCGAATTACGTCAATACAGTGAATTTGAAGTAGTTACGGGAAGTGTACGATAGTGTTTTGGCAGAAACTTGTTTTTTTCAAAAATCGAGCAATTCGGTGATAACTCGAGAACGGTCGAATGTTAGCGTTTGCCGTATGTTGCATCGTGTTCAGCGCATCGAATTACCCCAATACAGTGAATTTGAAGTGGTTACGGGAAGTGTACGGTAGTGTTTTTGAAGGAAAACCCGTTTATGCGATATTCGAGCGTTTCACGCGCTGAAAAGCACGTTTTTCATCATAGTCCTCACTGTTTTGATGATAACTCGAGAACGGTCGAATGTTAGCGTTTGCCGTATGTTGCATCGTGTTCAGCGCATCGAATTACCCCAATACAGTGAATTGGAAGTAGTTACGGGAAGTGTACGATAGTGTTTTGGCAGAAACTTGTTTTTTCAAAATCGAGCAATTCGGTGATAACTCGAGAACGGTCGAATGTTAGCGTTTGCCGTATGTTGCATCGTGTTCAGCACATCGAATTACCCCCATACAGTAAATTTGAAGTAGTTACGGGAAGTGTACGGTAGTGTTTTTGAAGGAAAACCCGTTTATGCGATATTCGAGCGTTTCACGCGCTGAAAAGCACGTTTTTCATAGTCCTCACTGTTTTGATGATAACTCGAGAACGGTCGAATGTTAGCGTTTGCCGTATGTTGCATCGTGTTCAGCGCATCGAATTACCCCAATACAGTGAATTTGAAGTGGTTACGGGAAGTGTACGGTAGTGTTTTTGAAGGAAAACCCGTTTATGCGATATTCGAGCGTTTCACGCGCTGAAAAGCACGTTTTTCATAGTCCTCACTGTTTTGATGATAACTCGAGAACGGTCGAATGTTAGCGTTTGCCGTATGTTGCATCGTGTTCAGCGCATCGAATTACCCCAATACAGTGAATTTGAAGTAGTTACGGGAAGTGTACGATAGTGTTTTGGCAGAAACTTGTTTTTTTCGAAAATCGAGCAATTTGGTGATAACTCGAGAACGGTCGAATGTTAGCGTTTGGCGTATGTTGCATCGTGTTCAGTGCATCGAATTACCGCAATACAGTGAATTTGAAGTGGTTACGGGAAGTGTACGGTAGTGTTTTTGAAGGAAAACCCGTTTATGCGATATTCGAGCGTTTCACGCGCTGAAAAGCACGTTTTTCATAGTCCTCACTGTTTTGATGATAACTCGAGAACGGTCGAATGTTAGCGTTTGCCGTATGTTGCATCGTGTTCAGCGCATCGAATTACGCCAATACAGTGAATTTGAAGTGGTTACGGGAA